>ML781699.1:649876-675688 GCA_009831015.1 Picea engelmannii | reverse complement strand
CAAAGTATGATACATTAAAATACATGTACTTGTGCACAAATGATTTATGCATAGTACTTCTTCAAGTACAACCCATTCCTGGGTTCACTCAAAGGGATACCATCGTAATCGACCAGCTCATATGCTCCTTTTTCCAAAACTCGACGAACAATATAAGAACCTCGCCACATTGGTTCGAATTTTCCAGCTCCTAAAGTATCACGATCCTATTCATAAAGAAGAACAAGGTCACCTTCAGAGAAATCATGAGGCTTGACATGCTTGTCATACTATGCCTTGACACGTTTCTTCTGGGCTTCTATTATTAGAGTGGCATCACGTCGATTTTCATCTAATCGCATCAGATACAATAGACGTTCTTCTTCAGCAGAAGTATTGGGTAAGAGTTCGACAACTAGCTTAAGAGAAGGTATCTCGCATTCTATTGGAAGAATGACTTCTACACCATAGACCAATTGAAAAGGCGTAAACCCCGTAGCGGATTTGACAGATGTATGATATGCCCACAACGCCGAAAACAGCATCGTGTGCCAGCTTGTTTTATGAATTCCTATCATCCATCGAAGCATAGTGATAAGAACTTTGTTGATTTCTTCAACCTGGCCATTAGCTTGCGGATAATAGGGTGTTGAGTTATCATGACGAAGACCCAACTTTTCGGTAAGTTTAGACATCATAAAATTCCTAAAATGACTACCGTGATCAGTAACGATAGCTTGAGGCACACCAAAACGAGCTATGACGTGATTAAAAAGAAATAACACTGCAGTCTTTCTAGTATCATCGAATGTTGGCATCGCCTCAGCCCATTTTGTAAAGTAATCAACAGCTACAATGATGTAACCATGCCCCCCGGCCGAGTGAGGGTGACATGTCATGAAATCGATGCCCCATTTTGCAAAAGGACCAACTGAGACCACAGGATGAAGAGGAGCAGGATGTGACTGAATTTTCTAATTGTAGTTCTGGTAGGCATGGCATTTCTTAACGACAGTAATGCAGTCATTGAACAGGGAAGGCCAAAAATATCCTACGCGTAAGATCTTTTGGGCAGTAGCATACCCAGACATATGACCACCACATGCTCCGGAATGGAAGTCATTCAGAGATTTCTCAGCTTCATCAAATGTCAGACAACGTCAAAAAACAGAGTCAATTCCCCGACGGTAAAGAGTATCCCCGAGGATGATGTATTGATGTGCTTGATAATGGATGCGACGTCGTTCAGTACTAGACAAAGAAGGCCAGAAAGTTTGGGTTTGGAGATATATAAGGATATCCCCATACCAAATATCATCCGTTCTAATAAGGAAAAGTGATTCATCGGGTAATGAATCGATTGCTACATTTTCTGTGGAAGAGTGAGGAAAATCACATATCAACTCATCGAAAACTAAGGATTTCTTAGACATGGCACGATCGAATTCCAATTCAAACTCTTGGAGTATGACAATCCACTTGGAGTATTTCCCCCCCAACAATTGACGTGTCAAAATATGTTGCATGGGGTTGCAATGAGAAATCACAGTAGTTTTCCTTGAGAGGATATAATGCCAAAAACGTTGAAGTGCTTGAACGACAGCCAAGGCCAGTTTTTCAACATGCTGATACTTGATCTCCATGGATGTAAGACTTCGACTCAAGTAATAAATAACATGTTCATCACGCGCATCATCCTCTTGGACCAGAACCATGCCGATGGTATACTCAGAGGCAGCAAGATAAAGAAAATAATCACGACTATAATCAGGAGGAAAGAGAAGCGGAGCTCGTGTGAGGGATAACTTCAAAGCCTCAAAAGAATTGTTGGCAATAGTATCCCAAATGAAGTCTGAACCTTTCTTTAGTAGCCAGGTAAAACCACGAGTAATCTCGATGTAATTAGGAATGAAACGACGAAGAAAGTTTGTTTTCCCCTGCAAACTTTGCAACTGGCGCAATGTAGAAGGAGGAGGGAGATTAAGAATCGCCTCAACCTTAATGGGATCCACTCTGATCCCTTGACATGAAACGATGAAAAATAGAAGACAGCTGGATTCTACACAAAAAACACATTTATGAGGATTTAAACATATGCGATAGAATCGACAACAAACGAAAATGGCACGGAGGTGAGTAGGGTGATCGATTCTGCGCATAGAACGAGCTAGTAAATCATCCAAATAGGGTTGAATGATATGTTTTATATCATGAAAAGCGTAAGACATAGCACGTTGAAACATTGCGCCAACGTTCTTAGGACCGAAGGGCAGTTTCCTATAGGCAAAAGTACCCCAAGGACATATAAAAGAAGTTTTATGTTGGTCCTCGGGAGCGATGTTAATTTGATTATAGCCGGAGAAACCATCTATAAGAGAGAAGATTTCACTTCCGGCACAGTCCTCGACAATCTGGTCGACGAAAGGGGTTGGAAAGTTGTCTTTTGGACAAGCTTTGTTAACATCCCTATAATCAACACATACTGGAATACTGCCTTGTTTCTTATCAATTGGAACAGGGTTGGAAACCCATTCTTTAAGAGCCACGGGATAAATAAAGCCCGCTTTGAGAAGTTTTTCAACCTCAAGCTTGATAGCCGCCGCTTTACATGGGTGGATAGGACGTAGGCGCTTCCGGACATGTTTAGCTCCGGGGTATGTCTTGATATCATGTACAACAATAGCAGGGTCGATACCTGGCACCTCTTCATAGCTCCAGGCGAATATATCACGAAATTCTTTGAACAGAGAAGTATAAGTGACAATTTCATCTGGAGAACACGAAGCTCCAATATGAAAATTTTCGACGACTCCAGGTTTAACGGATATATCAATGGGAATCGTGGGAGAGATATTACCGAGGTTCCCTTTGGAAAACACATCATGTGTAGATCTGGGAACGGTCGATATGACAACAACGGTCGACGGAGGCAAAATCCATTGGTAGTTCTCACGAGTCTGTTGCTCCAAAAAAAGTATAGAACGATGATGACCATCATCCCAAGGGGTGTCTTCCATGACGAACATGATCATCTCATCAGTGGGACAGATAACACGGGAAGTATCGGGAGACAACTCATCAAGAGAAGAGGTAGAAGGTGTTGTCGATTGAATGGCATGATAAACAGACTCAACCGGACTTAACGACATGCCGTCGCCGAAACGAGTGTCATCTCCAGGGTCAGGGACTATCCAAGGGTCGAAAGACACAAGAAGTTCATGAGGTACGGTGGAGATCATATTGATAGAGGCTACGGACGAGCATAGAACATCGGGTGGAGGAATGGGAAAAGTACCCATCAATGAAGAGTCTTTTAAAAGACCGACATCGACATTCTCGTAACCCGACGGGGTTTTAGCTATAAACGACACGTTACCAGTACGAGTATCGAAATTGAAGAAGGCAAGTTGGTCAACAGTAACTACCTTTCCTTGGTGAGGGAAACGTACTACACAAAAAAGCGTTGACACAACGGCGTGCATGGAATCGATCCAGCTACAGCCAAGGAGAAGATTGTAATCAAGGGGAGCATCGAAGACTTCCACTTCAACTTGGACGGTCTTACCTTCTAGTGTAACGGGCAATGATGGAAGAACACCATAAGGCTTAAACCCAGAGCCATTAAAGGCTTTCAAAGTATTTTGTGATTCATTTAATGGAGGAGAGACAATAGCTTTCCAACAAGCAAAAGACATTACACACGTAGAGGTACCCTCATCGATAACAGTTCGACAAATGTTCTTATCCGAGACAACAACTTGTATCTGGAACGCAAGTTGTGGGGGTAACCTTGGAATATGATCTTCCAAGTCAAAGACTATTAAATTCATATCTGTTGGGTCAATTCCACCTATAGCTTGCAACAGAGCCTTCCGTTGTGCAGGACAAGACTGAAGGACTTCAAGGGCAGACATCGTTGAAGGTGCCTGGGCCAGATCTTCCACAATACTGTAGTTTTGGGCTGCACGAGCATGAGGATTGAAATCCGACTTGCGAACAACACCCTTAGGGGGTCGTAGGACTGTATCAAGGCTCGGTTGTTCGAGATGAAGAGGACCGTTGGTAGGTGGAGTCGGTGGAGAGGGTTGTACCAAAGCAGGAGGTAAATCGTCAACCTTCTCCTTAGATGGAGAATAATCTTTGGCTCTAGTCGTGATTGCAACGTTATTTTTCTTAGAATCACCAGTACACATTAAAACATATGATGTCGTAGAAGTAGATGGTTGGTCATGGATGACCAACTGAGCCTGTTGTTGAGACAGGAAGGGTTGGGACAAGACTGCCGGCGTAGATGGTTTTGGCGTCCCTTGAAGGAACTTAGTAACTTCGGCACGTCGAGGACAATCCTTCGTGTAGTGATCGTCACCACAGATAAGGAAAGGGTATCGTGGTTTGCGTTTATCCCGATATTCAACAGGAGGAGTTTTAGTTTGCTCAGTTTGATTATTATTTTTACTCTCCTTATTCTTGCCTCTCCCCATTTTAGATTTATTTTTATCGGTCGGGGTAGATTGAACGACGTTCACCTCAGAAGTTTTACCAGCGGGAGTGGTAGGATACGGAGCATTTTAAACATTAGAAGAGGTAGATTTAGGGGTTTTACTTGAAACAAAATCTGAGTGTGCATGGGTAGTGCTAATCACACCATCAGCTGCATGCGAGGTAGCTGGAGTAGTTGAAGTGTTGGAAGCACTAGGATGAGGTAGTTCAGGTAGAAAATCGTAAAGTGTTCCCATTTCCGAATAAGCGAGATCAATATATTGAGAACGACTTATAGCCTGCTCCTCTATAACAACGCCACCCATGGAAATGTCTTTACCAATTTCGTTCATAAAGGATTTCGTGAACCATTCGGCCAGTAACTGATCAGGGAGTTCAAGTTTGATGAGACGTCATCTCCGTCTCCACTCATGTATATGATCCGAGATGTGAGTGTCTTTAGTTTGTTTAAAGGAAGTCAAAATATCAGTCCCGGTATCATAACGGATCGGTAACTGGTAATGTGTAAGAAAATCCATAGCTAGAGTATTGAAATCAGAGAAGAAACCTCGTGGCAATTCAATGTACCACTTCACATCAGACCGTGTAAGGGTTCTTTGAAAAAGACGTAGTCAAATAGAGTCATCCATCAAAGAGTTGGATGAACACCATAGATGAAAATTCATTACGTGGTTGTTCGGGTCCTCTCCCACTTTGCCATCGAATTTAGGAATGTCGGATGGAAGCTTGGCTGGAATAAAGGGCCATTGGGGAGAGTGACGAATATGATCATTCAGAATCCTAGACAAATCGGGCAAATCCAAAGTAGCAAGAAAAGGTGACTGTCTATTCACCTGCGGGTACTGGTGACTTTGGGGTGGAAGCCCTGTTGGCAAACCAGTAGGCCCGTATGCAGTTTGCCCATATTGGGAAGACCCTAGATGATTCGGTGGTGGTTGGAGAGGGTAGTAATTCCAAGGATGATAACCTTGAGTTTGAGTATTGTGACTTTGACCCCAAATAGGATTAGGTATACCCGGAAATGGTTGACTGATATTAGGGACATTTTTTTGCCCCCCAACATTATGAGGAAAGTTTTGTAGAACTTGATTCCAATACTGGGCCAATTCAGGAGGTATGTTTTGTACAAAAGGTGAGTTTGGTCCCCCTATTGTAGGTTGTATTCCAACCAAATGTTGAGTAGTAATGGGATTTTGACCAATAAGAGGAAATTGAATTGTACCACCGTGTCCACCACCAGGAATCTACAAGTTTGAGGTAATGGACGGTATAGTGCCACTAGGATTAGGGTTGCCAGAAAGAACTTGAGGAGGGAGTGTCGGAATAAAACCGGGAATATTATGCCCAGAAGGACCTCCAGGAGTACCAAATGGGGTTTGTGGAGGTGTGGGAACAGAAGTATTCAACAAAGAATTCAACGCATGGTCTCCTGGTGGTAGTGTCGGAATGACATCAGGCATTCGTTGGGTATTGATAGGAGCAAGACTAGCTGCAGTAATTCAAGTTTGGACACTCGTAGTATTTGTGAGATGGGCCATCTCATCGGGGAGAACAAACTGATATGTGGTAGTCACTGGTGTAGTCTCAGTCTCAGTAAGTACTGGAGGGTTGATTGCGTAGACTATAGGTGACTCAGTACCAAAAAGGACCCTTCGGAATTTACCTGACCAAAAAGGATCTTCTCCTTCTTCTCCAGGAAAAGGCCCAACAACTGATTCAGAAGATGTAACAACTGCTTCTTCAGAAGAATTTAATTGCACAAAAGGTTGTTCACCACGGCGAATGCGATAGTCCTCTCTAGTATTAGTAATTCGAAAAGGTTCTAGAGAGTCAGTTGATTCCACATGTGGTCTGGTGACAACTGGGACTTCACTTGTGTCCACATGAGGTGGGGTAACAACTGGGACTTCACTCTGGTGAGGAGAGCCCTCAGGTGTACTAGTAGGCAAGGGTTGAGAATTGTCCAGATGTTCTGGAGATAAACCTTGCATCCTACGTGAACGTCGTGGGGGAGAAATTGTAAACAAGTGACAAGATCCATGAAGAAATTCTTAAGGTCAACTTCGAGAAATAAACAACACGCACTAGTAAACAAAATCTAGAAGCAATCACCAGGAAAACAAGACCTTCTGATTTCGAAGCCATTAGTTGGTGATGAAATCCAATGTCGCAACAACGAGACGAGAAGGGGCGGGGTTAGGGTGGAAAATTTACGTTGACGACCTGCTTAACGGACTTACACCCTGGTGCAAGCTCCCACACATAATCATGGGTATACCCTCCAAGGAGCCCGAGTGAGTTTGGTCAACATCAATTCCAGGTACCGTGAAGACTTTCCCCTCCACAGTCACCTCGGGTAAGAACCTAGAGAGATAAGCCACTAAGGTCACCACCAACAACAGTAAACCTTGGGGGAACAGTTGACAGTCTGATCCACATGCAAGGGCAGGGTATCTAGCCTGAAATCAACTCAAAAGGCTTCCACTCATCATTGTGGGTATACCTCCGAGTGACCCCCGTAATATATGCAATCTCTACACTGATGTCAACAAAGCAGGGTGAGTAACTCTGCCAACATCAATGCGACCTAGTGCTTGACCCTTGTGTTAGAAGGGCTTCCGAGGACAGTATGTTGCAAATGGAATTTAACACTCCCTAACTCAAGATGCTATTGTGTGTTTTGAGCTTTTGGAGAGTGTATCTCTCTTCCTACTCCAAATCATTAGCCTAGCTAAATGTTGGTGTAAAAGAGCCCTAGAAAATAGTTACTAGATAAATTTTAAGATTACGCAATGGTTTTAAAAGCTGTTTTTTACTCAAAGGTAACGGAAGTGAAGCTTATATTGTATGACTCTGACCCAATAATGCAAGGATGAAAATGAAATGTATCACTTTACGTTCAATGAATCCTATGTATGGGAGAGAGAGAAAGTTTGCTAAATCAACCGTGAACTACAATGCACAATTTCCTTTCAAATGTCAATGCAAACAATCAGTTATCAAATGACTAACCTCTATGTTTTTCTTCTTCAAAGCTTCAACAATATCTAAAATTTGATTTTCAATGTTTTGTAAATGACAAAAACAATTTAATGGAAGAAACTAATTGTATTCACTTTCCAAAAAGAACTCGCACTATATCAATGAGAGAGTAGAAAATCAAATAATAAAGAATCAAGCAATAACAACCCAATCAACTCTTTCAATGAAAGCAAAAATACAAAGCAAACCAAATAGTCTTCTCAATGCAAATGAAAATGTGCTTTCAAATCAATAAGAAAATGAGAAAAACCCAAGTAAACTGAACTTCCAACCAATCACTGGATCCCAATAATTCAAACACACTCAGAATCTGAAGTCAGAGAGAATGGTTTTGCCAAGAAGAGTTAAGAAACGAAAGTCAAGTCACCAATGTCAAGAAAAATCTTGAAACCCTAAAATTGTTCGAGAATGCAAACAAAAGAAAGAAATATATCAATCAAAGGTCCAAGAAACTCATAAGAGGTATTCTAACTATTCTGGGCAGTCAGAAAGACCAAACCTCAAATTCAAAATTTTTGAAAAAGACTGTTCGCAGGCAAGCTGTATAACACAGTGCGAGAATCTATGATTCTCGCAGGAAACCTTTGAGCAAGGTGCGAGGAACTCGCATTGAACCCTATGAGCAGGGTGCGAACCTGACTAGTTCTCGCATGATGTAATGGAATGCAGTGTGAGAATTCCTGAATATATCCAAAAATTTGAAAAATGAAGTAAAATTCAAGAAGGCTTCTGGACTCAGAAGGTCTATCAGGATATCCTGAAGACTTAGAGACTGATAGGACAGGAGAAAAATGAAACCAAATCAAATGGCCACAGAAAAATACAAAAAGCCACCAAGAAAATGGGATTGTTCCCTAGTGGAGTCGCCAATTTTGTTATTGGATAAATCCGTAAGTGCAGACACAAACCGATCTCCCTAGATCCACCTGGATCTAGAACAAATCAAGACAGAATAATACTCTTTCCCTAGATTTACACTATTGAATGAATTAGGAAGTAAGAATCATGGAATTACCTTATGATCGCTTCCTTTAGTCTTTGTTGTACCAGCTTCGCTCCAATGCTCTTGTGCAGTCAAGACCAGGACAACTCAAACCAATCGAAGTGAAAACAACTTAATATATTCAACAGTTAATCTATGCATATGATCAAGGAATTATGCAATAAAGTAGACTTAGCTTTATGGGAAAGGGACATATTATTGTATCATATTGATAGAAAGTAAAACTTACAACCTGAGCCTTGATGTTGCAAGTCTCCTTTCGATGACCCTTAGCTCTAACACACACACTTGCTCAATTGCATGAAGAATATCAACCACTTTTGATAACCTTGCTAGAGTTCTTAGCTGTTGTAGGATCAGTCCTTCACACAATCTTTTACTAATTCTCCAATGTCTCTCTTGCTTGTTTACTTCTAACTTTTTCCATGAGAATTCACTCAATATATAGGAGAGAATGAATTGGTTACTTGGATAAGAATGATCCCAAAATATCAGGAAATCCAGTACTTAGATAACCATTTGAATGCCATCTCATCCTTCTAGAAGCTTCGAGAATTCATCTTTTTTCCCTTCTTTAGAAAGTGTTCGCACCCTAGCAGTTATACACAGTGCGAACCCCTCGCAGTATAGCTTAAGGCAGCCTGTGAGAATCATGCATTCTCGCAGGCAAATGTATTGGCAACCTGCAAACCTTCCTCAAAAATGATATTTCTGGAAAAAGATGAAGGTAACTTTTCTCAGGAGAAAGTTCTCATGAAGAGCCTGAGTGCACCATAATCAATACATCATCATGATGACCAAAATCATGGGTAGCACCTTCTCTCTACGAATCCCATGGTATGAACAATAATCATCAAAATCCTTACTGTAATATTCATCTCCATTGTGTGATCTGAGACACTTCAACCTTTTTCCTGTCTCATTCTCAACCAAATATTTCCATTTCTTAAAAGTATCAAAAACATCATTTTTTTGTCGAATGCAATACAACCAAGTTTTCCTAGTTGCATCTTCAATAAAAGTAACATAATAGCGAGAGCCACCAAGACATGATACCCGATATGGTCCCCATACATATGTATGCACAAGATCTATCCTTTCACTCTTTATTTATTTTCTAGTTATGAAAAACCTGACTCTCTTTTGTTTTCCATAAACAAAATGCTCACATAGATTCAAATAAATTTATTTAAGATCTAGAAAAAAATTTATTTTTTGAAGTATACGCATCCCATTCTCACTCATGTGTCCAAGCGTATGATGCCAAAGTATTTTATCCACTCATATATAAGCTAAAGAGATATAAGAGTCAGTATTACCAGTACATAAATACAATGTACCTACCTTCTCTCATTTTGCTATCACAAGTGATCCTTCGGTGACCTTCCACACCTTATATATAAATATGGATATACAACCTTAACTTTCCAGCTTCCCTGTTGAAATTAGATTTTCCCTTAGATCTGGAACATGTCTTACCTCTTTCAACAACCACTGGTTTCCATTCCTTTGCTTTATTTTTACTCTTCCCATTCCAACAATTTTGGATGGTGCATCATGACCCAAATGAACCTATCTAAAATCACCTTGAACATAATATAGAAAATGTTTCCTATGGGATGTGGCATGAAATCAAGCCACTGAATCTACTACCCAAGACTTAGAAATATTATCTGCAGAAAGAATCAAAGCATCATGTAACACATTACCTGTTACATTTGCTTCCTGATTTTTCTCCTATTGTCCATCTCTTTGTTTCTTTGGAGCTCTGTAGTATTTCTTTAGATTTCCTTTCTTCCCACAATTATAGCACTCTATAGTTTCTAGTATGGATTTGGATCTGTCCTTCCTAGAATTCCCATGGTTCCCTGATCCCTTTCCTCTATCCTTTTGTATTCCCCTATTCTCCATATTTAACACATTACCTGATCTCTCACCTGTGCTTTTCCGTCACATTTCCTTGCTAAAGATAACACCAACAACATCATCAAATTTTAAAGTATTTGAATAAGAGAGAGAGAGAGTTGCTTACATCCATGACCAAGTCGTTCCAACTTTCTGACAATGAGAAAAAGATTAGAAGAGCTGTGATCTCATCATCCAAGTCCACTTTTACAGAACTTAGCTGGTTAATAACCCTATTAAATTCATTTAAATGATCTAGAATAGACCCACCTTATGACATCTTCATATTAAATAATCTCTTTATTCGAAATACCTTATTGGACGCATATGTTTTTTCATATAGTTTATCCAATGCATCCATCAACTCCTTCATTCTCTTTTCTTTCAAAATATTGAAATCCATTGACGCTACCAGGCTCAACCATATCGTTCCTAGTTCCTTTTTATCACGAACCTCCCATTCTTCATCCTTCATGGTCATCAGCTTCTTTTCTATTCCACCCAATGGTAGGAATAGAACCTTCTGATATAAATAATATTTCATCTACATCTTCCATGACTTGTAGTTTTGGCCATTAAATTTCACAATCCTAAACTTTCAATCTTTTTCCATTGCTCCCACTCGAACCAAGAACCCTCTTTTCCTTCGAGTTAGCTTTCTCTTTGATAACATTTGTTATAAAAACAGGATCACGGAGAAATAAAATAAAAACAAATGCAGAAATAAAACACAAAAGATACATAATACAATAGAGACACAAATATGCATGGTTCACCCAGTGTGAGCTATGTCCACTAGAGAAATTTCGAGGTCCTTCCTTTTTATTATCCAACAAATGAAGGGATACATCCTACAATATACCCTCTATAACTTCTTCTTCTTTCTCTCACAATATCCTCTCTCAGAATACAATATTCGCAATGATACACCATCACAATACATTTCCCTCATAAAAGAGGGTTTCCTTCTAGGGAAAAAAACCCTAAAATAACTTCTACCATCAGATCTACGAAATTATAATGAATGGTTTACATTTACTATGAAATTGCAATATACATTTACCAGGAAAATTTTCCTTTCGGGGGCTTCTCCCATGAACCGCCACCAGGGGCCCAATTCCCCCCGAACCCCTCAGTCAGGGGGATGAGCCCCCTAGACCCCGTAGGGGGGGGAAGCCCCCACTACAACCACCCCCCCCCACCTGGAGGGATGTACAATATTCATGGGGTATAAACATGGTTGAAAACAAATACCTATGAAATAGGAAGATAATCAGGCTGCAGAACCAACAACAATCATCTCTACCATCAACGATTCTTTAAATTTTTGTTGTCTTCTTATGAACTGGTCTATTTTTTCAATCTTTTTATATCTTATCGCTTGCATAAATTGCATAATTTGAGGATCAGTGCCTGCCTTTGATTAATAAAATATTGATCAGGAGAGGATCTGTTATGACTTACTTGTTAATCATTGTTTTTGTTCGAGTACCTTTCATTCACTTTTGCAGAGATAATTTTTTTCCCGAGAATTTTCTTCTTTACGTTTTTCTTCTCCTTTCTTCTATTTCTGTCACATGTATTATTGTTCTGATAAATCAACTTAATTTCATTTGACCTACAGAATGGTTATGACTCTATGCCCAATGGTAAAATATCATTGATCTGTAATTAATTTGTTGCCCTCTCCTTTCAAGTAGAGTCTTGTTGATCCACTCAAACATAAACCTGATTTAATTATTCATATTCTGATGAGTATTGGGATTATATTTATATCAGTATAAGGGTAACTTCTAGTGCTAACAAGACATAAAAATCCAAATATATCTAGAGGCAATTCTTGATAAAAAAATTAGACTCTTCGAAGATACGATTCAAAATCAAATAGAGGATATAATTTTAGGTTTTAGCAGTCAATTGCAGACAATGGAGAATAGGATTCAAGAAATGGAAAAATAAAAACAATCAACCCAATAAGGAGAGGCTGAACAAAATCACAACTTGAGAGAGAAGATGATGCAAACCCCCTATCCCTCCTAAGGGTTGCGCAACCTCCCGGTCAGGATCTTCTGGTTCGGGGCCGAAATGGCTCTTCTGGTTCCGAGTTGGAAACTCCCTCTTCAAATCCATAGGTCCTTCTCTGTGTTCACCTACGCGACCAAGTTCTAGGTTCATGCTCTCCAATCCTCGTGACCATGGGCATGACCACGGACTTGGCCCAAAAGGCGCACTGCATTTCACGACCCCGAGCTTTCCAATACGACGAGTCATTGGCTCCTCCAAGTCCTGAAACTCTGATGAGGGCTAACGGAGGTTATCTCCTCCCCTTTCCCAACTCACATGACCACACACTTGTGACCACAAAATTTACCACGAAAGCGCGTCGCGGTTCGTAGTATCAGAACCTGCGATACAAGGCGCCTGAACCCTCCAAGTCACAAATGTCAAAATCCCGATGACGTGAGATCTATGACTCAGATCTCTCTTGGATCGATGGCTACAATTATTTCAATGTTTCACATTTCGTGACTTCACGTCTTACGGAGCTGTCCACTCCTCTTCCCAGAGGCCGAAATCATGAAATATCCCCTCACTACAGATCAAGGGTTCTAGGCCTTCGAAGATCTGACGACTCCGATATTTTTGGGGTTCCACCTATCGAGAGTCCCACGCTATTGACCTTTGTACTCCTGGTTGCGGAAATGTCAAAATTTTGAGGCGCTTGATAAACGACTCACAACGCCCTCCAGATCTACGGTCAGATATCTTCCCCGTCACTAACCTCCTCGCAACTCCACTTGATCCAACTGCTTGCAGGGTCTCGCATTCCTCCTCTTGAGCTTTCACTTGCTTTAGACTTAGAATATTTTCTAAGTCTTCGAAGGCTCAGCCTTTGCTTCTTCTGGGGAATGGGTTCTTGGATCTCGATAACACTTTCCGACATGTTGTTCCTCGTGAGCTTTGTCTGGTTCAAACTTCAATTTCCCGTGCACTCCTTGCATATGAGGGATTTCGATAACTTAGATCCACGATATTTCTCGTAGAGAAATTCCTCCCGATTTCCTTGCGTTCCTCTCTGGCTCGATGCACACCTTGCAGAGCTTCAAATGAAGAGAAACAATTGAAACTGAAAACTAACAGTCATAGTTTTGTTCTCCTCTGTGGAGATTCATTCACTTGTTCATGAAAACAGAAAATAACAATAAATTGCAAATAACATTTACACACACACATTTGGATCAATTTTCCTTCTGTTATATTTCCAAGTGCGGAAACGAATACCAGAACATATTTTGATTAAAATGGCATTGGAATATTGGGGCTTCTGCTAACTTGCCTACTCTAAAATTAATCCTATGTTATCTTAGTCCAATCGCACTTCAGATTCGTAGTGGAAACTCCTGCTCCGCTTGCGATTTTCAAAACATGCCTCAAAGGGTAAAATTCAGCACTAGTTTAAGCATGCCTCCAAAGGTAAATTCTGGCGCTGAGTTAAAGAAGATTTCAAAATTGGCTGCAACTATCAAAGTTGAATTTCTGGAAGAACTCTCACGTGTTGAATGGTCCTGCCTCTGTGCGCTTGCCAAAGATGCTCCTGCATCATACTCCCCTTGACAAAAATTCATGGACTCCTATCCATGAGCTCCTCTACTGATTTTCCCTGCTTCTGGATGGCAACTTCATTGTCCCAACTGGCATCTTCAATTGGGTGTCCCTTCCATTTGACCAGATACTCAAAATAAGTCTTCCTCCTGGTCTTCTTGCCAATCCTCTGATCAACAATTTTCTCCATCTCCGACTTTTCTGCCACAGGCATCTGTTTCTCCCACTAAATCTTTCCTTGAGCTTCTGACCCTTCTATGTCATCTTTCCTGTATAGATATAGGTCTAAAACATTGAATATGGGTGAAATACCCACACCATTTGGAAGCTCAATCTCATAGGCGTTTACATCAAACTTCCTCAAGATCTTACAAGGTCCTATCTTTTTCATCTTCAACTTGTTGTATGTTCCCCTAGGGAACCTTTCCTTCCTGAGATGTGCTAAAACCTAATATCCTACTTCAAATTGAAGTTCCCTGCGATGTTGATCAGCTCTGTGCTTGTATTTCTTATTAGAACTCTCCAACTATCCTTTGATCTAGCTATGGAGTCGCTCCATCTCCACAGCAAAATACTCTGCTCCAACGCTCCTGATCTCACCCTATTCCAAGTCTCTCAACTCAGACACTCCCTTGGGTTGCATTCCATAGATTATTTGGAATGGGCTCCTTCCAGTGCTCCTGTTTGGTGAGTCGTTGTATGCAAATTATGCTTGTGGAAGAATTTGGTCCCACTGGTTATGATGTTCAGTAACTAGACTCCTTAATAAATTCCCCAAACTTCTATTTACCACTTAAGTCTACCCATCTATTTGAGGATGATAAGATGATATGAAAAGAAAATTCATCCCCATATTCTTCCACAACATCCTCCAAATGTGACCCACAAATTTTGTGTCTCTGTCTGAGACAATGCTCCTGGGTAGGCCGTGAAGTCTCACAACTTATTTGAAAAAAATATTTGCAACATGCATTGCATCACTGGTCTTATGGAATGGGATGAAATGTGCCATCTTTGAAAATCTATTCACGACCAAAAATATGGAATCGAAACCTCTTTGTGTTCTTGGCAATCCCAACACAAAATCCATGCTTATTGCATCCCAAGGCCTCTCTGGTATTGGCAATGGTTGATACAACCCAGTGTTATGTCTTTTCCCCTTAGCATGTTGGCAGATTCTACATCTGTTCAAAAACTTTATCACTTCTTTTCTCATACCTGGCCAATAGTGTGAGTTGCTTAATTGTGCAAATGTTTTATCATGGCCGAAATTTCCAGCCAATCCTCCACTGTGATTTTCCTTCAGAAGATTATTCCTTATTAAGAATTTTGGTATGCACAACTGATGTCCTCTAAACAACAGTCCTTCCTGAATCATGTATTCTATCCACTAACTTCTATCTCTCAACACAGGATTAGCACATGCCTCATATGCCTCCTTGAAATCTACATCATCATGATACATGTACTTAAGGTGTTCAAACCCCAAGGTATTCACCTGGAATTCCTGCATGATCAAACATCTCCTGCTTAATGCATCAGCAACCTTGATAGCATTCCCAGCAATATGTTTTATGACAAAAGTAAAAATTTTCATAAATTCAACCCATTTTGCATGCCTCTGATTCAGTTTTTCCTGTCTGGTTATGAATTGTAAATCTTGGTTATCGCTATACAAGACAAACTCTTGCGGGACAAGATAATGCCTTCATTTCTTCAAAGCTTGAATTATGGCATAAAACTCCTTGTCATATGTGGAGTATTTCTTTTTAGTCTCATTCAGCTTCTCGCTAAAATAGGCATAGGTCTATTATCCTGACTCAAAACTTCTCCTATTGCAATTTTTCTCTCATCACATGTCACCTGAAATGTCTTTTCGAAATTTGGCAAGACCAGAATTGGTCATCTCGTTATCTTCTCCTTTAGTATATTGAAGCTCCTTTCGACCTCCTCTATCCATTTAAAAGACTTGTGTCGCTTCTTTCCTATATCCATCATGGGTACACAAATCCCACTGAAGTCTCTAATGAACTTCCTATAGAATCTCGCTAATCCATGGAATCTCCTTACCTCGAACATGCTTCTTGGTGATGACCATTCTATGATCAATTTCACCTTCTCTGGATCCATCTTCAGTTCATTCGAAGAGATCACGAAACCCAAATAAATGAGTTTTGTCTTCATAAAAGAGGACTTCTTCAAATTGATGAGCAACTTCTCATGTTGCAGCCTCCTCATTATTAGCATTAGGTGCCTCAAGTGCTCCTCTTTAGTCCTGCTAAAGATCAGTATATCGTCCAGATATAAAACCACGAACTTTCCAATGAAATCTTTCAGAATTTCATTCATCAACCTCATAAAAGTACTCAGGGCATTTGTTAATCCAAATGGCATAACCAACCAATCATATAGAACTTCGTTTGTCTTAAAGGTTGTTTTCCATTCATCACCTTCTCTCATTCTAATCTGGTGATATCCACTTTTCAGATCTATCTTAGAAAATAAATTTTCTCCACTTAAGCAATCCATTAAATCATCCATTCTTGGTAAAGGAAATCTGTACCTGATGATGATCTTATTGATGTCTCTTGATTCTGTGCACATTCTCCATCCTCCATATTTCTTTGGGCTCAACACAGTCGGTATTGCGCATGGACTCAAGATCTCTCTGACCAAACCTTTGTCTAGCAACTCTTGGACTTGGTCCTTCACTTCTTCATTCTCTCGAGGTGTCAATCTGTATGCTACTTTGTTTGGCAGACTTGCTCCTGGTATCAAGTCTATATGATGACTGATACTCCTGATGGATGGCAATGAGTTTTCCAGCTCATCCACCACTATATCAACAAAATTATCCAGCAGCTCCTGAACTTCTTCAGGCAATTCATCCATTGATGTACTCATAAGTATGACTTTGGGCTTCCTCACCATAGCGAACTGCATCTCCTGATCTTCCTTGACTTCTTTCAGGATTTCCTTCCCACTCATGAGAAGTATGCTTGTGTTGGCTTCCTCCTTTACTCTCTTCTCCTCTATTGGCAGCAACATATGCGTCCTACCATTCTTTTCCAATGTATATGTGTTTTTCCTCCCATCATGAATGACATTTCTGTCAAACTGCCATGGTCTTCCCAACAGAATATGACACACATCCATGGGAATTACATCACATAGGATTTCATCTTTATATCCTCCTATTTTAATTTCAACCAATCATTGTTTAGTGATCATTACCTGGTGTCATTTTTGCATCCATGAGACTTTGTATGGTTTTGGATGTCCAGTTGTCTTCAACTCCAATTTCTCCACCATCTCTGTGGATACTAGGTTGTCATTACTCCCACTATCAATGATCACCTTGCATAATTTATCCTTAGTCTTGCAAGCTCTCCTGAAGAGACTATTTCTCTGCACTAGATTTTCAATTTCTGCCTCCGATTTCAAGAGAACTTTTCTCAACATTAGGGATGCTCCATCCTCTGCTCCCTCTGCTTCAACATTTATTTTCTAGGCTTATGAAATGTGAGATTCTCCTCCTTCCTTATTCTTCTTGTGGCATTCCCAAGACATGTGTCATGTCTTTCCATAGGCATAACATCTTACTCCTCCTCTGCCTCTTCCTCTAAAAGAGTTTCTTCCACCACCCTATCTTTCTCGAGAACTTCCTCCTCGTTCTGAGTGATTGTGTGGTTTCTCAACCTTGTCCTTAGACTGATGTTCTCTATCATGGTTAAATCCCTTGCTTTTGCTTGGGACTGAGTCTTTACCTCTTCCTCGTTGGTTCTATTTTCTGGCTAGCTTCTCCTCTGCCTTCAACGCAAAATGATAAGCATCCTCCACGGTTCTGACTGACATCATGTTGAGCTCATAGTGGATCTCATATCTTAAGCCATTTATATATCTGACGACTTTCTCTTCGTCTCTCCTGTTGTCCAGTTCTAATGGTCAACTGGTAGAACTCCTCGGTGTACTCCTTAACTGTCATCCCTTTCTGTCTTAGGTTCTGCATTTTCATGAATAGATTTATCTGATAATATTTGGGTATGAACTTAGCCTTCATATTGGCTACCATTCTATCCCAACTCTTTATCCTCTATTTTTCGTTGCTTCTTCTCTCAGCCTGTAGTTCATCCTACCATAGTGTTACATGTCCTTTTAACCTGGTGACTGCCTACTTCACCTTCTTCTCCTCATCGACGTCTTCATACTCGAAGTATCTATCCATGGATCTTATCCAATCCAATATTTCTTTAGCATCTAGGTTTCCCTCATACATGGGAACCTCTATCTTAACTCTACCTCCCAGTCTGGCAACTGCTTTCAACAAACGTTCCTCTACAATGTCTTCTCCTGCAACTTCTTCAACTTCAACCTCTTTAGTTTCTGCTTCACTGACGTCTCCAATGTAAGGTTCTCTTGTGTGCGTTTCTTCCATTATTTCCAATCTGGATCGAAGTTCTCGCATCTCCCTCTCTACAACATGGTTGGCTAAAGGTGCCTCTCATCTCCTTGGAAACATTGTGTTAACTGCTTGTCACACACATAGTACAACTCTGAGTTCTATGTCTCTTCCTCTTTATCTCGCCTGAAGTCTACAAACAAAGAACTTATGCTCTGATACCACCTGATGCATACCTCCTATCCCTCCCGAGGGCTACGTGACCTCCCAGTTAGGATCTTCTGGTTCAAGGCCAAAATGGCTTTCTAGTTCCGAGATGGAACCTCCCTCTTCAAATCCATAGGTCCTTCTCTGTGTTTGCCTACACAACCAAGCACTAGGCTCATGCTCTCCACTCCTCGTGACCATGGACATGACCACAGACTTGGACTAAAAGGCATGCCGCGTTTCCTGACCCTAGGCTTTCCAATACAATGAGTCCTTGTCTCCTCCAAGTCCCGAAACTCCGATGAGGGCTAACAGAGGTTAGCTCCTCCCCTTTCCCAATTCATGTGACCACACACCCATGACCACAAGCTTTACCATGAAATCACATCACGGTTCGTAGTATCAGAACCTGGGATACAAGGTGCCTGACCCCTCCAAGTCACAAATTCCAAAATCCCAATGACGCGAGATCTACGAATCAGTTCTCTCTTGGATCGACGACTACACTTATTTTGACGTTTCATGTTTCACAACTTCACGTCTTAAGGAGTTGTCCACTCCTCTTCCTGGTCGCCGAAATCATGAAATCTCCCCACACTATAGATCAACGTCTCTAGGCCTTTGAATATCTGATGGCTCCGATCTTTTTGGGGTTCCATCGGTTGAGAGTCCCACGCTGTTGGCCCTTGTACTCCTGCTTACTGAAATGTCGAAAGTTTGAGGTGCTTGATCAAGGGCTCACAATGCCCTCTAGATCTACGGTCAGATCTCTTCCCCATCACTAACCTCCTCACAACTCCACTTGATCCAATGGCATGCGGGGTCTCGCATTCCTCCTCCTGAGATTTCAGTCACTTCAGACTCAGAAGATTTTCTAGGTCTTCGAAGTCTTGGCCTTAGCTTCTTCCGGGGAATGGGTTCCTGGATCTTGATAACACTTTCCGACATGTTGTTCCTCCAAATATTTGTCTGGTTCAGACTGCGATTTCCCATGCACTCCTTCCGTCTGAGGGATTTTGATAACTCAGATCCACGGTATTTCTCGCAGAGAAATTCCTCCCGATTTCCTTGCCTTCCTCTCTAGCTCAATGCACACCTTCCAGAGCTTCAAATGAAGAGAAACAATCAAAACTGAAAACTAACAGTCACAGTTCCATTCTCCTCTGTGGATATTCATTCACTTGTTCATGAAAACAAAAAATAACAGGAAATCACAAATAACATTTACACACACGCATTTGGATCAATTTTCCTTTTGTTATATTTCCAAGTGCCGAAACGGCTACCACAACATATTCTGATTACAGTGGCTTTGGAATCTTGGGGCTTCTGCTAACTTGCCTACTCTAAAATTCATCCTATGCTATCTTATTCCAGTCGCACTTCAGAGCCATAGTGGAAACTCCTACTCCGCTTGCAATTTTCAAAACGTGCCTCAAAGGGTAAAATTCGACACTAGTTTAAGCGTGCCTCCAAAGGTAAATTTCGGCGCTGAGTTAAGGCGGATTTCAAAATCGGTTGCAACTGTCAACGTTGAATTTCTGGAAGAACTCTCATGTGTTGAGTGGTCCTGCCTCTGCGTTCTTGCCAACAATGCTCTTGCATCAGAAGATTAAAGAGCTAGAAGAAAAACTAACCAACAATTTGACTCTCAATAATCTAGAAAAGAAAATTGATATCAAACCCATCAAAGAGAAGATGAATAAGCTAATCGAACTGGACGATGAGAATAATAGAAGAGCCTTGAAGCTCATAATTTTTGGTATAAGAAACGACAATAGGAGGATACACTAGCAATAATAAAAGAATAATTAAAAAATAAATCACAAATTGAAACAACTTACCTCATAGAAGAAAAGACGCTAGAATAATTAATTTAACATAAAGATAGGTTGATCCATGTCAATGTAAGTTCTAATGACCACACATATAGCATACTCATTAAATATCATAGGTTAAAAGGGTCAGGAATATTTATAAATGAAGACCTTATTCCGGAAGACCAAGATGAATTAAGGAAGGAAGTTCAAAATGTAAAAGAAGACAAGAAAGAAGGAAAATGTGGAATAATTAGAAATTGAAAAGCTATTTTTATGGATAGAGAGTAGAATGATAATAACAAATAGGAATTTGGAACACTCGGGATGTTTTTTTGGGAACTATCATGGATTTCCATGGTGCAAAGATCCTATGATAAGTTGGATCTCGAGTGACATTGATATTATTTGTCTAGTTGGAACTTGGGAGCATGAAGAGTCTAAGCTCCTTAACATAGTTCTAAGGATTTGTCTTGTTGTCATCATGGAAAAAAAATTCCTACCATAGAGGGATAAGATGCATAGCTTGTTATATTATAAATATAATTTTTTCTCACATTCAACTTCATAAGATCGACCATGTTAATTAATACATTTGGATATAAATTTCAAACATCAATGCTAAGAATATGTATATAACAATTTTCTATTTCGCACCTATTAATTCTACCTTTTATGAGAAAAAAAATGTAGATAGCAATTGTCCCTAATATAATTTAGAAAAATATATATTTATAGTTTGAAAATTGAAGGTAATATCCTCATTTTAGGAGACTTTAGTGCTAGGACTAGAACTAACCAAGATACTCTTTTAAGAAATGATTCCAACCATAATCCTTTATCGCTAGATGAGGACCTTGTTATAGCTAATATCTACAAAAGAAGCTTTGAAGACCAACTGAGAATTTGTTTGGTACTAAGTTGGTCAAGCTTTGTATCTATCAAGACCTAATGATTTGAAATGAAGTAATGAAGTGGCCAAAATCGTACCAGATGACTTATATTCATGGGCTAGGTAGTTGTGTCATAGATTATGTGATATATGATAGCCTCATTTTCAACCAAATAGTAACTTTTGACCTTTTAAATAACCATGAAAATGACTATGGTCATAGACATTTAACCTTAACTTTAAACTTTTCCATGTACTAGAGTGCGATTGAAGAGAATTATAATAATCAAAAGAAACTTCTCTTTCAAAACATAAAGTTGGCATTTTCTTAAAGGATTTAAATAGTGAATTACATATCCCAACTTATTAGGACAACATTGAAGACCTCTATCATAATTTTACAACTACCCTTTCCACTTCTACTAACAAGTTCTCTTTCGAGGTGTCCTATAAAAAGAATAATAGAACGACCAACCCTTGGTATGATAAAGAATGTAAAATTGCTAGGAAATACATTAGGGATGCTTCTAATGAGTCCTAAAAACTTGATAAGGTCAATACATACAAAGCCCTAATTAAAAGGAAAATATGTATTATATCAATAAAAGGCAAGAGAAGCTTTCACAACCATCTAAGCTTTATCCTATGAAGTTCTGGAGGCAAATTCTAATCTATAATACTAAAGAAAATAATATGATTCCCTTAAGGGACTGGAATTCCTACCTTAAAATTCTTCATGGGTTCCCTAATGCCATGGACAAGATTCCTATTGTCCTTACAGAGGATGAACATTTTTCTTTGGATGACATAGAGTTCAGGGTTAAGTATCTTGAAAATGGGAAAGATAAATACATTGAAGGATACCATGCTGAAATTTTCAAAATTAGAAGGCCTATCCTCATCCCTCACATTCAAACATTCTTCAATATAGCACTCAAGCAGGGCTTCCATAAACCCTAGACATAAAACCTTATTGTTCCTATTTTTAAAATTGGTATTAGAAACATTCCCTCTAATCATAGGACCATCATGATTAGCTTGACTTTAGCCAAAATTTATGGAATTGTTTTGGAAAAGAACATTACCGTTTGGATAGAAATACACGGTAAAAGAGATAAATTCCAAGATGGGTTTAGGAGATACTATTCAACTGCGGACCATATTGCTACCTTTAGGACCATTGTAGAGGAGTTCCAAAATACTAAAACAAATATTTTTTGTTGTTTTGTTGACATTAGAAAATCTTTTGACATGGTTCCTAGAAGGAAAAACCTTTGGAATATGTTGGAAGAGATAAAAGTTCCTTTCAAGTTGAAGGTTGTTGCAATAATGATGTATGAGAAGGTTATTGTCAATTTTAATAATAGTTAGGGATAGTCAAAAGAGATTAACTGCAATACTAGAGTCAAGCAAGGGTGTCCCTTGTCCACTACCCTTTTTGGAATATACATTGACAAGTTAGAAGATTGCATGGAAGAAGAAGGTTGCATCGGCCCTACTCTCACTAGTATAGTCATCAATCTTCTTCTTTATTCTCATGATATTGTTCTTATGGCGAGGAGTCCCCACGATATTGAAAACCAACTAAGAATCCTCAAGGATTTTTTCTCCAATACGGGTATGACTGCTAATATTGACAAGACTGAGGTCACGATCATTAAATCCAATAAAATCACTTATGATACATTTGTATATGACAACAGAAACTTGGAGGAAGTGACTTCTTACAAATATCTTGGCATCGATATTCACCACAAGATCAACTAGAACTATAGCATTGAGAAAAGGTTTATTGGGGGAAGCAAAAAATTTTATGGGCTTGAAAACAATTGTAAATCAGTCGATATTTGGATAAAGAAGAACTTCCTTTTTGAGACTCTTGTTACACCTCTTATTCTATATGGATGTGAAGTCTAAGGATGTAATATTTCTCGTGGATCTTGGATAAATATAGAACAAATCCAAAAGAATTGAATAGTGTATCATCTCAATATTAAAGGAAATGCACCCTATCCCATCCTCCTCTTGGAGGAAATCCTTTCCCTTATTGAGAGCATGGCTATGACTAGATACCTAATGTGTAAGAACAAGTTAAACATCATGGAAGATAAGAGGCTTCCTAAAATTGCTTCAAAATCTAGTCATAACCACCTTCCACGAGGATGTCATAAAGATGCCCAATCTTGGATAAGCTATTGGGAAATCATGGAAGACACCATTTTGGAGAATAAGGATACTATTGAAAATATGCTTCAATCAAAATTTAAGGAGAAAATGTGGTGTGATAAAGAGTTAAATAAAATAAATTGGGTGTTGGTCAATTCTTAAAACACCATGGGATGAAAAGACTTTGTCACCTTTGTGACACTAAGAAGGTTGAAGATGAAAACAAATATTCTCTTAGATTGTTGTCTATCTCAATTTCAAAATATTTGTCACACTACCAACCTTCCTAAGCTTTTAAGTCAACAAAACTATGGTGATCTTCAAAAGCTTCTATTAATGCATTTCGAGCAAAAAATTCTAAAGAATTGCAAAAAGAATTCAGTCTTACAGGACTTTAATCATCATGATCATGATCATTATATTAAATATTGTGCTATTGAAGTTTAACCTGCTTGACTTTTGAATTGCCTTCATATATATATATATATATATGAGACAGTAAGATCAAAACTTTAGTGATCTAAGAATGCTCTTCTCTCTCTATATATAAAGTTTATTTAAATTAGTCATTTCCTCTAATATAATATAATTTAGAAAGATTAAAAAAATTATATTCATAAATGCAATCCAAAATGCATTGGAAAATAAACTTATCCCAAAGCGAATCACATAAAATGTTAATAAATAAAAATAAAAATCAGTAGAGATGTTTAAAAACCCTTGTCATTCATTACAATAATATTAATAGGAAAGTGGCATAATAACATAAAGACAGAGGTGGTGATAGTGCTCAGTGACACTCCATTAACGTCGTATTTCATATTCGACTACAGTATATATTTACATCTTATTGCATTTATTTGTCTCTGCTTAACACTGTGAGGCATCCACAGATCACATGGTGCAGAATAATATGGTTGGTCAGGAATCTTCTCAATAGGCGTTTCACGGATAATGTATACAGACAGAATCCGTTGTCTGTCGTTGAGACTTTCTAACTTCGATTGTATATCGTTAGAAGTGAATATTGAAGGAATTTTATAAGTATATCATACCCATCGAAAACTCTTCAGATCGTTCAGGAGATATATCATATTGTTTTCCTCTTTACGCAATGTTGAGTTTATTAGTCGAAGGCATGGCTGGGCACATGAGAGACTATCCTTCCACCTACGTTTACCTTGCAAGGGTATAATTGCTTGTAACGACGCTGCACCCAAGTTCGGATAATTGGATTGTGCAGAAAGCTACTTGCATCTTCTGCAGCGAATCTGTTTTAAGGAGATTAATATTAAAAAAAAAGTGCATTTATTTACATGTTCAATGGATTATTTGCCATTTTTGCAAGTCTCCTGTAATACATGTTGTGCTTTTTAAACGCAAACTATTCAGCATGATGTTTAAGATGGACGTTTTTTTAAATGCTGTTGGTTAGTTATTTTATGAAATGTTTTTTTTTTTGCGCCATATAAATTTATATGAATTAATATATTTTGTTGTTGTTTATAATTCATTTTTGAATGTAGAAATGAATTCAGCATGCTGAAAAACTTCTTGAACATTTTTTGTTTTTCATAATTCATTTTTGAATGTAAAAATGGATTCAGCATGCTGAAAAACTTCCTGGACATTGAGATTCTGTAAATATAATTACTTAAATTTACTAGTTCAACAATTTTTAACTAAATTTCTAATAAATATTCCCATAAAAAATCTTTCTTTCTTAAAATCTTTAACCTACTGACTTTTTTATTATTTATTTCAATGATCCAAGAGATTTGACCAAAAAGTGGGTAGGAGGGATCACGATTTTGAAGCAGTCCAAGTGCGTTTAAATTACCATTTTTTTATTATTAAACGACCTTTTATTTTTCCAAATCTGATTTAACAACGAAATTTAGATTTGTATTCAGAGGGATTTGAACGCTCTGGATGGATGATAAATTTAAGTGGAGTTTTTTTGGGTTTGTGTATATGAGAATTTAACTTAATAAGATTTTGTAGAATCTCTTTTACATGATAAATTGAATTGGATTTTTTGGGGTGTTTCTGAGAGAATTTTACTCAATAAGCTTTTGTGGAATCTATTTTACAGAATGATTGGGTTTACGGATGAGATGAATATAAATGTACTTATTTGTGTGTGAGAGAGTATTTTACTGAATGATCGACTTTAAGGATGAGATGAATATAAATAGACTTATTTGTGTGTGAGAGAGGATTTAACTGTATAAGTTTTTGTAGAATCTGTTTTAAAGAAAGATTGAGTTGGTTTCAAAGTTTTTCACAGTAAGTTTAA
>ML781699.1:623934-639242 GCA_009831015.1 Picea engelmannii | reverse complement strand
GTACATGGAGGTTCTTCACAGGCTCTCTCTCTCGGCTCTGTTCTCTCTTGCTCCTTGAATGAATGAATGAGAATTCTACCTCTAATGTACAAAGGAGGGTGTCTATTATTCCGTTTTCCCTCTCTACAGCTAACTGTCTAATCGACAGCAAAATTCTATCTACCAGCATTAAAATCAATTAAATGCCTCCCTATCTACTAATACAATACAACTGCGCTTGGTTTTGAATGCCTCGTCCAAACGACGGCGCACCAATTTCCAAGCATTTCAAAATGTGCGCGCTGGCACTGTCCAGCTGTGTGTTCTCTCTCCGTGCGCGCTGCTCGCTTGAGGATGTGTAGATGCTCCTGCATCAGACCACAGGATGTGTAGATGCTCCTGCATCAGTTCTCATAACCCACTTGGAGAAAAAATATCCCCTACGCAGGCATGTGTGATGGTTTGAGGCCTCATTCATCATCCTTAAGTCATGTAAGGATCATTAGGCCCCAAGGCCATCAAATTTCCACAAATAATGGTCAACACCTTAAGAATCATTTATTGCGCACAAATACTCCTAATGGTGTCTGAATCCCACCCAAATTCCAAATATCGCATAAAGACAATGTCTGTGGTGGTTCAAGGCCTTTTTTATGGAATTTGAGCTTGAGAAGTGTCGTTTAGGGAATAAGGACCTTATTTAATTCCCTTATCCATGGTAAAAACCCTAAGACTATTTCTTGTTACAAAAAGTTGATTAATTCCATCTTGATTTGGATTATTTTCGGCACGAAATTAGAGCAGAGATATAATAAAGAAATGCATAGAGATATCGTGTATATCCAATAACATAACAGAAATATATCAAATATGCAACCATAAACACAGAGATACAGTAATACATGATTTCTATTAATGAAATAAATGTACAGAGACTGTAAAAATACAGAGTGAAAGACTCGCTAGAATGGTGGCAGCTTATCTCTGAGAAGAGATGTGATGACTACTCGCATTTGAAAGAAGACGATTACAATGAGGCTTTGAAGGCCTTTTTACAATAATCATGAATGCCAAAAACCCTAGACATCCAAAAACCTAACCCTAGGAGATGAAGTACCAAAAGTCATGTGGGCCTCGTTTTGGTAAGTTAGTACATCAACTTCCCGGGGTCGTAACTTTTGCATACGATCTCCGTTTTAGGCGTATGATAGCTCGTTGGAAAGGTATCGTTGAGGAGATTCATTTTGGGGGCTCAATCATGCTTTACATATAATTGATAACCTTTATCTCTAAAAACCTTCATTTAAGCCCTCAAAATGGTCCCGAAAGTTAAAACCTGCTAAAAATAGTAAATTGCCAAAATTGCCAGAAAATTGTTTTGAGCCAGTCAAAAAAGGTGGGTGGCCACCGATATCCTCCAGGATAAATCCTCCCTCCTTAGGAAGAAATGGTCTCCATTGTGTTGAGTTCTCGGGGGAGAGGGAAAAGCGTTTGTTGGATCTACATCTTGGTGAGTTGCTTGTATTGTTGGAGACGTCGCGCTGCTTAGTTTGTGGAAGTCTGTCATGAACCTGTTGAAGCTGAGGTTGTTCAACAAGTCGAGCTACATGAGAGGAAGGTGTGCAGAAGGAATATTTGTGCTTTTTTGCAATCTTGTCGACCTGCTTCTGTTGGATAGAAGGTGCAGGGGGTGAGGTTGTAGTGGTTGCATTGTCCTTCTATTCCCCTTTTGAATGGATTGTGAAGAAGTCAAATTTTGTAGTATGAGATACTACCTTGCAACACCTTTTAGGTGGAACAATAATTGGAACTACCTCTGTTATTCTGTAGAGATGAGCCCCTAAAGTAACAATGACACTACGAGGTCGAGACTCATAAACAACATGGCGTCTACACATATATGGTTGGCCCAAGAGAACATCACAGACATCCAGTGGGGCAACATCACATAATACCTCATCCTTGAAGGGTTGCATGCCATATGACAATCGACATTGTTGGTTGACATGAAGATCTTGTCCTTGCCGAAGCCACCTGATGTTGTATGGCTGCGGGTGTGGTGTTGTCGACAATCCCAACTATTTGATGACCTCTACTGAGATGAGGTTTTTCTGGCTTCTGCTATCAACAATAAAATGCAACGTGTTAGCGATTATTTTTGTCTTAGGCACAAAATCACCCAGGTCTGCAGGTTTCTCAGGAAGTGCCCAAGCGCAGCACGGGAGATTCCCTGTTTTTTCGGTAGCAAGGAAAGCGAGCGGGCAAAATAGCATTGGCAGCATCCAAGATCTATTTACAAAGTAGATCGACGGTCATCGGGTTTTTGGAGCTACCAAGTTGCCCAAGGTTTAGCGCAAGAGGGAGCACCGATAGTTCAAATCAGATTTGGGTCGTCTGATCCAACCGGGACAGGTGGCATCCTGTCGGCGTATCAGGTATCGGGAGTCAGGAAGCTCTCCATCCATTTCATTTGAAAGTGTCGATCAGAGAAACTCCGAAGCTCCTTTCAAACTAAGCCCAGGATCTCAGCACTAGGTCATATCAAGCAAGTGGGTGAAGGGGGGACATCCCCTTTATAATAGAAAATACTATCTGGGCAGTCTATCTGAAGGACGCACGGCACGTATCCACGTCATGTCGGCATTCGGGAGTTCGAGTGGTAAGCATTCCTCGCCATTTTACATTTCAAAACCTCGAACCCCGATAGCGCCGAAACTCAGGCCCACAGTATTACCGGGTTAGTTCAGAGCCGTCAAATCAGTGGGGAACATGTGGCGACCGTTAGGCCCTCCCGGCATTTCGCCCATCGCGACTTAAAAGGAGAAAAATCCTAATCCTTTCTCATCCGCGAACCCTGAAACGCCAAAAGCACACTGACAGAGAGGCCAAAGGCGCCTAATTAAGATTCAAGAGAGGGGGCACTGTGTTCTCCAGGCACTGATTCAATGTGATCTAAATCCTGATGCCAGCTTGACGATAAACGAAGAAGAGATAAGGTGGTTGAAGCCTCGCTTCACTCATTAATTACAGGGTATGGACGTCCTGACTGAAGGTCCACCTGAGATGGTCCTCCGTACTGATTCTTTCCATGGAAGCCACGTTGAGTCTCCAACTCGCCAGGGAAGCCTACACACGTCAATTCAACATTTAAGGGCTCAGCTACCCCCCTGGCATGAGCCATGAAGAATTAAGGTAGCGTATGACAGTAGAATGCAGGCCAGATGTGATTGAGGAGATGCCTCTACTGGGCGAAATGGGGAAGAGCATATGTAGGCATTTTGGCCATTTTTTGTATGGATCGATGGTTGAGCAAAGCTCCCGATTGTAAGGTTTTGATGAAGCGTTGGTCGCTCTGGTTAATGTAGAAGGAATTTGAGATTTCTTACTTTATGGATGTCATCTTCCCTTCCATTTATTTGTTTACTGTGTTAGAACAACTCAGAATTGGAGGATCCAGTCGAGTTGTGGTTGTTATAGGATGATGTAGGTTGGATCACTGTAATAGTCACATTGTTTCTAATCGGTTCTTGTGATGTTCCCAGCGCTAAAACGACTCGGAATTGAAGGATTCAGTCGAGTCAACCCCTCAGCTCTTTGAAACTCTAGACCAAGAGAATTTTGGCTTCTGAGTTTTTCTTCTTCAAGCTTTCGAAGGCCTGCTGCCCAAGGCAGTCTTGCTCACCCTTCTTACAAGTCTTCCATCTACCACCCTTTAATCAACTTACTGATAGAAGTTGGATCAAGACCTCCCTTTATTTCTACATACCACGCCCAATTTCCTGAGTTAAAGCTATATTATCTTGAGTCTTCACCCATCCGATCACCCCATTAAATAAACCGTGACATAAAAAACTGATGGGCATTGGGCTCTGCTCCTGCAAGAAATCTAGGGGTGACTTCTAATGCTAACATTTCTAGCGTCGTTGCTGGGGACAAAGTTGAAGATTTTCCTTGGGTAGAATGACATTGAGCCTCTGATTCTGAAGGTGCATCAGACATCAGAGCCCTTAAAGATTGCTGCTGTGCACCTGGCGACTCCACTGTGGCGACTCCATTGTTTCCACATCACTGTTTCAGCTCTGACTACTGTTAGCACACCTGAAAGATGACCCTAAGGATCTTTCTCGAGAAGGTTTCAACAGTTATTTTCTCAGTCTTAGAATTTTCCTGGGGTAACGACAATGTTAAGATCTGGCCTTTGATGGTGAACAAGGACCAGGCATATTTGAAGCTACGCATCTTTCACTTGGCGACTCCGTGATTCGAGGATCGATTAGCGACTCCAATGTTTCGATATGGAGAAAATTATGGCTCAAAGGTTTGCTTTCTGTGACTTTTCCCAGATAGTTGGGTTTCCTAATGCACTTCCTAATAGAGACCAATGGGAAGATTTCCTCCCTGAATTTCATGCAACAAGTTGGGAGGAACCAGCTGAGAATTTACTGGACTTCCATGAGGCTATTCACCGACACAATATCACGCATGAGGATGTCCGGATTAATCTCTTCAGGTATTCATTGAAGGGAGCTGCTTCTGAATGGTGTCGGTCTCTTCCCGCTGCAAGCGTCCGCTCTTTAACAGGTTTTCATACAACTTTCAATTCATTTTGTAAAAACTACTATCCAGTTGATTGCTTGTTTGAAAACTGTTGTGAGGAGTTTTCTTCGCTTCATGAAGCCTCTGTTGGCCCTGAAGACCATTTCCATGATAAATCCTTTACTGTGGAGGAAAGAATTTTCCATTAAAAAATAGAGGTGTTGAATGATATTAATTGTGTTAGCCCTGGAACAGAAGCATCTGACATTATTTCAGATGCACCTACTCTTTTAGATGTTCATAATGATCAACATGCCTCTTGTGAAAATTATGAGTTTATAGAGCAGATGTGGTCTATAGTAGATGGCTTACCTGGGCATCGGGTGGAAGCAGATGTTCCTAGAAGCTCTGTTCATGATGACGAAGACCCTCTCTTTTTAAAAGAGGGGTTAGTTGTGGAAGAGGTTTCTTCTCTTTTCCCCCAGGGGGTTTCTCACGATATATTTTTACCTGGGATTAAAGAGAAAAGGATTATGTATGAGTAGCCAGAAGCAGCAGGTCCCACTGTCCCTGAAATGGAAATTTTTGATAAGATCATTGTTCTGGAGGAGGATCATATCAATGAAGGACAACCCCTTTTTGATATATATTAAAGTGATGATGAGCAGCAAGCTTATCCTACTTTTGATCACTATAGAGATACTGAAGATCCATTCAGCAAATAGAACCACCCCATGGTCCCTATTTATGATGAATACAAATCAGACCTAGGGGAGACCGAACCAGAGGAGCAGAATATTTCCTTTCCAGAGCCAGTCAACGAGCAGCCACTGCCCGAGAGCAGCGAGACTACGTTAGTTGTCCACCATCAACCTGTGCTTATCAGAGATATTCAGCCATAGGTGAACAGTTGTGTAGCAGAGGAAGGTGTCTGTCGCCCATTTTCTGGAATTTGCCACTCATTCTATGACCCTGTCTGCAAGTACATGGAGTGGCATTTCCCCTATGCCTTGGAGCCTCCCTATTTCATCTCAACTCCAACTTGTAAGGACGAGTTGAAGAGTGTAACTGCTCTTCTGTCATGGTTACACCATCTGTTCATGATCATCGACAGAAGGAAGGAGGTTATATCCAGGAAGCTGCTTGAATGGCTATGGTGGAAGTTTTCTTTCACCTAGCCCATGTAAAGTGTTTTATTAGCTTAGGACTGTACATAAATAAGATCCTATAAGCATGAATGTTTAGTTTGTTTGTTTTTTATTTTTCAGCCTGTATTTTTAGCAGTGGGATGTTTTGAGCCTGACTCCATAGCCCAATAGCAAGGCACTGAAGCTGCGGAATGAGTTCTTAGAGCATCACAGGGATGACTCTATCCCCCATGGAGCCTAATGTTAGTGATTATTTTTGTCTTAGGCGCAAAATCACCCAGGCCTGCAGGTTGCTCAGGAAGTGCCCAAGTGCAACACGGGAGATTCCCTATTTTTCCTGTAGCAAGGAAAGCGAGCGGGCAAAATAGCGTTGGCAGCATCCAAGATCTATTTACAAAGTAGATCGACGGTCATCGGGTTTTTGGAGCTACCGAGTTGCCCGAGGTTTAGCGCAAGAGGGAGCACCAATAGTTCAAATCATATTTGGGTTGTCCGATCCAACCGGGACAGGTGGAAGCCTGTCGGCGTATCAGGTATCGTGAGTCAAGAAGCTCTCCGTCCATTGCACTTGAAAGTGTCGATCAACGAAACTCTAAAGCTCCTTTCGAACTAAGCCCAGGATCTCAGCACCAGGTCATATCAAGCGAGCGGGTGAAGGGGGGACAACCCCTTTATAATAGGAAATACTATCTGGTCCGTCCATCTAAAGGATGTGTGGCACGCATCCACGTCATGTTAGCATTTGGGAGTTTGAGCGGTAAGAATTCCTCGCCATTTTACATTTCGAAACCCCGAACCCCGATAGCACCGAAAGCGCTGAAACTCGGGCCCACAGTATTACCGGGTTAGTTCAGAGCCGTCAAATCAGTGGGGAACACGTGGTGACCATTAGGCCCTCCCAGCATTTCGCCCATCGCGACTTTAAAGGAGAAAAATCCTAATCCTTTCTCATCCGCGAACCCCGAAATGCCAAAAGGACTCTGACAGAGAGGCCAAAGGCGCCTAATTAAGATTCAAGAGAGGGGGCACTGTGTTCTCCAGGCACTGATTCAATGTGATCTAAATCCTGATGCCATCTTGAGGATAAACGAAGAAGAGATAAGTTGGTTGAAGCCTCGCTTCACTCATTAATTACAGGGTATGGACGTCCCGGTTGAAGGTCCACCCGAGATGGTCCTCCGTACTGATTCTTTCCATGGAAGTCGCGTCGAGTCTCCAACTCGCCAAGGAAGCCTACACATGCCAATTCAACATTTAAGGGCTCAGCTACCCCCCTGGCGTGAGCCATTAAGAATTAAGGTAGCGTATGACAGTAAAATGCAGGCCGGATGTGATTGAGGAGACGCCTCTGCTGGGCGAAATGGGGAAGAGCATATGTAGGCATTTTGGCCATTTTTTGTATGGATCGATGGTTGAGAAAAGCTCCCGATTGTAAGGTTTTGATGAAGCGTTGGTTTCTCTGGTTAATGTAGAAGGCATTTGAGATTTCTTACTTTATGGATGTCAGCTTCCCTTCCATTTATTTGTTTACTGTGTTAGAACAACTCGGAATTGGAGGATCCAGTCGAGATGTGGCTGTTAGAGGATGATGTAGGTTGGATCACTGTAATAGTCACATTGTTTCTAATCGGTTCTTGTGATGTTCCCAGTGCTAAAATGACTCGGAATTGAAGGATTCAGTCAAGTCACCCCCTCAGCTCTTTGAAACTCTTGACCAAGAGGATCTTGGCTTCTGAGTTTTTCTTCTTCAAGCTTCCGAAGGCCTGCTGCCCGAGGCAGTCTTTCTCACCCTTCTTACAAGTCTTCCATCTACCACCCTTTAATCAATTTACTGACAGAAGTTGGATCAAGACCTCCCTTGCTTTCTACATACCAGGCACAATTTCTTGAGTTAAAGCTATATTATCTTGAGTCTTCACCCATCCGATCACCCCATTAAATAAACTGTGACATAAAAAACTGATGGGCGTTGGGCTCTTCTCCTGCAAGCAATCCAGGGGTGAATTCTAACACTAACACAACGGGGTCCCCTTCACCCACATCTGTGAATGAAAAAGGCACAACCCCTCTTTAGGATCTGTTAGATCTTCTGGTTGAATTGTTGTGGTCGCGACAATAGCAGTGGGGTCTGCATCAATGATTTGTCCTTTACAAGTATTTTTAGAATCATGGTTTGGATCCTTGTCTTTGATCTCAGCCACCAATGACTATTTTGATTGACATTCATCGGTGTTGTGCTAGGGGCTTTTGTGGAAATCACACCATTTTTCAGTGTCCTTCTTTGTCTTCCTGTGACCCTTCTTTTCCTATGTCTTGGACTGGCGTTCGAGAGACTATTTTTTAGGGTCATCTTTGTCATACTTTGGTTGTTGCGGATATGCAGACCTGAATTCCCATTTCTTCTGGTGCTTAAATTTCTGCTCAATTTTAATAGCATATCGATAAGCAACACCGAGTTATGAAATGTCTAGAAACATCATTTCAATCTAGATGTATCTGTGTAGAGCCGCATGGTATTTGAGAACCAAATTTCACTCAAAGTTTTTGATACCCAGCTTGGTGCACAAGGTATGGAAGGTACTGGTGAACTCTGGAACTTCTTGTCTCCTCTCTTGCCGCAGTGTGGTCCATCTCATGTATTGGTCCTCATAGTTGCCAATAGGGTAATATTGTTCCTTTACTGCATCCACAAAAAAATCCCAAGTGGGATCGACCCCATATATTCCAGACTCCTCTATGGAACTTTTCTTCCAGTAAGTTTCCCACCAATGGTTGACATGAGGGAGAGATTTAAGGAGTGCGAAGGTGATCTTTTCTTTGTCAAAAAAATTGTGAACAGAGAAATAACCTTCTAGCAGAGTTAACCATTTTTCTAGGGCTTCTGCATCTATCTGTCCTTCAAATACAAGAATATCAAAATAAACTTGTACCTTGAAAGGCGAGGTGCCTCCAAAGTGGTCACTTGATGAAGATGCGCCTGATTCTATCGACAGGCATTTAAGGATGTGGGAAAAATTCTCCATCATTTTGTCACTCTGTCGTGTGAGAGCTTTCTCAAGCAACAGATTGATAGGATCGTCTGTTGCGGCGTTTTTATTTTCTTATTCCATTGAGGTTTTCTTGGGTGTGCGAGAGAAATTGCATTAAAGAGAGATAAGCTCGAGAACCAACTTTCTATACTTGGACCTCGTCGGGGACATGCACTGAAAAAATGATCAAGAGTAGCCTGCTCTAATACCATCTTGATCCGGATTATTTTCGGCACGAAATGAGAGTGGAGATATAACAAAGAAATGCACAGATATATCACGTATATCCAATAATATAATAGAAATATATCATAGATGCAACCATAAACATAGATCTACAGTAATACATGATTTCTATTAATGAAATAAATGTACATAGACTGTTAAAATACAGAGTGAAAGACTCGCTAGAATGGTGGCAGCTTATCTCTGAGAAGAGATGTGACGGCTACTCGCATTCACAAGAAGACGATTACAATGAGGCTCTGAAGGCATTTTTACAATAAACAAGAATGAAAAAAACAATAGACATCCAAAAACCTAACCCTAGGAGATGAAGCGCCAAAAGTCGTGCCGACTTCGTTTGGGTAAGTTAGTACATCAACTTCTCGGGGCCGTAACTTGTGCATACGATCTTCATTTTAGGTGTATGTTATCTCGTTGGAAAGGTATCATCGGGGAGATTCATTTTGGGGGATAAATAATGCATTTGGATATCATTTAGAACCTCAATATCTAAAAAACTTCATTTAGGTGCTCAAAATGGCCCCAAAAGTTAAAACTTGCTAAAAATAGTAAATTGCCAAAATTGCCAGAAAACTGTTTTGAGCCAGTCGAAAAAGGTGGGTGGCCACCAATATCCACCTAGATCAATCCTCCCTCCTTAGGAAGAAATGGTATTCATTTCATTGAGTTCCCAGGGAAGAGGTAAAAGAATTTGCTAGATCTGCATCTTGGTGAGGTGCTTGTATTGTTGGAGACGTCATGCTGCTTAGTTTGTGGAAGCCTGTCATAAACCTGTTGAAGCTGAGGCTATTCAACAAGTTGAGCTACATGAGAGGAAGCTGTGAAAAAGAAATATTTGCACTTTGCTGCAACCTTTTCGACCTTCTTATGTTGGATAGAAGATGTAGGGGGCGAGGCTATAGTGGTTGCAGTGTCCTTTTGTTCCCCTTTTGAACAGATTGTGAAGATGCTGAATTTTGCAGTATGAGATACTACCTTGCGACACTTTTCAGGTGAAACAATAGTTGGAACTACCTTTGGTATTTTATAGAGATGAGCCCCCAAAGTAACAATGACACTATGGGGTCAAGACTCATCAAATAATACCTCATCCTTCATGGGTTGGATTCCATATGACAATTGACACTGTTGGATGACATGGAGATCTCATCCTTGCCGAAGCCACTCAATGTTGTATGGTTGTGGGTGTGTTGTTGTCAACAATCACAACTGTTTGATGACCTCTGCTGAGATGAGGTTTTTCTAGCTTCTACTAACAACAATAAAATGCAGGAGGGTCCCCTTCACCCACATTTGTGAATGAAAAAGGAGCTCCCCCTCTTCAATACCTGTTGGTTCTTCTGGTTGAATTGTTGTGGTCGTGACAATAGTAGTGGGGTCTGCATCAATGAACTGTCCTTTACTAGTATTTTCATAATCAAATTCTGAATCAGGGTTTGGCTCCTTGTCTTTGATCTCGACCACCAATGACTGTTTTGAGTGACATTCATCGGTGTTGTGCTAGGGGATTTTGTGGAAATCACACCATTTTTTAGTGTCCTTCTTTATCTTCCCGTGACCCTTCTTTTCCTATGTCTTAGACTGGCTTTCGGGAGACTGTTTGTTAGGGTCATCTTTATCATACTTTGCTTGTTGCAGATTTGCATACCTAAATTCTCGTTTGTTCTAGTGCTTAAATTTTCTCTCAATTTTAACAACATATCGATAAGCAGCACCGAGTGATTAGATGTCCAAAAAACACATTTTAGTCTGGGTGTATCTTTGTAGAGCCCCATGGTAATTCAGAACCAAATGTTGCTCGGAGTCTTTGATAAACATTTTGGTGCACAAGGTATGGAAGGTATTGCTGAACTCCAGAACTTCTTGGACCCTCTTTCTCCACAGTGTGGTCCATCTCATTTACTGGTCCTCATAGTTTCCAATAAGGTAATAATGTTCCTTTACAGCATCCACAAAAAAAACCTAAGTGGGATCAGCCCCATATATTCCAGACTCCTATCTGGAACTTTTCTCCTAGTAAGTTTCCCACCAATGTTTGACATGAGGGAGAACTTTAAGGAGTGCGAAGGTGATCTTTTCTTTGTTGGAAAAATTGTGAATGGAGAAATAACCTTCTAGCAGAGTTAACCATTTTTCTAGGGCTTCTGCGTCTATTTGTCCTTCAAATATAGGAATATCAAAATTAACATGTACCTTTAAAGGTGAGGTTCCTCCAAAGTGGTTTCTTGATGAAGATGCGCCTAATGCTATCGACAAACATTTAAGGATGTGGGCAAAATTCTCCATCATTTTGTCCCTCTATCTCATGAGATCTTGCTCAAGAAATAGATTGATATGATCATCTTATCCATTGATTTTCTTTTCTTCCTCCATTGAGGGTTTCTTGGGTGTGAGAGAGAGAATGTATTCAAGAGAGACAATCTAGAGACCGAACTTGGTATACTCAGACCTCGTCAGGGACATGCTCTGAAAATATGATCAAGAGCAACCTGCTCTAATAACACTGATCCAGATTATTTTCGGCATGAAATCTGAGCAGAGATATAATAAAGAAATGCACAGAGATATCGTGTATATCCAATAATATAAAAAAAATATATCAGAGATGCAACCATAAACAAAGAGATACAGTAATACATGATTTCTATTAATGAAAGAAATATACAGAGACTATAAAAATAGAGAGTGAAAGACTCACTAGAATGGTGGCAGCTTATCTCTGAGAAAAGATGTGACGGCTACTCGCATTCGCAAGAAGATGATTACAATGAGGCTTTGAAGGCATTTTTACAATAAATAGGAATGCCAAAAACCATAGACATCCAAAAACCTAACCCTAGGAGATGAAGTGCCAAAAGTCATGTGGGCTCAGTTTGGGTAATTTAGTACATCTACTTCTCGGGGTCGTAACTTTTGCATACGATCTCCGTTTTAGGAATATGATATCTCATTGGAAAGGTATTGTCGAGGAGATTCATTTTGGGGGATAGATAATGCATTTGGATATAGTTGAGAACCTATATATTTAAAACCTTCATTTAGGCCCTCAAAATGGCCCCATAAGTTAAAACCTGCTAAAATTGGTAAATTGCCAAAATTGCCAGAAAATTGTTTTGAGCTAGTCGGAAAAGGTAGGTGGCCACTGATATCCTCCTAGATCAATGATCCCTCCTTAGGAAGAAATGGCATCCATTGCAATGAGTTCCCAGGGGAGAGGGAAAAGTGTTTGTTGGATCTGCATCTTGGTGAGTTGCTTGTATTGCTAGAGACGTCACGCTGCTTAGTTCGTGGAAGTCTGTCATGAACCTGTTGAAGTTGAGGTTGTTCAACAAGTTGAGCTACATGAGAGGAAGGTGTGTAGAAGGAATCTTTGCACCTTTTTGCAACCTTTTCAACCTACTTCTGTTGGATAGAAGGTGCAGGGGGCGAGGTTGTAGTGGTTGCAGTGTCCTTTTGTTCCCCTTTTGAATAGATTGTGAAGAAGCTGAATTTTCCAGTATGAGATACTACATTGCGACACTTTTTAGGTGGAAAAATAGTTGGAACTACCTCTGTTATTCTATAGAAATGACCCCCTAAAGTAACAATGACACTACAGGGTCAAGACTCATAAACAACATGGCATATTCACAAATATGGTTGGTCCAAGAGAACATCATAGACATCCAGTGGGGCAACATCACATAATACCTCATCCTTGAAGGGTTGGATGTCGAATGACAATCGACACTATTGGATGGCATGGACATCTCATCCTTGTTGAAGAAACCCACTTTTGTAGGGCTGCATGTGATCCAAGTGCATATCGGTGGCCACCCACCTTTTCCAAATGGCTCAAAACAACTTTCTCGCAATTTTGGCAATTTACTATTTTTAGCAGTTTTTTCGGGTCCTGAACTTCCGAGGCCATTTTGAGGCCCTAAACGATGTTTTTTTTGGATATTTTGCTCTCACAATGTATTATCAATGATGCTATTTTGTCTCGGGCGTTGTAGGCCTCGGATAGATCTTTCCAACGATCTATCACACGCCTAAAATGGAGATCGTATCCAAAAGTTACGACCCTGAAAAGTTGATGTACTCACTTACTCAAACAGGGCCCACATGACTTTTGGCACTTCATCTCCTAGGGTTAGGTTTTTGGATGTCTAGGACTTTTTTCATTCCCATTTATTGTAAAAAGGCCTTCAGAGCCTCATTGTAATCATCTTCTTGCGAATGCGAGTAGCTATCACATCTCTTCTCAGAGATAAGTTGCCACCATTTTAGCGAGTCTTTCACTCTGTATTTTTACAGTCTCTATGCATTTCTCTGATTAATAGAGATCATGTATTACTGTATATCTGTGTTTATGGTTGCATCTCTGATACATTTATGTTATATTATTGAATATCTTAAATATCTCTGTGCATTTCTTTATTATATCTCTGCTCTCATTTCGTGCCGAAAATAATCTGGATCAGTGGTATCAGAGAAGGCTGCTCTTGATCATTTTTTCAGTGCATGTCCCCGACGAGGTCTGAGTATAGCAAGTTGGGTCTCGAGCTTGTCTCTCTTGAAGACAATCATTCTCGCACACCCAAGAAACCCTCAATGGAAGTAGAAAATAAAATCGATGGAGCAGATGATCATATCAATATGTTGCTTGAGCAAGCTCTCACACGACAGAGGGACGAAATGATGGAGAATTTTTCCCACATCCTTCAACGCCTTCCAATAGCATCAGGCGCATCTTCATCAAGTTGCCACTTTGGAGGCACCTCGACTTTCAAGGTACAAGTTAACTTTGATATTCCTGTATTTGAAGGACAGATAGATGGAGAAGCCCTAGAAAAATGGTTAACTCTGCTGGAAGGTTATTTCTCTGTTCACAATTTTTCCGACAAAGAAAAGATTACCTTTTCACTCCTTAAAGCTCTCCCTCATGTCAAACATTGGTGGAAAACTTACTATAACGATCTCCTTGTTACGACAACAACTCTGATAACAGGAGCAACTTTTTTCTTTTTTCTTTTCTTTTTTTAAAAGTGTGTGCGTGCGTGTATAACGGGATCAGACACACTTGACTCTACGTCGCCACCCGACGACTAACCAGACGCAACCAAGATGATCACAACAAGAAGACACAAGGCGCACAACAAGGAATTGCAAGCATTAACGATCATAGACATAAGGAGGAATCCATTCTCTGAGCCCTCTGAGGGAATTTCATTCTCTGATATAGCTCAGTGAGGATTTCTAAACTGAATGGGGACGTAGACTCTGCTCGGGTAACTTGCATCATCTAGTCAATATCTTCGGGGGTGATGAAGAAAAGGATGTATCCAGATGAATAAAAGAGGGCTTTCTGGTCGGGGATGTAATGGGCCTGGCATTTGAGGGCAAACTCGGGGAAATTATGAATCTGGGGGAAGAGATACAGAGGCAAATTGGACTCCCAGAGTCCAATTTAGTCACTCTGGTCCAGGAATACCTCCCGGAGCCATGACTGCAGATCGGAAAAGTCGAAACTGCAGATAGTATCCACTATCAAACGGTATTTATCAACCAAGGGAACTTTATCCAGGTCCATCGGAGGAGGAAGAAAAGGATTTTATTCTCCTTCCGCTTGTCTGGGCTCTGACACCATTTCAGCAACTATACCTGCAAATAAACAATACGTTAGTGGGGTCAAATGGACTGTAGGTGAAGGCGATGCGGAAGCGATGGAGGAAGAAGGTTTCTGGCGCAAGGGATGAATAACGAATACAAAAGGGAAACGATAGTTTTATTCGAAAATGGGTCGGTTGGATGCGGGGAAACGGTCAGCATGACAACGGGTGTATTACCCCATCATTAATGGACAACGGGCCACTTGGGATGAGATGGCAGATGACGGTGGCCAAAGCATACGAATGAGTGATGTGGAGGCATGTGATTGGAGGTAAAAGTCGTTGAAGGGGGTTGTTCATGAGTGAAGGGTAAAGGCCTGACAGGAGGGACTGACATCAATTATGGGATGGGACTCGACCCGGGAGAAAGTGGGACAAGTGGGCTTAGTTGAGGATGACATCCCAGAGTGATGGAGGTTGTCAGACGGCATAAGGTGAAGAGACTTCCGGACCAATAGGACGATGCCAACTGTAAAATGGGCCCGTTGAAAAGAATAGTCTTTCCGAACCCCCCCCCTTTTATTAAAAGCAGAACACCAGGGGGAGTCTGAAATCCGTTATGAGCCATTGATCTGCGCACTTATTTTCTGGCCGCAGATCTTGGCGCGCTCCTTAACACTAATTCTGGACCCCCCCCCCTCCATTAAAGGTAGAATGGAGGGGGGGGTCCGGAATTCAATGTGAACCGTCGATTCGAGCGCCCTATTTTAAACCGTCAA
>ML781699.1:612773-623880 GCA_009831015.1 Picea engelmannii | reverse complement strand
TTCATGCGCCCTGTTCTGGACCGTCCAGATCTGCGTAAACATTATCGTCGATTTCGGACCCCCCCCCCTCCGTTAAAGGCAAAACACAAGGGGGGGTCCGGAATGCTGTGTGAGCCGTTGATCTAGGCGTCGTGATCTGGACCGTTGGAAATTTAATGTAACATAGGTCGGGAGCGGAAAATTTCATGTGTAGGGAAAAACTTAGGATTAGTGCCTTCTTATGGGTTTTTCAATTTTGTCTTAGACACCACCAAGGGGACATCACTTCCACTATCCTTAGGCGACGGAGACTTGATGTAGCATTTCCTTCAAGTCGGTTTTATTTGGGGAAGGAAAGCAAAGCAATTAATCTACATTCTAACCTACTTTCACAAGGCAATTAACCCAGATTAAACTGTTGGGTTAAGATATTATTCTTCCTAGGGGCTATCTGACCAGGATTAGGTGGTCTGATCAGATGTATTCACTAGTTCTAACCTAAGGGATATCTGACCAGGATTAGATGGTCTGATCAGATGTATTCACTAGTTCTAACCTATCAACATTGAAAATTTAAAAGAACTTGGTCATGCTTGAAAGGTATGACCAAGTTACTATTATTGCATGGGGATTTTTGTTCCAATTCTTTTAGCCCTCTTTTCTTTTCTCTTCTTTTCTCTTTTGCTTTTTTCTTTTTCTTTTCTCTTTTCTTTTTCTTTTTCTTTTTCTTTTTCTTTTTCTTTTCTTTTTCTTTTTTTAAAATGAAAATCAATTGCCAATAAAAACACTAGATACAGATAATATCCATAATATCCAAGTCATAAGTTGATTCCCATAATTTATGGGGTGATAACAGGGTGTCTATGTTCAGCCTTTACCTACTGACACTCTAGACATCTGGCAACAAAGTTGACTATGCCGGCCTTCATTCCCTTCCAGAAGAATAAGGGTTTAAGGTCTGCCCTCATCTTCGTGACTCCTGGGTGAGCCATGTAAACTGCTCTATGAACCTCGCTCAGGATCAACATCCTCAACTCGTCGTTTGGCGGTACATAAATCCGACCTCTAAACCTCAATAACCCATCGCTATCAAAAGAAAATCCCTCATATCGTGGTACCATCATTGTGTTTTGTCCAAAAAATCCCTCGACTTCTTTGTACCATTCATCATTACATTGTAAAGTGAGAATCTTCTCACGTAGATTCATCTGAAGAGGCAACACCGAAAAGATGCGTGGCCTCCGACTCAAAGCATCAGCCACTCGGTTCACTGTTCCCTTTATGTAAGTAATCTCGAAGTCGTACTCGCTAAGAAATTTCGACCAACGTCGTTGTCGCGCGTTCAGGTTGCTTTGCGTGAAAATGTGTTGCATCCCACAATGATCAGTCTTTAATTCAAATTTTCGTCCAACGAGGTAGTGTCTCCAAACCTTCAAGGCATATACGATGGCTAATAACTCCAAATCGTGCGTCGCATAGTTCTCCTCATGCCTTCTCAATTTCCTCGAAATGTAAGCAATCACTCGTCTGTCTTGCATCAAGACTCTGCCTAAACCTTCCTTGGATGCGTCAGTGCATACCAAGAAGTCTTCGTCCATGTCAGGGACCTTTAGTATCGGTGTTGTATTCAACAACTCTTGAAGCCTCCTGAATTCTTCTGCGCATTTCTCGGTCCAAACAAACTTCTTGTTTTTCTTCTGCAATTCCGTGATCGGATTTTCTATCTTCGAAAATCCCTCGACAAACCGTCGATAGTATCCTGCTAAACCCATAAAACTATGCACTTCTGTGACATTTGTTGGCATAGGCCATTCCATAATAGCCTCAACCTTTGTTGGATCCATGGCAATGCCATCGCCGGAGATGACATGCCCTAAGTAGTGAATCCTCGATTGATAAAAAGAGCATTTGGACAACTTCCCATACAGTTTGTGTTCTCGTAAACACTGTAATACCAAGCACAAGTGCTCGTCATGCTCCTCCATCGTCCGAGAGTAGATCAAAATATCGTCAATGAATACTTGGATGAACTTGTCCAAGTACTCGCGGAACACCCCGTTCATCAAACTCATAAATACCCCTGGGGCGTTTGTCAGTCCAAACGGTAAAACAGTAAACTAGTAATGTCCAAATCTCGTCTTAAAGGCGGTCTTAGGGATGTCATCCTCCTTGATCCGTAATTGGTGATACCCTGATCGAAAATCGATCTTGGATAACATCGTCGCACCCTTCATTTGATCGAACAGATCATCAATTCTTGGTAAGGGATACTGATTCTTGATCGTAGCCTTATTCAGTTGACGGTAGTCAATGCAAAGCCTCCATGACCCGTCCTTCTTTCGTATGAAAATAACTGGTGCACCCCATGGTGGCACACTAGGGCGTATCAGCCCTAAGTCCAGCAAATACTTCAGTTGCATTTTCATCTCTTGCAACTCCGGGGTCGACATCCGATAAGGCGTTCTTGCTATCGGTTCGGTCCCCAGTTTCAAGTCTATGGTAAACTCCAATTCCCTTTCCAGCATCATCCCAGGTAACTCCTTTGGAAATACATCTGCAAACTCCTTCACCATGGGAAGGTGTTCTAGACCTTTCGCCACTCCCTTTTCATTTAGCGCAAGGATCGCATAAAGCTTGCACTCCTTGCACATACTCTTCTGTAGCTGTAAGGAAGAGACGAACCTCGGGGAAACTCCCTGGTTCCATCCTACTATCACACGTCTCTGTCTTTCGTCATCAACCAAGCTCAACCATTTAGTTTTATAGTTGATTATCACCTCATGCGATTCCAACCAATCCATACCAATCACGACGTCATAAGATCCTGAGATCGTGACGTACAGGTTGACCCTCGTGACAAACTCTCCCAGGTTAAGGGCACAGCCCGTAACCTTTCCTCCAACCTTCTGTTTGGCTCCTGAAGCCATCTCTACGAAGCTAAACTCATCCTGTTCGATTGCCTTAACCTTAATCCTTTTTAGCGCTGCACTAGAAATGAAACTCCCAGTAGCACCTGGGTCTATCAAAATACTAAGGGTCTGGTCAGCGACAGTACCTGTCGTCTCGAGCACAGTCAACTGGTGCTCTGCCATACGGTTATTCACCGCTGCGTGAATCCGATGGGCCTTGCCCATATCTCCCACTGTAGTGGGTCCTGCTGATCCGGACGCTCTGATCCTCTCCACAAGACAGTCGCACTAGTAGTGTGGCTCCCCACACGTCCAACACCCCTTCTTCATCCCAGTAGTCCTAGTACCCGAAGTAGAAGATGACGGCCCACCGGCCTGGAACCCAGGTCTGTTCTGCTGAACAGACCTAAACTGTTGTTGTTGTGGGTGACGCTGCTGCTGATGCTGGGGCCCCCGATAAGGTGTCCTCTGTTGAGGTGGCGATCGTCAGGGTGTAGTTAAAGTGGATCCTCTCTGGAAGCCACGATATCCCAGCATAGGTCTCGTTGGTGTCTGATGCTGCGGTGTACCAGATGAACCCTGCCCTGCTGGTCTCGCTGGAGTCCTAGTCTGACCCCCACTGATAAGCTCCTCCTCTGCTATGAGGGCCTTTTGGACAACGTCGTGCAAGGTTTGAGGCATCAAGTTCCTAACCTTTGCACGCAGACTACCATTAAGGCCAAACACGAATTGGTTGACCTTTATTTCTCTGTGTTAAGGTGCAGAGCATACCAGAGAAGCTCCATGAAACGTGCCTCATACTCGGGCACTGTACGACCTCCCTGTCGTAATGAGTTGAACTCATTGAGCTGACGCTCAATGAATTCCTCTGAAAGATACCTCTCTCGGAACCTCTCCTCGAACCCTTCCCATGACACGTCTTCAACGACCATGTTCAGCTACGGTAGGAGCGTCTTAGACCATAGAAGAGCGCTCCCCTTCAGTGGAAAGACCACCATGTGGACCTTCATGTTGGAGGTATAATCGTGAAGTGTGAAGAACATCGCCATATTCTCCAACCATGCCTCAGTGGCTGCGCCATCCGGGGCACCAAAGAACTCGGGAAATTTGACCTTCTAGAGTTCACGATGAATGCTACCTGTAATGGACGGTGCGCGCGGCAGAACCTCAGCGGGTGCCGGCGCCCTGGCCGCATCTATGTCCAAGCGGTTGATCGGTGCCTCAAACATGTGCTGAAAAGACCTCATCATCCCAACAACATCGCCAACTGCTAGCTGCTCTTGTCCAAGAACCTGCTTGCCTCCCTGGGGGTTAGACCCCTCAGGCGTGGATGCTACTGGAGGCGTCACGCCTCCTCCCCTAGCACCCCGTCATCTACCTCTGCGACGTCCTCTAACCATGATTACCTGCACGCACACAATCAAATCGATCAGCAACAATATAATCAAATCAAATCATGTCATGGAATCCATAGCGAATCCCAAGTCGCGGTCAAACCAGCTCTGATACCATATGTAACGATCTCCTTGTTACGACAACAACTCTGATAACAGGTGCAATTTTTTTCTTTTTTTTTTTTCTTTTTTTAAAAGTGTGTGCATGCGTGTAGAAAGGGATCAAACACACTTGATTCTACGTCTCCACCCGACGACTAACCAGACGCAACCATGATGATCACAACAAGAAGACACAAGGCACACAACAAGTAACTGCAAGCATTAACGATCATAGACATAAGGAGGAATCCATAACAGTAGATTTTACTATTTCTGCACAGGAAAGCAGGGCGTTTAATCTTAGTTCTCTGCTCCAGAGAGAGAGAAGGTCAGATAGGCTCCTGGCTGACTGCTCAGGCAGAAACTAGTAACCCGACTACGAACAGACGCAAGCAAGACGAACACAACCAGACGACATATGACGTACACCAGTAACAACGAGCAATAAATGACCATAGACATAAGGCGCACGACAAGTAACTGCAAACATTAAACGACATGCGGGGTTATGTGCCGCACGAACACAGATGGAAGAATCCATAGTAGTATATTTTACTATTTCTGCACAGGAAAGCAAGGCGTTTAATCTTAGTTCTCTGCTCCGGAGAGAGAGAAGGTCAGATAGGCTCCTAGCCGACTGCTCAGGCAGAAACTAGTAATCTCTGTCAGGTGTGTCGCAAGAGTGGAAACCCTGCCTTTAAAGGGCCCGAGACTCTTGATACGGCACTAGATTCCTTACACAAAATAATCACACACACAAACTTATATACTAAGGCTACATGGCAGTGTCCACATCCCGCCCGACACAAGTAGACCAAACACACGGACAATTTACCAACCCAGTACCACATTAATTGAAAGAACCACACCCTTCATTTATTAACTCAGAATAATTTTTATTGTGCTTAATTCAAGAACATTTCATCATATAAGTTCATCATTAACAATAAACATTACAATTACGTCATCATGAAATAATAAAAGCATTACATTTATATCACATTAACTTTGCGGAATATCAGGCGCCTCACATCTTATGTGTTATCCATAACTATAAAACTTCAATAATATTGCCATAAGAGAACAACACCTTTTCATTCTAGATACAATAACCACGCAAAATAACAATCATATTGCAAGACAAAGGTAATTAAGGAGGTCAATGAGGAAATTAACACAATTTATTCCAACCTCTAATACGAGCCCCAAGTCGCATGTTTAAGGTGCATGATGACATCAAGGTAATCTAAGTTAGCTTTATCATCAGTTCATTTGATGCAAACTTAAGTATAAAAGTCCTCAGGGTTCCATCTCTAACAATTTTCCCTTATAATAGAATAGAAATGTAAATTTAACCAATAATGGCTTTCATTATTGTCAATAAAATAATCGTTGATTGACCTAAAAAATTAAATTTCAAGGAACCAAATTATCATTGTAATTGAAACTACTAAGGGCCTTTATTACAAGACACCGTAAATAAATCATTTGATGATAACATAATAGCTTCACATTTAAAATGCACTAATACTGCCATAAGGTAACCAATCGTTACATTTATATTAATCACCCCTACGTTTACATTTATTGTGTAATAATAGCATACATCTACATTGCAATAACAACCTATTAGGGTAACCTTACAAATACCCAACACGATAACAAAAAGCGCTGACATGCCATTAGACTGAACCTGAAATTTAGGGTTCTGACGGTCATTACTTAATTCGGCAATGTGAGGAAGGGAAAACGCAGACAGAGCAGACAATTAAGACGCAATCAAATATGACAGAGACTGGAATTCGATGCAGGAATGGTTATGATAGCCTGCAAGGAAGGGGGGGTAGACTAGCGATTTACCAGATCTCGTTAGCCATCAGAAGAGGAAATGAAGGCATCCATCAACACCATAATCTAAGGCGGTGGGTGCAGGCCAGCAGATCCGAAATTGAAATGGCCACAGTCAAGGCGTTGGTCAGAAACCACGAGTCAGATGGTAGTTTTTTCCTGCCCGTGTCAGAGAGATACCCCTCCATCGCTGCACACAACGCGACTTGGGGAGGGAGAGTCACAGTCAACAATTTACATCACGCAGAGGAAGGGCGGTTCCAACGTTTATAGAACGTGACTTTACAAACATTGCAGAGGCGAAAATTTACATGGTTTTTAGTGAGTTCCAGCCACGCCATAGCTAGGATAGAAGTCAGTGCAAAACCAGACGTGAGGATTCTCCTTATCTATCATTTGCAGTACAGTGCCGGCTCGAGCGTTCATCTATTGACTGACAGAACAATACCAAATCGAAATTCTTATCAAAAGAAAACAAATTCTAGACCAGTCCGCAATTTGTCTGATTATTGACAGAACAATATCAGTCGAATTCCTTTATCTAAAATGCCAATGCTGTACCAGTTCGGAAATTTATCTGTTTATTGTAAGAACAATATCAGTTCGAACTCTTTGTCTAAAATGCCAGTACTGTACCAGTTTTCAATTTATCTAATTAGGGACAGAACAATCTCAGTTCAAAATATCTTTACCTAAAAAGCCAACACCATGCTAGTTCGCAAACTATCTATTCATTGACGGAACAGTATCTGTTTGAAGTTCCTTATCCAAAAATGCCAGTATTGTACCAGTTCGCATTTTATATATCTACTAATAGATTTGAAGGAAAGGATTCCAGTCCCCTTTTATCCATCTAGCAATTTAACATTTCAACCAATAACTATAACTATACGATCAGTCTATTGCCTTCAAGTAAAAAGCGATTACGGCTGGTAAAACATTTTTATTACATTTGCTGGAAAAATACATATACGACTGTTCTTATTACATTCAAGAGGCAAGGAGATTCCATTGATAAGATATTTTATTACACCTACACAGAATTAGAAAGAAATGCATATAAAAAAACCAATCTATTACGCTTGAAGCCACCCGGATGGTACATTGAGAACATATTTTTATTACATTAGCAGGGTATTGGAGAAAATACAGGTACAATCAATCTATCTACATTTCACGCGACAAGAAGAGTCCATTGTTAATAGATTTTTATTACATCTACATAGAATTAGAAGGCAATACATAGACAACCACTATTCTGATACCAGCGTAGCCTACTCGACCGAATTTGTTAAACAAAAGCCATACCGTTGCCTTAATTCCCGCCTCGAATGATGACCGCGCGCACCATGCCACTCCTGCTCCATGCCGCTCCCGCTCGCTGACCGTAGAGACTACACCGGTACCTCCCATCCAATCTCTAGGGGTACTCTACATCCCCCTTAGCCCCCTAAGCGGCAAAGGGGCCACACATTGTCCAGATGGTAGATCTAGCTTCCCAGCTCGCCTCGCAAGGCTGAGCTACCACTCCTATCCGAGATGGAAAATCCCAACTCCTCCCAAGCAATCAGTCAAGTCACAATTCGGCAGCGTAACGTTACGCTATCAGCCGATCCCCCTTCTTCCTCATCTCCCTTTTCTTTTATAGAGTTTTGAGACCCACCAACTTTCCTAAATCACATTTATTTTAAGTTTTAATGAAAACCCTCTAAAAATTCTCTGTCGTACAAGTGTCATTCATCCCCCACCTTTCTCCAACATTATTTTCTTTAAATTTATTAAAAGACTCATTTCCCTCACCCACCTAGAGTCGCTCCTAAAATTACTATTAGGTGTTCCTAGATCCCCTTACATGCTTTTAATAACTTTCCCTAAAATGAAGTTGCTAAATTTAGCTCATTTTAGAAAGTTCTTAATTGCAGATTCCTTACTATGTTGACTTTGCTTTTTACCCTAAGCCCCCTTATTTCCTTTATTACGTTTCCTTTATTACTTAGTTTCCCTATTTTTATTATTCCCTTCCTTTTTAAAACCAAAAAGGTAAATGCGCTAATTAATCTTTTCATTTATTATTTATTTAATATCTTTTGTTCTTTCACAAGTTAGGAATTAATTTCCTCTTTGCCAATTTTTAAATCCCTTAGTTTAATTAAATCCTTACTCTCTTCATTTACCCCAAGAATTTTATGAAGACCAAACTATTACTTAAGTGGGTTTTTCTTTAAATTGTTATTTTTATTCCAGGGTCCTTTTCTTAAGGTTAGACTAAATTTTTAGCATAAAAAGTTTTAGACTTAGGACTTAGATTCTGAACTGGGCGACACTTGGTTAGGGAAGTTGTTTAAGGATTTATTAAGGTGTTAATGTCTTAGGGCCATTTAGGTTTGTTTCCCTCATCAAATTTAATGCGACGTGCCCTTCAGGACACATTACATGCTCCAAGGGTGCCACTCGCCTCATTCATTTCTTTTGCATGACCTGCCCTTCAGGATGCACCACGTGCTCCAAGGTTTCCACTCACTTCTTGTGGTTCCTTTGCGTGACGTGCCCTTCAGGATGCACCACGTGCTCCAAGGGTGCCACTCGCCAACTTGACTGATTGGTAGACATCTATAACCCCTGGAGTCAACACTCCGCCAGCTGAACTTGTGGGAGACTAAGGGCTCTAAGGAATAAATCCCCCGCCTTATTACGTGCCCCTTAGAATCATCGTGAGCGACTATCGCAGTCTACCCTCACGGCATTGTGGATCCTCTCGAACTAGGTAATAATTAACCTACAGTTCGAGCCATGGCGGGAGTGCTAGTAGGCTGTGGCAGGGCTGTTGTCCACACTTCTCCCTCAATCTCTCTGGAAATCATGTGTGGCCCCTTTACTCCATATGTGAGTCTGGTCAGCAAGCTATCGTCAGCCTGCATCATCAACAATCGTGTCAGAACATGTCAACATCATAACATCAAATTCAACGAAATATCACAGTAAATAAATCGACCCAAATTGCACAGTCCCTGACTCAATCGGGAGTCCAAGGGGTTCCACCGATGCCTCTGCATCCTCAAGGTCCAAAACCCTGCACACTTAATAAAAATGAGTCAATAGCATCTGTCTACGTCAAGCAGTAAAACATCATGTCATCTATCATAACGCATCATAATCAAGGATAAATGTTTTAGCATCATAAAAGTCCAGATCACTTGGGAGAAAGTGTCCTCAAAGAATAAGTTTCTCAGTGCGCCAGAGCGGGATGTTACATACACCCTCTCTTGGTCTAAACTTTGTCCCAAAGTTTCTCAGTATAAATGCCAAAATAAAAGTACCATAGTATCATAAGTCTATCTATCAAACAAAAATGGGAACTTCTGGCGCATATCATATGCGTCCTCCCAGGTCGCTGAGTGTGGACTATAACTATCCCACTGGACCTTGACCTGATCTACCGTTCGACGTCGTAATTGTCAAACGCGATGTTCTAAGATGTGGACCGGCTCAGCCATGAGCGCTCCCTCATCTGATACCTGCAAGGAACTCATGTCAATCATGTGTGTAGGATCACTAATATAATGTCTCAAAACAGATACATGAAATACATCGTGCATACGCCTCAAAGAATCAGGAAAGGCTAGTTGATAGGCCACGGGCCCCTTTCTCTCCACAATCTCAAAAGGTCCCACGAACCTAGGAGAGATTTTATCTCCCTTTCCAAACTTGATCAAACTCTTATGCGGTTTAACCCACAAGAAGACTCGATCTCCGACCTTGTAACTACGGTCAACTCGGTGTGCATCGGCATTACTCTTCTGTCGATCCTGCGCTTCTTTAATCCTTTGTCTTATGGTTTGCATTTGCTCTTCCATTTCTTGGATCGCTTCTGGTCCCACCAGGACCCTACCCTCAAGCCGATCCCAACTCAAGGGCGTCCGACACGGTCGCCCATAAAGAAACTCAAAAGGTGCCATCTTTATGGTGCTCTGATAACTGTTGTTGTAAGCGAACTCTGCTAGAGGCAATAATTCCTCCCAACGCTTTTGTTGGTCCATCACGTACATGCGCAACATGTCTTCAAAGGTTTGGTTCGTTCATTCGGTATGTTCGTCAATCTCTGGGTGATACGCAGTACTAAAATTAAGTTGGGTTCCTAAGGCCTCTTGGAAACTCGTCCAAAATCGTCCAGTAAACACCGATCCTCGATCGGATATAATCTTTTTAGGCACGCCATGCAGCCTCACAATCTCACTGATGAAAACTCTCGCTATGTCAGGTGCCTGATACGTCATACGCACAGGAATAAAGTGATCACTCTTCATCAGAGTGTCTACTACTACAAAGATCGAGTCGTGTCTCCTTGTCGTCAGTGGCAATCCAACTATAAAATCCATCGAAATAACTTCCCATTTCGATTCTGGAATGGCATGTGGTTGAAGTAATCCTATCAGGTGTGTTAGCACTTGGTAAATTTCCTAGAGGTTGAAAAAGAAGAAATCTACAAAGGTAACCTTAACCAACGGCTTTTAAAGCTGGGATCTAGCCCTTCTAGATTCAGAGAGGGATCTCTCTATGTGATTTAGCTTTGTTTCTTAGTTTAGATTTTAGGCTAGGTAAAGGAACGAGTTTGTTTTGTTGTAAAAGTGGTTTATGAATTGGTTGAGATGGTCTACCCATCCATTGGGCTATGGGGTCTGTATTTAAACAAATAATCGATACAACCAGAAATGTTGAATAAAACCTTTACAGTGCGAGATAATATACTCACTGGATCTTTATAAATTAAAATGATGGACGGAAGAAGAGATGAGGAAAATAACTTCAACTAACAAGCAATTAAGAATTTCTTAATTGAAGGTATTAGAAGATAAACATATAAATCTTTAGAATCGG
>ML781699.1:589987-606877 GCA_009831015.1 Picea engelmannii | reverse complement strand
ATTCACTAGTTCTAACCTATCAACATTGAAAATTTAAAAGAACTTGGTCATGCTTGAAAGGTATGACCAAGTTACTATTATTGCATGGGGATTTTTGTTCCAATTCTTTTAGCCCTCTTTTCTTTTCTCTTCTTTTCTCTTTTTCTTTTTTCTTTTTCTTTTCTCTTTTCTTTTTCTTTTTCTTTTTCTTTTTCTTTTCTTTTTCTTTTTGTAAAATGAAAATCAATTGCCAATAAGAACACTAGATACAGATAATATCCATAATATCCAAGTCATAAGTTGATTCCCATAATTTATGGGGTGATAACAGCAGCTCCACCTGGAGATGGTACTTGCCCGGTTAAGTGCCAAGAATCCAGTTTCCTGGTCATTCTGAACATATCTGTCTAGTAGCCCTCATTGGTCTTATTCTCAGGAAAACTTCGAAAAATAGTGATCAACAACTTAGGACCTTCTCTTCGGGCTTCAACCAACTGACCAATGTCCATCACTTCAGAAAATGTAAGTAGAGACTGAAAATTAAAAACCGGTATGTACAATGGAGAGTGAGTTCTTCGGTTTTCTTACTGAGGTGGGACATAATGTTTCAGCATTCTGCCATTCACAGGTGCTCCTGGAAGATCTGACCCATCAGCATTGTTTAGCAAAAAGGCATTGTTTCCTCTGAAAGCTTGGATCACGTAGGGCCGTGTCCATAGATGATCAAATTTCCCATGCTTTCCCTTGTCCTCGTTCCTAGCATCCCATCTCAACACTAGGTCTCCTAGCTCAAAATCATCCTCCTTGGTTCGTTTGTCAAAGATCTTCTTGATGCTCTCTTGGATGACCTGTGTTTTGTTAAAAACATCTTCTCGGGTCTGCTGTAAATGAATCATCTGATTAATTCGTCTCTGGGAGTCATTTGGCTCAGCTTGCATTTCTTGAAGTAACTTCATGACAGGGACTCCCAAAGAAGTTGGGAAAATAGCCTCAGTACCGTAGACCAGCTGGTATGGTGACATACCAATGGACCTTTTGGTGGTCATTCTATCTTCCCATAAAGAAAATACCAACTTATCGTGCCATGATTTTTTATTCTCCTGCAATGTTTTCTTGATGATATTTACCAACGTCTTGTTCGAGGATTCCGCCAACCCATTTCCCTGAGGGTAGTAGGCTGTGGAATGCCCCAAGATGATGTGGTAACGATTGTAGAAATCAATGAGTTTCTTCGACCGAAAGGAAGTTGCATTGTCAGTAATGATCTTTCTAGGACAACCAAAACGAGATAAAATATTATTTTCAAGAAATTTGATAATAACAGCATCAGTGGCTTGCATGCTTGGTATAGCCTCGATCCATTTGGTAAAATAATCAGTGGCGGTAAGAATCCACCTATGTTGGCCTGAAGACGGAGGGTGTATTTCACCGATGAAATCGAGTCCCCATTGCTGGAACGGAGCCTCAACTGAAACGGGTTTCAGAGGTAGAGGAAGGAGTTTCCTTTAACCCTCAAACAGTTGACACTGGTGACATGCTGTTACTTTATGATGTACATTTGCAAATAGGATGGGCCAGTAAAATCCAGCTCTGAGTATTTTGTTAGCTGTAACCTTCCAGTTCAGGTGGCCACCACATTCTCCAGCATGGAACTCCTGCAACACTTTATCAACTTCATCTTTCAGTAAACAATTTAAAAGAATACCTGCAGGGTCTTTCCAATATAAATTTCCTTCTAGAATACAGAATTTCAATGCTTTCAACTTCAGAAATCTAGCTTTAGTTTTAGTTAAATCAGGGGGAGCTTGTAAATTTTGTAGAACAAATATGAGGTCTGCATACCATGGAGAGTTGAGAAAAACCTCTCTAACATTTGGAGTCGCCATCTCACCCTGTTCATCTGCCACATCTAGAAAATTAATGTCGAGAGCCTGAAATTTAGATTGAGCCATCAGTTTAGCAAGGCCTTGGCCTTTGATCAGTTTTGTGGGCTTAATTTCAATGTCATATTTTAGAAAAACTTCGATCCATTTTCCCCTTCTCCCGTCAGGATTGTCTTGTGTCGGGATATCTTTTACTACCGCGTTGGGAACATAAGCTATGATGTGAGAATGGAGAATATAGACCCTGAAGTCCTTTATAGCCTTTACCAGAGCAAAATCATGCTTCTCCATAATATTGTAGTTCAGGGAAGCATCTCTTAAAGCTTTGTTGAAGAAAGCTATGGGTTGTTCATACCCTTCACTGTTCTTCTGCAGTAGTACGGCTGCTATCGTATGTTCAGAGGTGAAAGAAAAAAGATAGAAATCTTGAGTGAAATCGGGACTAATCAAAACTGGGGCTTCTGTGAGTGCTCGTTTGACTTGTTCAAAGGATTGCCTGGACTCAGGATCCCATTTTATTTCCGCGTCCTTTTTTAGCATGTTTGTAATGTTTCGGAGGAGTTTGGCCAGATTAAGAATGAATCTTCGAAGAAAGTTAATTTTCCCTATAAACGATTGTAGTTCTTTGAGGTTTCTTGGGTGTTCTAACTTTAGTATGGCCTCTATTCTGCTGGGGTCAATTCTAATTCCCTCTTTAGAGATGATATGTCCCAACAGTTTACCCTCTTCTAACCCAAAAAGACATTTCTTGGGATTTAATGAAATCCTGAACCTTCTACACTTTTTGAAAACTCGTCTAAGGTGTCGCAGGTGTTCATCATCAGATTGGGAAAACACAGTTACATCATCCAAATAAACGACAATAAACTTACCTAACTCTTCAATGAAGGTGATATCCATTGCCCTCTGGAAGGTTCCTCCTGCGTTCATCAGACCAAAAGGCATCTTCACATACATGAAAGTGCCCCATGGTGTGGTGAAAGCGGTTTTTTCCTGATCGTCTGGGTGAACTAGGACCTGGTTGTAGCTGGAGAAACCATCCAACAGAGAAATTCGACTAGACCCGACCACTCTTTGCAGGAGGTGATCCATTTTAGGCAAGGGGTAATTATCTTTCAAAGATGCTTTGTTCAAATTTCTGAAATCTATGCAGAGTCTGATTTCACCGGTTTTCTTGCGTGTAGGGACTAGATTAGAAACCCACTTAGAGAAACGTAATGGGACTATGATCTTGGCATCGTACATTTTCTTGATCTCCTTTTCTATCAAGGGAAGCAATTTGGGATTTATCCTCCTAAGTTTCTGCCTAAATGGTTTCTGGTCTTCCTTTATGGGAATCCTGTGTTGTATGATGCCGGTGTCATAGGCTTTCAGATCTTCATAGCCCCAGGCAAAAACATCTGAATATTCTTTGAATAGTTCAATGTACTTAAGATTTTGTTCCGGGGGCAAAGATTTGGACAGTTTGACCATCCTATGCTTCGCTTCAATTCCTATGTTGCAATCTTCTACTTCTTGCCCATGAGCCTCTATTTTTGGTTTCCTAGCTACATCGTCATTGTCGAACAGATATTCCAAAGGGATGAGCCCTCTAGGTAAAACATTGCTTTTCAATTGTAAAACATCGACATCTATTATGTCATCTCTTAACTCTCCTAAATCTACTGTATCTTCTATATCTACCGTATTTACAATATTCACACTATCTATTTCAAATTCAAAATTATTTACATTTTCGTTTTCATTTTCTACATCTATGTTTGTACATTCAAAATCGTTCTTACATTGCAGAAAGTCCTCGATCTGATCGTCATTTCCAAAGACTTGCCAATACCTGATATTATCGGGAACCGTCGGTCTGCATTTTACTTCGACAGTGTATGGGCGAGTTTGGCAGAAAGGAATCTTGCAGGAGGCTACTGACGTGGCCAACCCGTCGGCCAGAATATTCTGTCCTCTTGGCATTTCCTGCAAGTCAACCTCATTAAAACACTTCAAGGCATCGAGAAAAGCATTCCTGTAGGCTCTAAGGCGCGGGTGTTTAGCAGCATACTCACCTTTAATTTGCTTGATTATTAATTCAGAGTCACCCCTTACCATTATTTGCTTAGCACCAACCTTTTTCAGCAGCTTCAGACCGAGCATTAAAGCTTCATACTCGGCAACGTTGTTAGTGCAGTGGAAATTTAACTTATAGGAATGATTTTCAGAATACCTTTTTCGATGATTATGCAACCAGACTCCTACTCCTGCTCCTTATTTACTCACATCCCCATCAAAATCCATACTCCAGAAATCAGCGGGGAAATCTCCTGTGATTTCATTTTCCATCTTTGCTGCCTCACCTCTTTCTGGATCTTCATCTTGACTAGCTACATCTTCTATCATCTGAGTATCTTGCTCTTCAGTATCCCCATCATTGTACAAGATGAACGAATCTAAATCAGAATGGGCAGAGTAAAGGGGGTAATTATGAGGTTTCTCTTGACTACTAACCATATACTTCATCAGTGTTTCCCTGTATAACCTCCTCTGTTGTCCAAACACTGGGATAGTGGTGTAATACATATCCAGCTGCAGGGTTCCTTTCAAATTAGCCCCCCAAGACCGGGACAACAACATACCATACTTTGGCGGGATGTCTGCAACCACCACGTCCATTACCATTCTTTTTGAAGGGATCTGAACCAGGGTGATGCAGAGGTCCTTAATCAGACCAATAAATTTGACTTTGCTGGAGTCAAACGAATGCAGATCTTTGTAAGGTCTAGTAACCTCCAATCCCAGTTTTTCCATTACTGCTTTAGGCATCAGATTATGTGAGGCACATGAATCCAGGATGGCATTATGCAATATCAAATCATGTATGTTCAAACTAATGTAAAAGGGAGCCACATCACCGGTATCATCTGGACCATCCACTTCGGGTCCGAAAAGGATTTCGGGATGATCGTCAGTAAGGTTCACAGTGTCTGAATGTGTCACTGATCCAATAGTCAAGGCCTTGGTGCCTATGTCAGGTTCAATGGTTAGCGCTTTTAGTACCTGTGAACGATAACCGCTTCTACTTACCAACTCTGTAAGTGGGATAGGAATTTTAATTTTGGCTAATTCTCCCTCTAGGATGAAAGGCGCAGGAGTTCGGGTCTGATTCGTTGATTCTGATGGGTCCACCATATTCTTCCGCTCTGAAGTACTATGTGGATTAACAGGTGCAACTTCGGGTTGTGCTGGTCTTTTCAGTATGGTGATGTTCTTTTTCACAGGAGCGCCAGCTTTATTCTTCTCAGGGACCTTATCAGGAGTCTTTTCGGTATAAGGTTCAGGGGTTTTCTTGGATTCGACTGTTTTTTGTGTTCCGGTCGCCTTCTTGGGTGAGGCCTCTACTGTCTTCCTGCTGCACAGATCATACTGGTTGTGTGCCTTCAGAATAGAATTCTCAAGGACCTGTTGTGCCTCATCTCTAGTTTCCTCACTTACCTTTGTTTGATTCAGCAGAAAAAGTTCCTCCTCTTCTCGAGTGAGGAAAATGGCCTCATTATCATGAATGCCCATAAGGTTAATGTGAGTGTCCTCCAATTCTTCAATCACGTCTCCCCCTTCATCAAAATAGTTTTCTTGTAGAGGAGGTCTAATCGACTGATTGGGGCCTCTCTGTTCTCTTTGATCTCTAGGATCTCTTGGATCCCTCTGTCTGATCTGAGGAGGGTTTCTCTTGAAATTGGGGTTCTGAATCTGAGGAGTCGGTGTGTCGTCTCTCGGAGGATTTCTGTCTGAAATACTCGTTCTTTCTAACAATAATGCCAATGATCTGACTACGGTATCTAATTTGGAATTGTTGTTATACGTGGAAGGTTTGGCCTTGATCGTGACTCTTCGTTATGTCCTTTGACGTGCCCATTTTGCCAACAGATTGGCCTCTACACTGATAGCACTATTTTTCATATCTTCAAGGGTGGCACCATTTCTTTCTCTTAATTGGTAGGACATGTCAGCATCGAATCCATCCGGGAATTTAATTAACGCCAAACCCTGGGGAGGTTTAATTTTAGTGGGGATTGCATTATACAAATTGTTAAAACGGGTACAATAATCTTGTACCGTCTCACCTTGGTTTCTTTTTATATTCTCGTATTCTGACAGTATTTGGAGAGGGTTTTTCTTTACCTCCCATCTGTCAAGAAAAATTCTTTGGAATGCGACAAGGTCAGGGATTGATGCGGCAGGTAAGGCTTTGAACCATTTTTTGACGTCTCATGTCAGACTCTGGGAGAACAGTCTCATTTGAACGTCAACTTCGTCAACTTCTTGCAAATCCAAGTAGTCGTTCATTTTATCCACATGTTGTTGTGCATTTAATGTTTCGGTTGCATCGAACTATGGAAGTATGGTCTGGTAGTCTTGGGGCATGGCATGTAGTGGTGCGGCTAACGCCAAAGGGGCATATCGAGCGGCCATGATGGGTGGAGGAGGTGGGACGACGACCTGGATGGTTGGAGAGGTGGTGACGGAAGACGAAGTCGATGAAGTATTAGACGGCACTGAGGTAATGATTTGTAGTTTATTCGTGGGAGACAAGACTTCGGGGGTTCGAGGTTGCAACCCAGTTGGGTCGAAGATGAGCTTAGATGCAAAGGTTTCGGACCGTGTTCTAACCAGATTTCGTAGCGGAAAAAGATCAAGATCAAGGTTTTGAAGGATGTCTGGTCCTCCAGAAAAAGAAGGAGACTTATGAGGGGGAGTATGACTCACTGAACTGGTAACTAAGGTTTTTCGTCTCAGCAACTATTCGGGGTTATCTATTGCGACGGAGGGTTCTCGGTTGGGATGAGATCGCGTGTGAACTTTCTTGGGAGCCAGAACTCTTTGTGCTTTTTGTATATATATATTTTTTATTTTTATTTCCTGGTGAAGGAAACTAGGGGTGATTTCTGCGTTGACGTCGTCTAGCTTCCAGTTGTTCCTGAGTAGCTATGTCTCATTCAATGGCTGCCCATGAATGTTTGAGTTCTTCCCGGTTGTTGGCAGTTTTGAGGATTAGGTCAAAAAGGTTTGACGTAGTATGCGTTTGATTCACTAGTCCGGGCTCAATATTAGGTTGTACTGTCGCAGGAACAGTCATATAGGAACAGTAAGGGTGGGAAAAGATTCAAAAAGATTCCGAAAATAATATGTACAGAGTTAATCAACCTATAATCATTACTTTCTTCTGAGAGTCAAACTTTCTTTTAGGGGAAATAAAATGCGAGGTTATAAATTTAGTTCGTCCCCAGTGGAGTCACCATTTATGTTAGCACTTGGTAAATTTCCTAGAGGTTGAAAAAGAAGAAATCTACAAAGGTAACCTTAACCAACTGCTTTTAAAGCTGGGATCTAGCCCTTCCAGCTTCAGAGAGGGATCTCTCTATGTGATTTATCTTTGTTTCTTAGTTTAGATTTTAGGCTAGGTAAAGGCATGAGTTTGTTTTGTTGTAAAAGTGGTTTATGAATTGGTTGAGACAGTCTACACACCCATTGGGATATGGGGTCTGTATTTAAACAAATAATTGATACAACCAGAAATGCTGAATAAAACCTTTACAGGGCGAGATAATATACTCACTGGATCTTTATAAATTAAAATGTTGGACGGAAGAAGAGATGAGGAAAATAACTTCAACTAACAAGCAGTTAAGAATTTATTAATTGAAGGTATTAGAAGATAAACCTATAAATCTTTAGAATCGGAAACAGGGCATCAGAGATAAATCCTGCAACATAACGCTACTCATAAAGATTATTTTCATAAAACAAAATGGTTACAGAGAAAGAAAAACATTTAACTTAGAAGATCAACGTCACCAGTGAACATGTGCAAGAATCCTATAAATGCCTCTTCTTTATTAATGGCCGATCTCAAAAATATTACAGCTTGATAGCGATAAGGTGTGTGAATCAACAACCCCCAATACTTCGAGAGTTGAAGTATTTATAATCTCAAAATACAAACGTTCCCGTCATAACTGATCGGGACATGCTCATTCTATTTTTAGTCTAACTACTTTAACTAATCAAAAACTGTTTGATGACTCATTATAACTGCAAGCGGTGTTTCTGGGGTAGGCCGTTGGTGAGATGCCTTCGCAATCTCTTATGACTAGACAGGTGACTGGATGCGACAGCTCATCTGCTAATCTAGTAGATCACACAGTTCTTCCCATCTGATATGACCTGGCACTGTGACTTTAAGCAATCTCCGATACACTTCATCCATGTCGGTGTATTTAGAAAATGTAGGCTTGATGGTGAATATATGTTTAATTTCATGTTGGATATCAATATCCAACTGCAGGGCCTCTATGAATGCTTTTCCTGTGATACTCCCTTGTACCCCTGCAAATTTGGAACTAGACGCTTCAGTCAACTTCTTCTTATAATCAGGGAGTGTCATTAATTTATCGTTGATGACCTTCAGGCCAGGTAGGCCCTTCCTTTGGAGAGCATCTATCTTATTGAAAAACTTATGTACTCCTTGATCCATGACTTGAATCTTCTCCTCGAGCTGAAGCGTGAGACCCCTTTTGGTCAGAACCCTTTTGAATTCAAGTATGGTTTATGTCCTGTCCTCAATCTTTAATTCTTCAAGTTCTTCTCTGGTCTTGGAATTCAGGAACCTGATGATCTCATTAGCTTGTGCAGGCATGTCTCCCAGCTCCACCCTAATTTTCTCCACTGCCTGGTTGCTCCTCTGGAGCAACTCATTTTGCTCGAACATGATTTGAAACATTGGCCAAACTTCATTGATGGACTTGGTAATGTCTGTCCATATCACTTCTTTGGCCTCAACCAAAGTCTTCCCTGCCATGGTCTGCTTTTGGAGCTGTTGTAGCTCCTTCCGGATTTGCTCATTCATCTGCTTTTCTTTAGACATGCTTGTCTGAAAAGAGGTTTTAAGCTCTTGGAGATTCTCCACTTCTTTCTTAAGCCTGTTGATTTCTGACTCTTGCAGGTTCATCCTCTCCATGGACTTGGCCAGGTCTGTTGTCCCTTCTGGTAGTGGCACTGATGTTGCAGAAGAAATGGCTGTCACTGTTGCTGTGCTCAAACCTGCAATTGGGATATCACTTAATGGGATGCCTTCCATTGTCTTTGCATGCTCTTTCTCCTTTAGCAGTCTTTCCATCTCCACTTCTATCTCCTTTAACTGAGCATTCTGCTCCATGATTAACTTCAACATCTCATCCTTTTCCCCTTCCTTTTCTGCAATCTCCTTTGCCTGTGGGTCTTCTGTTGGAGGAAGCTTTAGCTGTTTTCTTAAGGACGCGATGTCAACATTTTTCTTTTTAATCATCTCTTCGGCAGCCTTGATGTTAGCAGGGTCGTAACCGATCTTGAGGACCAGTTCCTCCAACGTCTTGATTCTGTTATCTTTCACGAAAGATGACATTTTCTCTAGCTTAAGTTGGGTCTGTGCATTTCTCAAAGCTACCCAAAATTTCGATGCAGAAGCTGAGGCGTGGGCCAATGTGTGGAAAACCATATCCCCAGTTTTCTTGTGCATATCCATCTGATCTGCAGGATGCACGTCTTTTGCTTGGAACTCAAAGGTCGCCCTTTTGTAATCTGATATTACCTTGGGATCCGGCACTTGTGGTTGGAGGTAAGCCATATGCATCCTACCTTTTTCTGTGTCAAATGCTGAAAGAAGGATATGTTGGGCTGTGGAGGATTGCTTCTGGAACTGAGCATAAGTGCTGCTAGTGAGTGTCTAGTTCTTCTTCTTGATCAAGTCATATTTTTCAAAAATGCCCAACTTGGGCCCAGTCTTGCTTGACGGGGTGTCTAAGGGAGAATCCGTAGATTTTAATACTGTAGTTATTCCCTTATGTTGACTCGAGCCAAAAGGTAGAGTGACTGGCTTGACCCCTGTGGTGGTCACTGTGGTAGCTGGGACTTCCTGTTCTACTATTGTGCCGGGTGTTGAAACTGTCTTCGGCTTTTTGGAGTGAATTTGGAATTCCTCTGATGACACCTCTGTTACAGGAGGAGATGACTCCTGTCGGGGCCTCTTCTCTTTGAGGACCTAAGGTGTGGTAGCAGGTAGCGCACTTGTCGAGGGCATCTGTTGTTCCACTTTAGTTTTCTATTCCTCATCAATCAAAGTATCGAGCTCCCATTCTGTCTGATTTGCAAATTTCTCGATCTCTGGCTTGGGCTCATGAGAATACAGAACGCTCTTATTGTTCACCCTCATTTCAGAGATCATCCCGTATGGATCATAGTTCCAGGTGAAGCTCTTAAATAATTTCATCTCCTTCAATATTCTGTCAGCTTCCTCACCAGCACCTCTACTGTTGCAGATAAAAGAACCTATCTGCCCTTTAATCCTCAATTGTTGTTTCTTTTTTAAGGAAACAAAATGAATATCATCTGAATTCATTATTTGCCTAATATATTCTAAGGCAAAGATCCTTATTGGCACGTATCGAGGTAGCTTGTATGGTGCGAAGTCACACCCGAAAACTCTGATTTCAGTATAATTCTGGTACATGTACCATTCTCTGGTCTTCGCATTGTCCGAGAGCTGCAGAATTCTCTGGACTTCTTCATTTATTCGTGGCTCAGGCCTGCCACTCAACATGCTAACCACCGGATGGTAAAACTGATCGATAAAAGCTTTGAATTCGTATTCAGCCGAGTTACACCTCAGAAGAGAAATCCAAGCTGTGACTGGCTGGGGCCGACCTTCCGCATCCATCTTCTGCATAGAGAAGCTGAATTTGTCGACCTGGAAGTATAAGAACATGTATGCCAGTATGGAAGAATATATGAACATACCCTCTGTGGCGAAATTCACGAATTGTTCCTGAATATTATCGGCCAAGAAAGTGTTGTAATCGAACTGTGTGGTAGGTTGTTCATCGTTTGAGAAAATGGAGAGAAAACCCAGGATGGGCTCATCTACCCACTGATCAGAGTAGTAACCAAGCAGGGCACACAGGGAAGAGATGATTTGATTTCCTTTGGTAGAGAACATAGAAGAAGAGTATGGGAGATTGGTGGAAGGGAGTGGAGTGGAAGTGGGGAGGAAAAGCTCGAAGATATGAGCCCTCTAAGGGAATTTCATTCTCTGATATAGCTCACTGAGGATTTCTAAACTGAATGGGGACGCAGACTCTGCTCGGGTAACTTGCATCATCTGGTCAATATCTTTGGGGGTGATGAAGAAAAGGACGTATCCAGATGAAGAAACGAGGGCTTTCTGGTCGGGGATGTAATGGGCCTGGCATTTGAGGGAAAACTCGGGGAAATTATGAATCTGGGGGAAGAGATACAAAGGCAAATTGGACTCCCAGAGTCCAATTTCGTCACTCTGGTCCAGGAATACCTCCCGGAGCCATGACTGCAGATCGGAAAAGTCGAAACTGCAGATAGTATCCACTATCAAATGGTCTTTATCAACCAAGGGAAATCTATCCAGGTCCATCGGAGGAGGAAGAAAAGGATTTTCTTCTCCTTCCGCTTGTCTGGGCTCTGACACCATTTCAGCAACTATACCTACAAATAAACAATATGTTAGTGGGGTCAAATGGACTGTAGGTGAAGGCGATGCGGAAGCGATGGAGGAAGAAGGTTTCTGGCGCAAGGGATGAATAACGAATACAAAAGGAAAACGGTAGTTTTATTCGAAAATGGGTCGGTTGGACGTGGGGAAACGGTCAGCATGACAACGGGTGTATTACCCCATCATTAATGGACAACGGGCCACTTGGGATGAGATGGCAGATGACGGTGGCCAAAGAATACGAATGAGTGACGTGGAGGCATGTGATTGGAGGTAAAAGTCGCTGAAGGGGGTTGTTCATGAGTGAAGGGTAAAGGCCTGCCAGTAGGGACTGACAGCAATTATGGGATGGGACTCGACCCGGGAGCAAGTGGGACAAGTGGGATTAGTTGAGGATGACATCCCGGAGTGATGGAGGTTGTCAGACGGCATAAGGTGAAGAGACTTCCGGACCAATAGGACGATGCCAACTGTAAAATGGGCCCGCTGAAAAGAATATTCTTTCCGGACCCCCCCCCTTTATTAAAAGCAGAACACCAGGGGGGGTCTGAAATCCGTTACGATCCATTGATCTGCGCACTTATTTTCTGGCCGCAGATCTTGCCGCTGTCCTTAACACTAATTCTGAACCCCCCCCCCTCCATTAAAGGCAGAACGGAGGGGGGGGTCCGGAATTCAGTGTGGACCGTCGATTCGAGCGCCCTGTTTTAAACCGTCAAGATCTGCGCCCAATTTATTACCAATTCCAGACCCCCCCCCTTCGTTAAAAGTAGAATGGGCGGGGGGGTCCATAATCCAATGTGGGTCGTGAATTCATGCGCCCTGTTCTGGACCGTCCAGATCTGCGTAAACATTATCGTCGATTTCGGACCCCCCCCCCCCTCCGTTAAAGGCATAACACAAGGGGGGGTCCGGAATGCTGTGTGAGCCGTTGATCTAGGCGTCGTTATCTAGACCGTTGGAAATTGAATTTAACATAGGTCAGGAGCGGAAAATGTCATGTGTAGGGAAAAACTTAGGATTAGTGCCTTCTTATGGGTTTTTCAATTTTGTCTTAGACACCACCAAGGGGACATCACTTCCACTATCCTTAGACGATGGAGACTTGATGTAGCATTTCCTTCAAGTGGGTTTTATTTGGGGAAGGAAAGCAAAGCAATTAATCTACATTCTAACCTACTTTCACAAGGCAATTAACCCAGATTAAACTGTTGGGTTAAGATATTATTCTTCCTAGGGGCTATCTGACCAGGATTAGATGGTCTGATCAGATGTATTCACTAGTTCTAACATATCAACATTGAAAATTTAAAAGAACATGGTCATGCTTGAAAGGTATGACCAAGTTACTATTATTGCATGGGGCTTTTTGTTCCAATTCTTTTAGCCCTCTTTTCTTTTCTCTTCTTTTCTCTTTTTCTTTTTTCTTTTTCTTTTCTCTTTTCTTTTTCTTTTTCTTTTTCTTTTTATTTTCTTTTTCTTTTTGTAAAATGAAAATCAATTGCCAATAAGAACACTAGATACAGATAATATCCATAATATCCAAGTCATAAGTTGATTCCCATAATTTATGAGGTGATAACAGGGTGTCTATGTTCAGCCTTTACCTACTGACACTCTAGACATCTGGCCACAAAGTTGACTATGCCAGCCTTCATTCCCTTCCAGAAGAATAAGGGTTTAAGGTCTGCCCTCATCTTCGTGACTCCTGGGTGAGCCATGTAAACTACTCTATGATCCTCGCTCAGGATCAACATCCTCAACTCATCGTTTGGAGGCACATAAATTCGAACTCTAAACCTCAATAACCCATCGCTATCAAAATAAAATCCCTCGTATCGTGGTACCATCATTGTGTTTTGTCCGAAAAAGCCCTTGACTTCTTTGTACCATTCATCATTACGTTGTAAAGTGAGAATCTTCTCACGTAGATTCGTCTGAAGAGGCAACACCGAAAATATGCGTGGCCTCCAACTCAAAGAATCAACCACTCGGTTCATTGTTCCCTTTATGTAAGTAATCTCGAAGTCGTACTCGCTAAGAAATTCCGACCAACGTCATTTTCGCGCATTCAGGTCGCTTTGCGTGAAAATGTGTTGCAGCCCACAATGATCAGTCTCTAATTCAAATTTTCATCCAACGAGGTAGTGTCTCCAAACCTTCAAGGCATATACGATGGCTAATAACTCCAAATCGTGCGTCGCGTAGTTCTCCTCATGCCTTCTCAATTTCCTCGAAATGTAAGCAATCACTCGTCTGTCTTGCATCAAGACTCTGCCTAAACCTTCCTTGGATGCGTCAGTGCATACCAAGAGGTCTTCGTCCATGTCAGGGGCCTTTATTATCGGTGTTGTGTTCAACAACTCTTTAAGCCTCCTAAATGCTTCCGCGCATTTCTCGGTCCAAACAAAATTCTTTTTTTTCTTTTGCAATTCCGTGATCGGATTTTCTATCTTCGAAAATCCCTCGACAAACCGTCGATAGTATCCTGCCAAACCCATAAAACTACGCACTTCTGTGACATTCGTTGGCATAGGCCATTCCATAATAGCCTCAACCTTTGTTGGATCCACGACGATGCCATCGCCGGAGATGACATGCCCTAAGTAGTGAATCCTCGATTGATAAAAAGAGCATTTGGACAACTTCCCATACAGTTTGTGTTCTCGTAAACACTGTAATACCAAGCACAAGTGCTCGTCATGCTCCTCCATCGTCCGAGAGTAGATCAAAATATCGTCAATGAATACTTGGACAAACTTGTCCAAGTACTCGCGGAACACCCCGTTCATCAAACTCATAAATACCCCTGGGGCGTTTGTCAGTCCAAACGGTAAAACAGTAAACTAGTAATGTCCAAATCTCGTCTTAAAGGCGGTCTTAGGGACGTCATCCTCCTTGATCCATAACTGGTGATACCCTGATCACAAATCGATCTTGGAGAACATCGTCGCACCCTTCATTTGATCGAAAAGATCATCAATTCTTGGTAAGGGATATTGATTCTTGATCGTAGCCTTATTCAGTTGACGGTAGTCAATGCAAAGCCTCCATGACCCGTCCTTCTTTCGTATGAAAATAACTGGTGCACCCCATGGTGACACACTAGGGCGTATCAACCCCAGGTCCAACAAATCCTTCAGTTGCATTTTCATCTCTTGCAACTCCGGGATCGACATCCGATAAGGCGTTCTTGCTATCGGTTCGATCCCCGGTTTCAAGTCTATGGTAAACTCCAATTCCCTTTCCAGCGTCATCCCAGGTAACTCCTTTGGAAATACATCTGCAAACTCCTTCACCACCGGAAGGTGTTCTAGACCTTTCGCCACTCCCTTTTCATTTAGCGCAAGGATCGCATAAAGCTTGCACCCCTTGCGCATACTCTTCTGTAGCTGTAAGGAAGAGACGAACCTCAAGGAAACTCCCTGGTTCCATCCTACTATCACACGTCTCTGTCTTTCCTCATCGACCAAGCTCAACCATTTCATTTTACAGTTGAGTATCGCCTCATGCGATTCCAACCAATCCATACCAATCACGACGTCATAAGATCCTGAGATCGTGAAGTACAGGTTGACCCTCGTGACAAACTCTCCCAGGTTAAGGGCACAGCCCGTAACCTTTCCTCCAACCTTTTGTTTGGCTCCTGAAGCCATCTCTACGAAGCTAAACTCATCATGTTCGATTGCCTTAACCTTAATCCTTTTTAGCGCTGCACTAGAAATGAAACTCCCAGTAGCACCTGGGTCTATCAAAATACTAAGGGTCTGGTCAGCGACAGTACCTGTCGTCTCAAGAACAGTCGACTGGTGCTCTGCCTGGCGGTTATTCACCACTGCGTGAATCCGATGGGCCTTGCCCATATCTCCCACTGTAGTGGGTCCTGCTGATACGGACGCTCTGATCCTCTCCACAAGACAGTCGCGCTAGTAGTGTGGCTCCCCACACATCCAACACCCCTTCTTCATCCCAGTAGTACTAGTACCCGAAGTAGAAGATGACGGCCCACCGGCCTGGAACCCAGGTCTGTTCTGCTGAACAGACCTAAACTTTTGTTGTTGTGGGTGACGCTGCTGCTGATGATGGGGCCCTGGATAAGGTGTCTGCTGCTGAGGTGGCAGTCGTCAGGGTGTAGTTAAAGTGGATCCTCTCTGGAAGCCACGATACCCCAGCGTAGGTCTCATTGGTGTCTGATGCTGTGGTGTCCCAGATGAACCCTGCCCTGCTGGTCTCACTGGAGTCCTAGTCTGACCCCCACTGATAAGCTCCTCCTCTGCTATGAGGGCCTTTTGGACAACATCGTGCAAGGTTTGAGGCATCAGGTTCCTAACCTTTGCACGCAGGCTACCGTTAAGGCCAAACACTAACCGGACGCAACCACGATGATCACAACAAGAAGACACAAGGCGCACAACAAGTAACTGCAAGCATTGATGATCATAGACATAAGGAGGAATCCATAACAATAGATTTTACTATTTCTGCACAGGAAAGTAGGGCGTTTAATCTTAGTTCTCTGCTCCAGAGAGAGAGAAGGTCAAATAGGCTCCTGGCCGACTGCTCAGGCAGAAACTAGTAACCCGACTACGAACAGACGCAAGCAAGACGAACCCAACCAGACGACATACGACGTACAACAGTAACAACGAGCAATAAATGACCATAGACATAAGGCGCACGACAAGTAACTGCAAACATTAAACGACATGCGGGGTTATGTGTCGCACGAACACAGATGGAAGAATCCATAGAAGTATATTTTACTATTTCTGCACAGGAAAGCAGGGCGTTTAATCTTAGTTCTCTGCTCCAGAGAGAGAGAAGGTCAGATAGGCTCCTAGCCAACTGCTCAGGCAGAAACTAGTAATCTCTGTCAGGTGTGTCGCAAGAGTGGAAACCCTGCCTTTAAAGGGCCCGAGACTCTTGATACGGCACTAGATTCCTTACACAAAATAATCACACACACAAACTTATATACTAAGGCTACATGGCAGTGTCCACATCCCGCCCGACACAAGTAGACCAAACACACGGACAATTTACCAACCCAGTACCACATTAATTGAAAGAACCACACCCTTCATTTATTAACTCAGAATAATTTTTATTGTGCTTAATTCAAGAACATTTCATCATATAAGTTCATCATTAACAATAAACATTACAATTACGTCATCATGAAATAATAAAAGCATTACATTTATATCACATTAACTTTGCGGAATATCAGGCGCCTCACATCTTATGTGTTATCCATAACTATAAAACTTCAATAATATTGCCATAAGAGAACAACACCTTTTCATTCTAGATACAATAACCACGCAAAATAACAATCATATTGCAAGACAAAGGTAATTAAGGAGGTCAATGAGGAAATTAACACAATTTATTCCAACCTCTAATACGAGCCCCAAGTCGCATGTTTAAGGTGCATGATGACATCAAGGTAATCTAAGTTAGCTTTATCATCAGTTCATTTGA
>ML781699.1:551795-587937 GCA_009831015.1 Picea engelmannii | reverse complement strand
AAGACTCATTTCCCTCACCCACCTAGAGTCGCTCCTAAAATTACTCCTAGGTGTTCCTAGATCCCCTTACATGCTTTTAATAACTTTCCCTAAAATGAAGTTGCTAAATTTAGTTCATTTTAGAAAGTTCTTAATTGCAGATTACTTACTATGTTGACTTTGCTTTTTACCCTAAGCCCCCTTCTTTCCTTTATTATGTTTCCTTTATTACTTAGTTTCCCTATTTTTATTATTCCCTTCCTTTTTAAAACCAAAAAGGTAAATGCGCTAATTAATCTTTTCATTTATTATTTATTTAATATCTTTTGTTCTTTCACAAGTTAGGAATTAATTTCCTCTTTGCAAATTTTTAAATCCCTTAGTTTAATTAAATCCTTACTCTCTTCTTTTACCCCAAGAATTTTATGAAGACCAAATCATTACTTAAGTGGGTTTTTGTTTAAATTGTTATTTTTATTCCAGGGTCCTTTTCTTAAGGTTAGACTAAATTTTTACCCTAAAACGTTTTAGACTTAGGACTTAGATTCTGAACTGGGCGACACTTGGTTAGGGAAGTTGTTTAAGGATTTCTTAAGGTGTTAATGTCTTAGGTCCATTTAGGTTTGTTTCCCTCATCAACTTCAATGCGACGTGCCCTTCAGGATGCACTACGTGCTCCAAGGGTGCCACTCGCCTCATTCGTTTCTTTTGCGCGACGTGCCCTTCAGGATGCACCACATGCTCCAAGGGTGCCACTCGCTTCTTGTGGTTCCTTTGCGCGACGTGCAATTCAGGACGCACCACGTGCTCCAAGGGTGCCACTTGCCAACTTGACTGATTGGTAGACATCTATAACCCCTGGAGTTAACACTCTGCCAGGTGAACTTGTGGGATACTAAGGGCTCTATGGAATAAGGCCACCGCCTTATTGCGTGCCCCTTAGAATCATCGTGAGCGATTGTTGTAGTCTTCCCTCACGGCATCGTGGATCCTTTCGAACTAGGTAATCCTGAACCTACAGTTTGAGCCATGACGGGAGTGCTAGTAGGCTGTGGCTGGGCTGATGTCCACACCTCTCCCTCAACCTCTCTGGAAATCGTGTGTGGCCCCTTTACTCCATATGTGAGTCTGGTCGGCAAGCTATCGTCAGCCTGCATCATCAATAATCATGTCAGAACATGTCAACATCATAACATCAAATTCAACGAAATATCACAGTAAATAAATCGACCCAAACAGCACACTCCCTGACTCAATCCGGAGTCCAAGGGGTTCCACCGATGCCTCTGCATCCTCAAGGTCCAAAACCTTGCACACTCAATAAAACTGAGTCAATAGCACCTGTCTACGTCAAGCAATAAAACATCATGTCATCTATCATAATGCATCATAATCAAGGATAAATGTTTTAACATCATAAAAGTCCATATCAGTTGCGAGCAAGTGTCCTCAAAGAATAAGTTTCTCAGTGCACCAGAGCGGGATGTTACACTTACTGGGAGCAAAGTTCCACAGAGGAGTCTGGAATATATGGGGCCGATCCCACTTGGGATTTTTTTGTGGATGTGGTAAAAGAACAGTGTTATCCTGTTGGAAACTATGAGGACCAGTACATGAGATGGACCACACTGCGGCAAGAGAGGGGCCAAGTAGTTTCGGAGTTCACCAATACCTTCTATACCTTGCACACCAAGCTGGGTATCAAAGACTCTGAGCGACATTTGGTTCTGAAATACCGTGGGGCTCTACACAGATACATCCAAACTGAAATGGATTTTCTGGACATCTCATCACTCGGTGTTGCTTATCGATATGTTGTTAAAATTGAGAAGAAATTTAAGCACCAGAACAAATGGGAATTCAGGTCTGCAAATCCGCAACAACCAAAGTATGACAAAGACGGCCCGAACAAACAGTCTCCCAAAAACCATTCCAAGACACAGGAAAATAAGGGTCACGGGAAGACAAAGAAGGACACCGGAAAATGGTGTGAGTTACACAAAATCCCTTGGCACAACACGGATGAATGTTGCTCAAAATAGTCATTGGTGGTCGATATCAAAGACAAGGAGCCAAACCTTGATTCAGAATCTAATTCTGAAAATAATGGTAAAAGACAGATCATCGATGCAGACCCCACTGCTATTGTTGCGACTGCAGCAATTCAACCAGAAGAACCAACAGATCCTGAAGAAGGGGAGCGCCTTTTTCATTCATAGATGTGGGTGAAGGGGACCCCGCTGCATTTTATTGTTGATAGCGAAAGCCAGAAGAACCTCATCTCAGCAGAGGTCGTCAAACAGTTGGGATTGTCGACAACACCACAGCCGTGGCCATACAACATTGGGTGGCTTCGCCAAGGAAGAGATCTTCGAGTCAACCAACAGTGTCGATTATCATACAGCATCCAACCCTTCAAGGATGAGGTATTATGTGATGTTTCCCCACTTGATGTCTGTGATGTGCTCTTGGGCCAACCATATATGTGGAGACACCATGTTGTTTATGAGTCTCGACCCCGTAGTGTCATTGTTACTTTGGGGGGTCATATCTATAGAATACCAGAGGTATTTCTGACTATTGTTCAACCTAAAAAGTGTCGCAAGGTAGTATCTCATACTGCAAAATTCAACTTCTTCACAATCTGTTCAAAAGGAGAACAAAATGACACTGCAACCACTACAGCCTTGCCCCAAGCACCTTCTATCCAACAGAAGCAGGTCGACATGTCTACAGAAAAGTGAAAAGATTCCTTCTGCACATCTTCCTCTCATGTATCTCGACTTGTTGAGTAGCCTCAACCGCAACAGGTTCGTGACATATTCCCACAAACTGAGCAGCGCGACGTCTCCAGCAAGACAAGCAGCTCACGAAGATGCAGATTCAACAAATGCTTTTCCCTCTCCCCCGGGAACTCAACGCAATGGAGACCATTGCTTCCTAAGGAGGGAGGATTGATCCAGGTGGATATCGGCCACCCACCTTTTCCAAATGGCTCAAAACGACTTTCTGGCAATTTTGGCAATTTACTATTTTTAGCAGTTTTTTCGGGTCCTGAACTTCCGGGGCCATTTTGAGGCCCTAAATGATGTTTTTTTGGGTATGTTGCTCTCGAAAACTAGCACTCACAATGCTATTTTATCTTGAGCGTTGTAGGCCTTGGATAGATCTTTCCAATAATCTATCACATGCCTAAAACAGAGATCGTATGCAAAAGCTACGACCCCGGGAAGTTGATGTACTCACTTACCCAAACGGAGCCCACATGATTTTTGGCGCTTCATCTCCTAGGGTTAGGTTTTTGGATGTCTAGGACTTTTGGTATTCCCGTTTATTGTAAAAAGGCCTTCAGAGCCTCATTGTAATCATCTTCTTGCAAATGCGAGTAGTCGTCACATCTCTTCTCAGAGATAAGTTGTCACCATTCTAGCGAGTCTTTCACTCTGTATTTTTACAGTCTCTGTACATTTCTCTAATTAATAGAAATCGTGTATTACTGTATATATGTGTTTATGGTTGCATCTCTGATACATTTATGTTATATTATTGAATATCTGCAATATCTCTGTGCATTTCTTTATTATATCTCCGCTCTCATTTCGTGCCGAAAATAATCCGGATCAGCAGGTGTGGTGTTGTCGACAATCCCAACTATTTGGTGACCTCTGCTGAGATGAGGTTTTTCTAGCTTCTTCTATCAACAATAAAATGCAGTGGGGTCCCCTTCACCCACATCTATGAATGAAAAAGGTGCTCCCTCTCTTCAGGATCTGTTGGTTCTTTTGGTTGAATTACTGTGGTCGCGACAATAGAAGTGGGGTCTATGTCAATGATCTGTCCTTTACCAGTATTTTCAAAATCATATTTTGAATTAGGGTTTGGCTCCTTGTCTTTGATCTCGACCACCAATGAATGTTTTGAGCAACATTCATCGGTGTTGTGCCAGGGGATTTTGTGGAAATCACACCATTTTCTGGTGTCCTTCTTTGTCTTCCCGTGACCCTTATTTTCCTATGTCTTGGACTGGCTTTCAGGAGACTATTTTTTAGGGTCATCTTTGTCATACTTTGGTTGTTGTGGATTTGCAAAGCTGAATTCCCATTTGTTCTGGTGCTTAAATTTTCGCTCAATTTTAACAACATATTGATAAGCAACACCAAGTGATGAGATATCCAGAAAATCCATGTCAGTCTGGATGTATCTGTGTAGAGCCCCATGGTATTTCAGAACCAAATGTCACCCGGAGTCTTTGATACCTAGCTTGTTGCACAATCTATGGAAGGTATTGGTGAACTCCAGAACTGCTTGGTCCCTCTCTTACTACAGTGTGCTCCATCTCATGTACTAGTCCTCATAGTTGCCAACAGGGTAATATTGTTCCTTTTCCGCATCCACAAAAAAATCCCAAGTGGGATCGGCCCCATATATTCCAGACTCCTCTGTGGAAATTTTCTCTAAGTAATTTTCCCACAAATATTTGACATGAGGGAGAGCTTTAAGGAGTGCGAAGATAATATTTTCTTTGTCGAAAAAATTGTGAATAGAGAAATAACCTTCTAGCAGAGTTAACCATTTTTCTAGGGCTTATGCATCTATTTGTCCTTCAAATACAGGAATATCAAAATTAACCTGTACCTTGAAAGGAAAGGTGCCTCCAAAGTGTCCGCTTCATGAATATGTGCCTGATGCTATCAGTAGGTGTTTAAGGATGTCGGAAAAATTATCCATCATTTTGTCCCTCTGTCGTGTGAGAGCTTGCTCAAGCAACAAATTGATATCATCGTCTGCTCTGTCGTTTTTATTTTCTTCCGCCAGTGAGGGTTTCTTGGGTGTGCAAGAGTGATTGTCTTCAAGAGAGACAATCTTGAGACCCAATTTGCTATACTCGGACCTCGTCGGGGACATGCACTGAAAAACAATCAAGATCAACTTGCTCTGATACCACTGATTCAGATTATTTTTGGTACAAAATGAGAGCAGAGATATAATACAGAAATGCACAGAGATATTGTGTATATCCAATAATATAACAAAAATAAATCAGAGATGCAACCATAAACACAGAGATACAGTAATACATGATTTCTATTAATGAAAGAAATGTACAGATACTGTAAAAATATAGAGTGAAAGACTCGCTAGAATGGTGGTAGCTTATCTCTGAGAAGAGATGTGATGGTTACTCGCATTCGCAAGAAGACAATTACAATGAGGCTTTGAATTCCTTTTTACAATAAATAGGAATTCCAAAAATCCTAGACATCCAAAAACCTAACCCTAGGAGATAAAGCTCCAAAACTCATGTGGGCCCCGTTTTGGTAAGTTAGTACATCAACTTCGCGGGGTCGTAACTTTTGCATACTATCTGCGTTTTAGGCGTATGATATCTCATTGAAAAGGTATCATCGAGGAGATGGATTTTGGGGGCTCAATCATGCCTTCATCTATCATTGAGAAACTAGATCTCGAAAATCATTCATTTAGGCCCTCAAAATGGCCCTGGAAGTTAAAACCTGCTAAAAATAGTAAATTGCCAAAATTGCTAGAGAACTGTTTTGAGCCAGTCGAAAAAGGTGGGTGGCCACCAATATCCACCTGGATCAATCCTCACTCCTTAGGAAGAAATGGTTTCCATTTCTTTGAGTTTCTGGGGGGAGGGAAAAGCGTTTGTTGGATCTGCATCTTGGTGAGCTGCTTGTATTGTTGGAGACGTCTCGTTGCTTAGTTTTTGGAAGTCTACCATGAACCTGTTTAAGATGAGGTTGTTCAAAAAGTAGAGCTACATGAGAGGAATGTGTGCATAAGAAATATTTGCGCTTTTCTACAACCTTGTTGACCTGATTCTATTGGATAGAAGGTGTAGGGGGCAAGGCTGTAGTGGTTGCAGTTTCCTTATGTTCCCCTTTTGAACAGATTGTGAAGAAGCTAAATTTTGAAGTATGAGATACTACCTTGCGACACTTTTTAGGTGGAACAATAGTTGGAACTACCTCTGGTATTCTATAGAGATGACCCCCTAAAGTAACAATGACACTACGAGGTCGAGACTCATAAACAACATGGTGTCTCCACATATATGGTTTGCCCAAGAGAACATCAGAGACATCCAGTGCGGAAACATCACATAATACCTCATCCTTGAAGGGTTGTATGCAGTATGACAATCTACACTGTTGGCTGAGACGAAGATCTCGTCCTTGTCGAACCCACTCAATGTTGTATGGCTACGGGTGTGGTGTTGTCGACAATCCCAACTGTTTGATGAACTCTATTGAGATGAGGTTTTTCTTGCTTCCACTATCAACAATAAAATGCAACAGGGTCCCCTTCACCCACATATGTGAATGAAAAAGGTGCTCCCCCTCTTCAGGATCTGTTGGGTCTTCTGGTTGAATTGTTTTGGTTGTGACAATAGTAGTGCGGTCTGCGTCAATGATTTGTCCTTTACCAGTATTTTCAGAATGAGATTCTGAATCAAGGTTTGACTCCTTTTCTTTGATCTCGGACACCAATGATTGTTTTGAGAGACATTCATCGGTGTTGTGCTAGCGGAATTTGTGGAAATCACACCATTTTCCAGTGTCCTTCTTTATCTTTCCGTGACCCTTCTTTTCCTATGTCTTGGACTGGATTTCAGGAGACTATTTGTTACAGACGTCTTTGTCATACTTTGGTTGTTGTGGATTTGCAGACCCAAATTCCCATTTTTTCTGGTGCTTAAATTTCCGCTCAATTTTAGCATCATATCGATAAGCATCACTGAGTGATGAGATGTCCAGAAAATTCATTTCAGTGTGGATGTATCTGTGTAGAGACCCACAGTATTTCAGAACCAAATGTTGCTCGGAGTCTTTGATACCCATCTTGGTGCGCAAAGTATCGAAGGTATTGGTGAACTCTGGAACTTCTTGGCCCCTCTCTTTCCGTATTTTGGTCCATCTCATGTATTGGTCCTCATAGTTGCCAACAGAGTAATATTGTTCCTTTACCTCATCCACAAAAAAATACCAAGTGGGATCGGCCCCATATATTCTAGACTCCTCCATGGAAATTTGCTCCCAGTAAGTTTCCCACCAATGTTTGACATGAGGGATATATTTAAGGAGTGCGAAGGTGATCTTTTCTTTGTCGGAAAAATTGTGAACAGAGAAATAAACTTCTAGCAGAGTTAACTATTTTTCTAGGGATTCTGCATCTATCTGTCCTTCAAATAAAGGAATATCAAAATTAACTTGTACCTTTAAAGGTGGGGTGCCTCCAAAGTAGCCTCTTTATGAAGATGCACTTGATGTTATCAGCAGGCGTTTAAGGATGTGTGCAAAATTCTCCATCATTTCGTCCCTCTGTCGCGTGAGATATTGCTCAAGCAATAGATTGATAGGATCATTTGCTCCATCGTTTTTCTTTTCCTCTGCCATTGAGGGTTTATTGGGTGTGCAAGAGAGATTTTCTTCAAGAGAGAAAATATTGATACCCAACTTTCTATACTCGGACCTCGTTGGTGACATGCACTGAAAAAATGATCAAGAGTAGCCTTCTCTGATACCATTGATCTGGATTATTTTCGGCACAAAATGAGAGCGGAGATATAATAAAGAAATTCACAAAGATATCGCGTATATCCAATAATATAACATAAATGTATCAGAGATGCAACCATAAACACAACGATACAGTAAAACATGATTTCTATTAATGAAAGAAATGTACAAAGACTATAAGAATACAAAGTGAAAGACTTGCTAGAATGGTGGCAGCTTATCTTTGAGAAGAGATGTGACGGCTACTCGCATTCGCAAGAAGACGATTACAATGAGGCTTTGAAGGCCTTTTTATAATAAACAAGAATTCCAAAAACCCTAGACATCCAAAACCTAACCCTAGGAGATGAAGTGTCAAAAGTCATGTGGGCCCCGTTTGGGTAAGTTAGTACATCAACTTCGCGGGGTCGTAACCTTTGCATACGATCTTCGTTTTAGGTGTATGATAGCTTGTTGGAAAGGTATCATTGAGGAAATTCATTTTGGGGGCTCAATCATGCCATAAATTATCATTGAGAACCTCGATCTTGAAAAACTTTCATTTAGGCCCTCAAAATGGCCCTAGAAGTTAAAACCTGTTAAAAATAGTAAATTGCCAAAATTGCCAGAAAATTGTGTTCAGCTAATCGAAAAAGGTGCATGGCCACCGATATCCACCTAGGTCACATATACATTCATAATGGGAGAACAAGGACCCCTAAAAATTCCCTATGTGGTGGTTTGAATGCTTCAGAGTTCTTGATCTTGGGAATATTTATATAGGTCCTAAGAATAATTTTAACCTTACATACCATGGTTAATACCCCAATCCCCAACTGTGATGACCGAAATATCTATATGGTACCATATCACTTCTAAAGGCCAAATATTCCTTAAAGAGAATGTGTGTTGTGGTGCAAGGCCTCATTCAAGGTGATTGAGGATAAGAAATTGTCTTTAGGAACTAAAACCATTGATTTCATCCCTTAGCTATGGTACAATACTTGAGACCAATTCTTGTTTTGAAAAACCTTCTAACGGTGCCCATATTTTTAATTGGAGGCTAAGAATACTTTATAGAATATATATATGGTAGTTTAGGGATTCTCTCACCATGATTTAAGTTAAGAGTATCATATAGGGTTCAAGGATCCTTATTTCCTTTCCTAACCATGGATAATTCCACAATACCTAATCATTATGTAAAAAACCTCTTAATGGAACCTATATCCCACTTACTATCCAAATATCCACTAGAGAGGATTTGTGTAGTGGTTAAAGGAATTTTTAATGCTTGTTGAGATTTAGAAGCCTCATTTGGGACCTAAGTCCTTTGTTTTCCTCACTTATCCATGGTACAATCCCTCAAACCATTCTTCTTGTGTATATCAAACTAATGGCACTCAAATTTTTAATAGTAGGCCAATGATTCTCTACTTAAGTATTGTGTGGTGGTTTGAAGGATCCTTAATAATGATTGAGCATGATAAGATTCATATAGGGAATTTAAGTATCCTTTTTTTCCTTCGCTTACCATGGTGAAGTTCCCAAGACATACCTATGGTGCATAAAACCACCTAATGGCACCCATATCCAACCCGAAGGATGGAGACATATTAGATAGGATTTGTGTAATGATTCAAAGCCTTGTTCATGTCACCTAAGACTTAGAAGCTTCATTTACATATAGGTCCCTTTTTTTCTACCATTACCATGGTATAGGCCCCAATACCATTTCTTATTGTGAAAAAGTAACTGATATCATCCATATTCTTAATGGGGGGTTAAGTTGTTAATTTTAGAGCTTCTATTAAGTTCTTTTCAATTTACTAGACAATAATAGCACAAGTAGGATCATTGAAAGAAACACAATCACAAGGTACACAACATTTATCCCGGGAATCCCTCAAGGGGAACACAACCTAGGAAAATCTTCCTTAATATAAATTTCCAATACAATGCCAAGATAACAAACCAAACATTAGAATATCAAGACTGAGCAATGCACATCTCTCTCCTTCTTCTGAAAATTGCAACTTCCTTCAAACTTGCACACTAGATGAGTGACTTTAGTTAGTGAGTGAAAGGGGCACTATCCTCTCTTATTTATACTAGCTAAGGAGAGATAGGGTGGTGTCTCTTCAATAGGTGGGGACAACTTCTCCAACTAGTGGCTAAAACAACTTTAATTAGCCATGGGGGATGAATTCTCTATTGATTAAGGTTGGTTGTCATTGATGACAACCCTTGAAGAAAGCCCCGTAGCACAAAGGTTTGGGTAATGGACCCAATATTGTTTGATGTAAATATGACTCATTATTTTTTTGTCATGGTTGATAAGAATTAAATATGGATGAACTCCAAAGTGGTCCCCTTATGGTGAAAACCCTTACGGGAAGACGCTTTGTGGAGTAAGAGAACCCATGCTTAATTGTGGAATAATGAAATGAAGGAAAGTGAAATTGTCAAGGAAAATATCCTAGATAGATATTTCTTGTCATGTCATTTTCGGTGGTATGTGGAACGTCACATAATTCCTCACGGTTAGAGAGTTATGGCCATGAGAAGTTGGAGACCCCAGATTTGGGTAATGGACCCAAGTTTGTTTGATGGGTAACGGTATGATTTATGATATATTTTTAGATAATACTATTCTATATGGATAGTACATGTCATTCCATTTCTGGTGGTATCTAGAACATCACATAACTCCTCACGGATTGAGAGTTATGGCATTACGAAGTTGGAGGACCCTCATATGTCATCTAGAAGCCCCAAAAGGTCAAAGTAGTCAAAGTGGTTTAAGAGATTTTAAAAGGTAAATAATAAAGTGAGGTGATGCGTTTATTATAATTCAAAGTGAATACAAAATAAATTATTTCAATAATAAATTTAATGGAGAAATTAGAAGTGGACCCAACCCTAAAATAAGGAAAGTGGACCAAGTGACCTAGAAGATGTTTTTAAGGAAGCTACTTGGAGAGTATAAATAAGAGGCAAGGCTCTCTCATTTGAAACACACTTGAGCATATTGAATATCTATAGGTGTCTGAGGTATACAAATGATATCTAAGCCTAAATTCTGAGGAAAGTGAAGAAAAGAAGGGCGAAATGCAAGGAAGGATAAATTCTTTTGATGGTGCTTTCTAAGGTATGTTATTTACAGGTCATCTCACCATTTTCGCTATAACTATTTTTCTATAATGATTAAGATCCTAACATTTCTACGCAAGTGAGAAAACATATCAAGTATATTTGGTAAACAATAAAGGATTGTAGATGGATTGTAGAGAATAAGGATTGTAGGTAAACAATAAAGGATTGTAGAGCATAAGGATTGTAGATGGATACACAACACCAACAATTCCACCAACAAATGACAAATAAGTGAAACTCGGTGAGAATAATTCCAAATCCATAAATGAACTTTTGAATGGTCTCAGTGATACGGTATTCACCAAAGTTTCACATTGTAATCTACTAAAGATATTTGGGCAAGCTTCAAAAGTCAAAAAAACAAAGCTTCAAACTTACAGAGGTCAGTTCGAACAACTAAAAATGAAGAAAGATGAAGTTATCGTAGCCTACTTCTTACGAGTCAATGAAACAATGAGTGCAATCATAGTATTGGGAGAAGAAATCGAAGAATCTTTAATTGTTCAAAAGGTACTAAGATCTCTTCCTATGAGATTCAACCCTAAGATATCAGCACTAGAATAAATATCGGATCTAAAATCAATAAGCATGGACGAACTGCATTGAATCTTCACAGCATATGAGATGAGAACTGAATAGAAAAATCCATATGTAAAATAAGCAACCTTCTAAGAATCCAAAATATCAAATAAAAAGAAAAAGGAACAAGAAGAATATAGCAGCAGTAGTGATGTCTCGGAAGATGATGAAGAAGTGGCCAACTTCGTCAAGAGACTGAACAAGGGAACCAACGATAAGTACAGAGGTAAGCTTCCTTTAATTTGTTTTAATTGTGATGGTATTGGTCATTTTGCTAACAAATTTCCTAATAAGAAAAGGAGAAATGAAGAAGGTTACTCAAAAGGAAAACAAACATATAAAGGTAAAAGAACTACAAAGAAAATTTTCAAGAAAAACTTTTGCACCAAAAAGGACATTTCATCATCAGATGAAGATGAAGTCAGTGACAGCGAAACAAGGAGAGTTCTATTCATGGAAGTAGAAGAATCTGATAAATAAGACTCCAAATAAGAATATGAAGAAGCATATGAAGAAGAAATTGAAGAGGCAGAAGTTGACTTCCGAGAAGAATTAATTAGTGCCATAGAAGTTACCAGAAGAGAAAAAAAGAAAAACAAGAAACTACAAACAGAACTAGATAAGAAAAAATACACTCAAGAACTAGAAAAAATGATCACAAAATTCAAGGTTCAAATAGAAGAATATAAAAGAATTAAATAAGCACTCAAAGAACATCTAGAAGGAAACGACAGGATCATTGGAAACCTAGAAGCAGAGATTGTCAAACTAAGAAAGGATATTCAAAAGAAAAAAATGTAGAATAACTCAAAAGTTCTGGATGGCATTATCAACAGTTAAAAATCTTATCTTGACAAGTCCAGACTTGGATAAAATTAGACATAAAAGGGATCAAGCTCCAAAACAACAGAGAAAGAAACAAATCCAAAAAGTTATGCAGAAACAATCAAAGAGGATAAAAAGATATACAAGGAAGATTACAGGAACACTCCTCCACTGAGAAGATTCAGATTTTAGAATCAACAACAAATAGATAGTCCTCAAGAAGAAGAAGGATTCATAAGAGCACCTTCTTTCATAAGATCTTCAACTACCAGGTATCAACCTATATTTTTTGGTTTATGTTATACATGTAATAATTTTGGACATAAAGCTATAAATTGCAGAGCTAGCAATAGGAACAATAAATTCTTTGAGAGCCATACAAAAAGGGGTTATTCAAGAAGACCTAGTGAAACACAGAGAAGAAGTTACAACAGGTTTGAATCTTTGAGAGCTGAAGTGGAATGTTACAAATGTAACAATTTTGGACACATGGCCAAAAATTCCAGAATGACAGTCCCTCCTAAATAACCTCAACAGAGTCACAAACAAGAACCTCAAAAAATGACATGGATAAGAAAGCAAGATCAGTATAGAAATGAAAAATGCACAGTCACTCTACAAGCTAAACAAAAGAAACATGGTCGGTATGTTGAAAATGGATATTCAAAACACATGACAGGTGATAGAGACAAGTTTCTTACATTATGAAAGGAAAGAGATGGACCAGTCTCCTTTGGAAATGATGGTTCATCCAAAATCATTGGAAAAGACACAGTCCAAATTGGGAACAAGAATGAAAAGACAGAAAATGTTCTACTAGTAGAATATATGAAACATAATATTTTAAGTGTGAGTCAAATGTGTGACCAAGGTCATAAAGTTACTTTCGATTCACAAAAGTGTGATATAAGAAAAGAAGCTTCAGAAAAATTGGTCGTTACGGCTATAAGAACTTCAAGAAACATATATGTGTTAAGTGAAATTGGAAATGAAAAGTGTTGTCTAGGAAAGGAAGATGAAAGTTGGCTATGGCACAGAAGAATGGGTCACATGCATTTTGATAACCTTGTCAAAGTCAACAAAAGAGAAGCAATCAGAGAAATTCCTCAGATCACGAAACCAACCAACACTTTGTGCAAGCATTGCCAACAAGGAAACCAAACAAAGACCAGGTTCAAATCAAAGGAATATTCAACAACAAAACCACTGGAAATTGTGCATACTGATCTAGCTGGACCAACTAAAACAAAAGGCTTAAAAGGTGAGAGATACTTTATGTTATTATTTGATGATTATACAAGAATGACTGCAGTTTGTTTTCTCAAGAAAAAATCAGAAGCTTTTGAAAATTTCAAGATCTACAAGGAAATGGTTGAAAATGAGATGGATTCAAGAATCAAATGCTTAAGATCGTATAATGGAGGAAAATTCACCTCAAAGGAATTGATGGACTACTAAAACAATCATGGAATAAAAAGGAAATTCTCTGTCGCTAGGACACCTCAACAGAATGGAGTTGTCGAAAGAAAGAATAGGACAGTACAAGAAATGCCTCAAACAATGATAATGGATTCAAAGTTGACAGATATTTTTTGGACACAGGCAGTGCATACATCAGTTCATATTCAAAATAGAGTAATGCTCAGAAAAAACACTGATAAAACTCCCTATGAGCTATGGAAAGGTAGACCAGCAAATGTGAAGCACTTCAGAGCTTTTGGAAGCAAATGCTACATCAAAAGAGAAGATGGTGGAATGGGAAAGTTTGACTCTCGTGTGGAAAAAAGAATACTTGTTGGTTACTCAAGTACAAGGAAAGCATGCATGTTTTACAATCTAAGATTAAACAAAATTGTGGAAAACATCAACATAACAATTGATGAAACAGGCAAACCAGAATCAAAGAAAGAAGAAAACAAATCAATGGAACAACTTTTTGAACAAGAAGATGAAAAAGAAGAAGAAGAGGAAGATGAAGATGAAGAGAATTCGATAGAAGTAGAAGAGCAAGTTCAACAATTATATCCAAAAACACCTAGCAAACGAGTACAGAAGAATCATCCTTCAGATCAGATTATTGGAAACAAAGATGTAGGAGTTGAGACTAAAAGAAAAATCTATTCACTAGAACAAACACACCTAGCACTCTTATCTACAATTGAACCAAACTGTTTTCAAGAAGCCAACAAGGATGAATTTTGGAATAAGGCCATGGATGAAGAATTGGATCAAATAGAGAAAAATGACACTTGGGAATTGTTTCCAAGACCAAAGAATAAAAATGTGATCGACACAAAATGGTTTTCAGGAATAAATTGAATGAAGATGGACAAGTTACAAGGAACAAAGCTAGATTGGTATGTAAAGGATATGCACATATTGAAGGAATCAACTTTGAAGAGACATTTTCCCCAGTTGCCAGAATATAAGCAATCTATTTGCTTTTAGCTTATGCATGCTCCAAGAGTGTTAAAGTATATCAAATGGACGTAAAATCGTCTTTTCTGAATGAGGAACTTTAAGAATAAGTCTACATTGAACAACCAGAAGGATTTCAGTTGTCAGAGAACACAAACTATGTGTGTAAATTAAAGAAGGCCTTGTATGGTCTAAAACAGGCTCCTAGAGCATGGTACTCCGGATTGGATAAGTATCTACAGCATGCACGGTTCAGGAAAGGAAGTGCAGAAAACAACCTCTACATCAAGGTAAGTCAAGGTAATATTTTATTAATTGAATTTTATGTTGATGATATTATTTTTGGTAGTGATGATGACAGGTTAAGACAAAAAATTTCAAAAGACATGCAGAATGAATTTGAAATGTCATTACTTGGAGAACTGTCCTTCTTTCTGGGACTTCAGATACGTCAAAGAAACCAAGGAATTTTTATTTCTCAAACCAAGTATATCAGAGAAATGCTAAAGAGCTTTGGAATGGAATATTGCAAACCAGTTATCACTCCCATGCAAACTAATTGTAAGCTGAGAAAAGATGATGATTCAAAGTCTACAAATCAGAGGCAATATAGGTCAATGATTGGCAACCTACTATATGTGACAGCATCCAAAACAGATGTAATGCAGGCAGTTGGACAGGTGGCACGATTTCAAGCAACACCAAAGGAATCACATGTATTAGCAGTAAAGAGGATCTTCAGATATCTCAAAGGAACAAAAGAATTTGGATTATGGTATCCAAAAGGAAGAGATATATCACTTATTTCCTACACAGATCTAGATTGGGAAGTTGTATTTATGATTGATGAAGCACCAATGGAGCAGCGTTCTACTTAGGTGAGTGTTCGGTATCATGGCTAATCAAGAAATAATCATCGATATCTCTATCTACAGCCAAGGCAGAGTATATTGCAGTAGAAACATGTTGTACACAGGTTCTTTGGATGAAACAAACTTTGACAGATATATAGGTTGAGTATGATGAGCCCATTCCAATATATTGTGATAATACAAGTGCCATCAATATCTCAAAAAACCTGATGATGCACTCCAATATGAAGCACATTCCAATCAAGTATAACTTTCTATGGGAATAGGTTGCAAAAAAAAACATCAGAGTTGAGTATGTGGGCACCAAAGAACAAGTGGCAGACATCTATACAAAACCACTTCCACGAGAAGCCTTTGAATATCTTCGCCAAAAACTTGGAGTTATTTATACTCCAAAAATGAATTCCTTTTAAATTCTTTTTGAATTCTTATATTATATGTCTTAGATGTACATGAGGAAGCACCATAAGAGGACAGTATGTCAGGGGGAGCAACCCCAGATGGAAAGATAGCTTTGCCATTGATGACAAAGGGGAAGAGATTTATCATATGCAGAGGACAGAGGCATGGCTCCAAGGGGAGCATATTTATCAGATGAAGAGGACAAAGGCATGGTTCCAGGGGGAGCATGACTAATATGATTTCAGTATTGCATCAGAGTGTTGCCATCAATGCCAAAGGGGGATATTGTTGATTAAGGTTGGTTGTCATTGATGTCAACCCTTGAAGAAAGCCACGTAGAAAAAAGGTTTGGGTAATGGACCAAATATTGTTTGATGTAAATATGACTCATTATTTTTTTTTCATGGTTGATAAAAAGTAAATATGGATGAACTCCAAAGTGGTCCCCTTAAGGTGAAAGCCCTCATGGGAAGACGCTTTGTGGAGTAAGATAACCCATGCTTAATTATGGAATAATGAGATAAAGGAAAGTGAACTTGTCAGGGAAAATATCCTAGATGGATAGTTCTTGTCATGTCATTTCCAGTGGTATGTGGAACGTCACATAATTCCTCACGGTTAGAGAGTTATGGCCATGAGAAGTTAGAGACCCCAGGTTTGGGTAATGGACCCAAGTTTGTTTGATGGGTAATGGTATGATTTATGATATATTTTTTGATAATACTATTCTATATGGATAGTACATGTCATGCCATTTTTGGTGGTATGTATAACGTCACATAACGCCTCACGGTTTGAGATTTATGGCCTTACAAAGCTGGAGGACCCTTATATGTCATCTAGAAGCCCCAAAAGGTCAAAGTAGTCAAAGTGCTTTAAGAGATTTTAAAAGGTAAATAATAAAGTGAAGTGATGAGTGTATTATAATTCAAAGTGATTACAAAATAAATTATTTCAATAATAAATTTAATGGAGAAATTAGAAGTGGAACCCAACCCTAAAATAAGGAAAGTGGGCCAAGTAACCTAGAAGATGTTTTTAAGGAAGCTACTTGGAAAGTATAAATAAGAGGCAAGGATATATAATTTGAAAAACACTTGACCATATTCAATATCTATAGGTTTATGAGGTATACAAATTATATCTAAGCCGAAATTCTGAGGAAAGTGAAGAAAATAAGGGCGAAATGCAAGGAAGGATAAATTCTTTTGATGGTGCTTTCTAAGGTATGTTATTTACATGCCATCTCACCATTTTCACTATAACGTCTTTTCTATAATGATTCAGATATTGAAATTTCTATGAAAGTGAGAAAACATATCCAAGTATCTGTGGTAAAAACTTTATCTTGTGGGTCGTTGTATTTTGGGAGTTACACTCCGTGGAAAATAGGGTTTGTTACCAGTCCTGAAACTAGTCAAAATCAGATGTTTCGAGTAAAAACGTCATGAATTATTCAAAAACGATCCAAATTAAGTGAGACAAAATGTGTTGGTTAGGGTACAATATTTAGTATTCTTTGTAACATTTTCATATCAATTCATAAAACATTTTTTGCGGGGCACTCTCTACAAGTTCGCTCTCTAGAATAAGCCAGAATTCAGTAAGGTGTGCCATTTTTGCTATAACTCCTTTTCCGAGAGGTTACAAGTAGTGACACTTGGAGGAATTGCATAAAAAAAAATGAAGAACATTGTGTATCAGTTTCAGATCTTTATACATTATAGGCTCAAAGTTATGATTACTTCAAGTTAGGGTTGTTGACTAATCCAAAACTAGGCATGTGAGACTAAAAAAAAGTTTGATGAAAATGCTAGTCTGTTGTTTTTAAATTTAAGGAAGGTTTGCAAGAATGTGATCATATACACCAGGTCTATTACAGAGCTACAAATCATATTTGTATGATGAAATTGATGAGGTCTTTTGGTTGCGGTACATGTTGAGTACATGGTTGAGACAAATAGTTGATGAGTTGGCACACATACATGAGGTGTATAGTTGATGATGTTGGTACATATTGATGAGTCATAGTTGATGAGTAGTTGATATATGATTGGTACATACTTCGTACATGGTTGGATGTACTTTTTTATAGTACAGGTTGATTACAGGTTGGTGCATGGTTGATGCACTTGTTTATGGTGCAGGTTGATTACAGGTTGAGGTACAGGTTGATGCATGGTTGATGCATGGTTCAGATTTATTGGTACAGGTTTACAGCGGTATATCTCATAGTGATAGTGTGACAGTGGTTCCATCATTCTACTTCTACTTTAGGGTGGCAGGACGGGGCAATGACAGGTGGTTGTAGCCACCTTCCGGTTGTAGCCAGAGAACATTGGGGGTTGTAGCCTCCTTTTGGTTGTAGCCAAAGAATAGGGGAGTTGGAGCTTCCCTCAGGTTGTAGCATAAGAAACTAGGGGGTTGGAGCCTCCTTCCAGTTGCAGCTGGAAAACAAATAAAGTTGGTGCTTCCAATGAATGCAATTCTTCAAGACATATAAGAAAAAGCATTCTGTGGTTTTCTCTCGATTTGGGTTTCCACGTAAAACACTGGTGTACTGTGTATATGTGTCATTGTTTATTTCTTATTGCTCATTATTGGATAATAATTATACATTGATATAAAATTTGAAGAAAAAGGATTATAATTATGCTATTATTGATTCACCCCCCCTCTCAGTAATCCAACATTCTCAATTAGCCTCACTTAATTAGGGTTTGACCAATCCATAAAAGGGGATTTAGTCTTATACAAAGCCTGACATGATAAATACACAAAAGGGTATTGATATATAAGATAATAACTAAATTATAATTAGAATATACTTCGTAGTTACAATATGTCAACACTCCCCTTTAACAAGAAGGGTATTCTATAGCATCATCAGGATGGAGAGAGGGAAACAACATCAACAACATCTCGAACATTTACTGGAATATCTATAAATCATCAAAAGTTTTTCTCATCATCAATAAGATCATCATTCACAGCATGGAGCTGGAGTATCATCATCATCATCATTCACAACATGGAGCTAAAATAGCATCATCATCATCATTCATAACATGGAGATGGAATATGAAACATCAACATCAGTTAGCATAAAATCTATAAAAATAACATCAACAACATGAGGCTCGAGTAACAACAACATCAACAACACGATTTTGGAACAACAACATCGTCAACAACATGATTTTGGAACAACAACATCAACAACAACATTAGGATGGAACAACAACAACATCAACAACATGCGGTTAGAACAACAAAATCATCAATAAGAGGTTGACATAACATCACCATCATCATATAGAAACAGAATGAGGCAGGTGTAACAACAACATTTTGTGGTACTATGACAGTCTGTAGGGACCTACCAAGGAATCATAAGATTCCCTAGGATATAAAATCCTAATGGAGCTAGCATGTGGTACTCTGATAGACCGTCCTTACCAGACCTTCGAGATCTACCCAAGAATCATTATATTCCCTACGATTATAAAAATACTAATGGAGATACCACTAATGACCACAGATGGCATACATGCATTGGTACTCTAACAAACTATCCTTACCGAACCTTCAGGATTTGTCGAGGGATGATCAATCCCGTAGGATATAAAATCATAACTAAGCTACCTATTGTTGGTCAGGATACCATAGTATCATCAACATCACTCCCCCTTTCAAGGGAGTTCCTTTTGGATTATACCAAGATTGTATCAAAATTATTCAAACTTTACACGAGATAGAGGCTTAGTCAAGATATCTAAAACCTGCTCATATGTGCCAACATATTGGAGCTTTATAGCTCCTCATATGTGCCAACATATTGGAGCTTTATAGCTCCCGTCTACACCATATCACGAATGTAGTGATATTGGATTTCTATGTTCTTTGACTTGTCATGTAACATAGGGTCCTCCATCATCTTTATGAAACTCTGGTTATTACACAGAATTATGGTTGCTTCCATCTCCAAATAAAATAGACCTGTCAACAACTTTCGAAGCCATATGGCTTCACAACTAGCAGAACATGCTGCAATGTATTCTGCTTATTCCGTGCTGAGATCAATACTAGATTTATTCCTGCTCTAACATGAAGTTGGTTGACCCCAAACTGAAATAACATATTGAAGTTCTCTTTCTATCAGAAACACTTACAACACAATTTGAATCAATATAACCAACCAGTCCAAGGTCATGATCTCCATTATAACAGAGACCAAGTCCAACGTACCCTTAAAGTATCTCATCACATGTTTTGAAGCAACAAGGTGAAAACATATGGGATCTACCATATACTGAATCAAGGTACTCACAACAAAACATATATCTGGCCTTGTATTCGTTAGATACATCAACGAGCCAATGATTTTTTTTTACAACATAACATCAACCAATTATGACGAAGCATCAACCAAGAGGTTCAACCTTGTTTCCATGGGTCTGTTCATGGGTTTACACTCCAACATATCAAACCTCTTTAGTGTTTCAACTGCATACTTTCCTTGGTTAAGGAAGATCTTCTCTAGGCTCTGCCAAACCTCAAGACCTAATAAATAATGCATTAGGCCTATGTGTTTCATCGCAAACTCTGTAGCGAGATTCTTCTTACAATCTATGATGAGATTTTATTATCCAGTTAAGAATAAGTCATCTACATACAACATCAATATAATTGGCTCATCATTCATAACCTTGAAGTAAAGGTTGGAATCAAATTTACTTTTGGTAAATTCCAATCTCATCGAGAAACTATCAATTCCTCCATACCAAGATCTGACATCTTGCTTCAACCCACACAAAACCTTCTTCAACCTGCAGATATGAGTCTTTCTATATTCCACTTCAAACCATTGAGGTTGTTCTATATACACTTATTATTCAATAACACCATTTAAGAAGGTTGTTTTCACATCCATTTGGTGTAACTTCCACTTCATCTTAGCTGCAAGAGCTATGATGGTTCTGATAGAAGTGTATCTGTCTACATGAAAAAATGTCTCTTCATAATCAATGCCTTCCTTTTGAGAAAATCCACGAGCTACAAATATTGCTTTATGTTTCTCAATATTTCCGTCAGTGACATGTTTTATCTTGTATAACCATTTGGAAGATACTGCATCTTTGTTCTTCAGTCTAGGAACTATTTTCCATACATCATTCTTTATAATGGATTGGTATTTTTCTTTCATCGCATCTTCCCATTCTTTCTTATGATGGATTTTTCAAAGAAAGTAGCCTCCTTTTCTATGAGATCACACTTCAAATCCATGTAACTGGAGAATGGATTAGGTTTCTTTATTTATCTCATGGTTCCTTCTAGGGAACCATACTTCTCTCCATATTGAATAATTTCCCTTTCCCAAGATGGATTTCTCTTGCGAGTGATCATCATTTGGGAAGGTTCTTGAGACTCTGTCATATCATGATCTTCTGGAATATCATCATTAGGGGTATCTATAACTTCCCTTACTAGTTCTGCAACTCTAGGAGCTACATGATATTCTTCATATACTTCTTCAATTTGGCATCTCCTTGATTTCTTGAGTGTTGCATATTCATCAAAGGTTACATCTCTGTTGATCTCAATATGATGGTAGCCTAGTATGTAAATTATGAAGGCCTTAGAGTCCTCACAATATCCAACAAATATTCCCTTATTTCCTGAAGGGTCCAACTTGGTTCTGTTTTCTTATGGAATGTGTACAAACAATGGACAACGAAATATCTCGAGATGGCTTACTTATGGCTTCTTTCTCAAGATCATTTCTTCGGGGATTTTGAATCCAAGTGCACTATGGGATAATATTTTTTGGACATACATTGTTTTTATTATTTCTTTAGCCCGTAAGTGCAATATAAGATCTTGATCATGGATCATAGTCTCCACTAATTCCATTATAGTTCTATTCTTTCTTTCTACTACACCATTATTTTTAGGATTGTAGGGAGTGGTGAGAACCCTCTTAATCTTGGCATCTCTGCAAAATATTATACATTATTTTTAGGTTTATTCTCCTCCATTATCTGACCTAAGTATCTTGATTTTTCTTTCAGAGAGATTCTCTATCAAGGATTTGAATTCCTTGAATTTTCCAAACACTTCATCTTTTGATTTAAAGAAGTAAACCCAAGTCTTTCAATAATAATAAATGATAATAAATAAATGACACATAGTATACATACCCACTAAGAGAGGTTGATGGCATTGGGCCACATACATCCGAGTGGATGAGCTCCAAGATTCCTTCTTCTTTATTTTTTCTCTTCAAGAAAGGATTCTTTATGTTCTTTCCTTGTGCACATCCCTTTCACACACCTTCATCATCAACCTTGAATTATGGTAGACTTGTAACTACCTTGTGTACATATGGTAAGGATTTGTAGTTTATGTGAGATAATATTCTATACCAAAGTTCACATGGACTCTCAGTGGAGTGAGTCAAGGATATATTTGAGTGACCTTTTAATTGATATAGGTCACCTTCTTCTGTTCCAATAACAATTGCATCTTTTTCCTTTATGCCACATAAGGAATTAACCATGTATGAATGCAACCCTTAATCATTTATTATCTAAAGCTGAGATAGAAATAAAAGTATTCACCAAACCTAGTACATATAGTACATCCTTCATCTTCATCGAGGTCCTTGAATCAAGTTTCCAATTGGATTCTCCTACTCCTTTGATAGGGTACTAGTAATAATCTCTGAGTGTAAAATTATGGGGAAAGTTATTTTCTATAAGGCTAGAAAGGATGTCTCTCTGACTTGCCATGTGATTAGAAGCACCACTATATATGATCCAAGTGTCGTCTTGAGGTGACACAAATCCTGAGAGGGAAGAGAATAAAACATAGTCTTCAATATTTTCTTTAATCATCTTTGTGGGTGGTTCATCATCTTCAACTACATGGGCATGGTGTATTTTGTTATTTCTCTTCTTGTATTCTTATCTTATAGCTAGAAAATTCTTACCATTATGTCCCATATTATCACAATGGTAACATTGATAAGAGGATAAATCATTTTAGCATCTTTGACCTTTCTGAAAATTTTGGAATCTCCTTTGGGGGTGAGAATATTTATGGAAATGGGTGAATCTCTTTGGGGAGTGAGATACCTTATGTAGGTAGGTTTACTTATGGAAGTGAGGATTTTTCTTGCCTCCTTTAGCATGAGAATATATGTCTTGACATTCATCCCTTAGTAGTGTTGCCTCTCGGTTAGCTACTCTTTCTTCTTCTTGAACACATTCTTCCCAAATACTATCAAATTAGAGTTTCTCCTTTCTTGCACAAATGGTTTGGATGAAGGAATACCAAGGTATTTTGAGACCATTACAAGTTGTCATTATGAGTTCATATTCATCCAGGTTGTCTCTAGTTTCTTCTAGTTGTTCCTTGAATTGAGAAACCCTAGAGAAATAGTCATGAATGGTTTCTCCTTTCTCCATCTTTGTATTCTTGAGTTGGGTTCTCTGATTAATTTTCTGGTTGATATTACTTACTTCATACATTTTGGTTAGGGAATCAAAAATTTATTTTGGATTATTCTTATAATAAAATTCAGGGATAAAGTGGTCTTTAATAAAGTATATAATCATTATTTTGTCCCTAACCATATCCTTCTGGTACTTTTCTTTAGCTGCAACATCTGTGGGTTCTGGTACATTTTACTTGATGAATATTGAAAGTTAATTCTCTTCAAGAATGAGTTAAATCATATACTTCCATGCATGTAATTTTTCCACACCTTCTAACTTGTCAACAAGCTTAGTGCTTGCATACATCTTGACCCGGAGCTGGGAGAATGACAAAAACTTTAAAGTGCTCAGAAATTAAATCTAAACTTACAAGGAGGTACGTTGGGCTGAGACAAGTAGGATGGTGCAATTTGTTTTCAAAAAATTCAAATTTTACCCATTGAAATTGGGCTTGCAAAAATTTGGACTTCTATTTCTGGGACTGGTTCTGGTTTCCTAGTTTTCTGGTTTTCTATTACTAGTGAATACCATGGTTTCACTTTTCGGAGGCTCTAGCCACTAAAAATGTGCACTCAATATACCAATGAGTTCACTAGGATATGGCACAATTCCCTAGATAGTTTTTAGATTGAAATTCTCTTCCAAAAAAAAAAACCCAATTTTCTTATACAACATCAATGACGGTTTTGGTTGTCCAGTGAAAGGTTCTCTATTTATTCAAGATATGATACCATGTTAATTTTAGATATTCTATTAAGTTCTTTTCAATTTACTAGACAATAATAACACAAGAAGGATCACTGGAAGAAACAAAATCACAAGGTATAGAACATTTATCCTGGGAAACCCTCATGGGGAAGAAAACCCAACAAAAAGTTCCTTAATACAGATTTCCAATGCAATGCTAAGATAATAAGCCAAACACTAGAATATCCAAGACTGATCAATATGCCTCTCTCTCCTTCTTCTGGCAATTACATCTTCCTTCAAACTTGTGCACTAGATGAGTGACTTTAGCGAGTGAGTCATTGAGGCACTAGCCTCTCTTATTTATACTAGTTGAGTGCTAGGGTGGTGTCTCTCCATTAGGAAGGGATGACTTCTCCAAATAGTGGCAAAAACCACTTTAATTATCCCTGGGGCTCAATTCTCAATTAGCCTCACTTAATTAGGGTTTGACTAATCCACAAAAGGGTACTTGGTCTTATACAAATCTCGGCATGATCAATCCACAAAATGGGATTTATCTAGAAGATAATAACTCAATTATAATTAGAATATACATCGCAGTTGCAATATTTCAATATAAGTATCCCCCAAATATTTCCAACATGGTTGTTTTGGGACTTCTTCACAATGCTTGAGACTAAGAAAATTCATACATCTAGCCTAAGGATCCGTTTTTTCATAGTTAACCATCATTAAGGCCCCGAGACCTAAATATGGTGCAAAAAAATGCCTAATGGTTCCCATAACCAACATGGGAACCAAACATCCATTAAAGATTATATATATGGTGTTGTCATGACCTTTAGATGGAACTTTAGCCTTAGAATATTCATTAAGGGCCTAAGGCCCTTGTTTTAATCCCTTGAACATGGTACAGGTCCTAAGGTAACCCATTATTATTATGAAAAACCTACTAACGGTCCCCATATTCATAATTTAAGTCCAAGTCCCCTCCAAAATTAGTGTGTAGTGGTTTTAGAAATCCTTCATAACAAATCCTTCATAATTCTTAATCTTGAGAATATTCATATAGGGCCTACAGATTCATTTTTCCTTCCCTAACCATGGTTATGATTGCAACACCCCATTATGCTCTGTAAAACCTCTTGATGGCACTCATATGCCATCCAAAAACTAAGCATTTGATAGAGAGTACCAAAGTGGTATATTGAGGCTTAGTTCATTGCACTTGAGATCAAGGATCTTTGTTTATGTTCAAAAGTTGTTTCTTTTCTCCCATGAACATGGTATGTGCCCCAATAACCATTCTTGTGATGAAAAATATACTATTAGTTCCAATATTCATAATGGGAGGCCAATTGTATCTTACACAAGTCATATGTATTGACTTGAGAACTCCTTTACTATGCTTCATCCTCAGTATATTCATATAGAGCCTAAGGATCATGCTTCCTTATGTAACCATGCTGCAAAACATATCTTGATGGAACCCATATTCCACCCATAATGAAAACATCTCTAGAGAGGATCTATGTAGTTGTTTGAGGTATTGCTCATAGAACTTGAGCCCAATTTTTTTTTTTTGGCCTAATACCCTTATTTTCCTTCCTTATCCATAACACATGCCTTGATACAAATTCCTTGTGTGAACAAACTACTAATGTCGTTTATATTTGTAATGGTACCATCTGTGGGGGTTTTAAGATTCCTTCAAAATGGTTAATATCATGAAGCTTCAATAAGGGCCCAAGAACATCATGTGGAGAGGGCTTGTGTGGTGGTTCAAAGTCTCTTTCATGGTACTTGAGACTTAAAATATTCTTGTAAGACTGAAGGCCATTTTTTTCCTCCCATGTCCATAGAAAAGGCATTAAGATCCATTCTTGGTATGCAAAAGCTATAGTCATTGTTGATATTCCCAATCAAAGGCCAAAGATCCCTATTTTTATCCCCCAGCCATCCTAAAGACCCTAATCCAAATTCCTGGTGTGCAAAACCTGATAATGACACCCATATTAATAATCAAAGGCCAATCATAACATACAAAGGCTATGTATAGTAATCCTATATAGCTATTACGGATTATGGGTTAAGTTTTATAGGGTTAGAGATTATTTGGGTTAATCTTTTTTAGTATTAAGGTGAACGTATTATAGTCTTAAATAACCCTTGTAAAAAGACTGGTATTCATTATGGAATGCACACACATTATGGAAAACATATGTTTTCCATAATGCATATGCATTCCCCCTATACAAAAAAATAAGAAGAACAAATAACAACCTCAATCTCCTAAAAAACGATTGAGAAACTTTTCACCTAAACTAACATTTGATGGGGAAACTAATATTACAAAAATATTTTAATATTTTTGTGTGATTTGAAAATTATTTTGTATACAATTTGTTGTTTCTAATCCTTGTGGAGATGTGGAGCATATGTAATCAATCAAGAAATCCTTTGAGGAGAGTGAAACCTAGTCAAAAATACATTAAAAGAATAGAAAATACAAGGTTAGGTATGGTGAATTGAAGGTTTTGAATAGAGTCCATTCAAATTTATATATCAATAAATGTTATGATCCTTTCTAATCCATCGCGATAGGAAAATAATCTACGATTTTATTATAGGCCATTCCAACTCCTTGATGAGTAAATGATGGTTCTTTTGATTGGATATAATTACAATGATCATGAAATTAGAGAGGGAAATGGTTCACAAAATTTCAAAAAAGAGGTTCCTCTGGTTCAATCTCTTCTTGAAATTATACATTCCTCAAACAATACATGAGCATGTCTGGTCTCCTCCCAATTTTGACATGGAATGGATTGAAGGAATATGAACTAGTGGGGAAATGTCACAACAAAGTGGTGAAAAATGCCATATTATGAGTCCAACACCCTTACATAAACTTCGAAGTGCACCACAACACTCCTAAACACATTCAAGTGCCATGACGAAAATGACCTAGAATTCTTTGAAGGTAGGTTATCTAACCAAACTATTCATTATCAATTATAAAAAATTATTAAACAATATTTTAAATAAAAAGCTAATGCAAGTAAATGTCAATTACTTCTATATTTGTTAAAATCTAGGATTCTTGTTATAATTAGGAAACTTTTAGTTGTACAAAATATTAAAAGTTTAGAAATAAGTAGTCATATTGTTAAAAGCCTTTCTTTTTACATAGTTGGTATGAAAAATCATTGGAAATATTGTGATGAAACCCATCATGTATTGTCAAAAATATTTTTTAACAATGTCATAAACACATTTCATAACATGATGTGTATTGAGGAAAAAATAACAAGCATGTTGTGAAAAAAATATTTTTCATGTATTGAGGAAAAAATAACAAACATGTTGTGAAAAAAATATTTTTTAATTCGACAAAGATAATAAGGTAATAAGGGAATATTATAAAAGTGAGGATTCATTCTGGTAATAATTATTCTTAAATTCAACAAAGATAAAATGGCAAGCTCGGAAGCCAAATAAAATATACAAAGGGATGTTAGAATATCAATAGGATAGTTTCATAACATACCATCAATGATGAAAACAACCTTATTATCCCAAAGGAAAATACAGACACATCAAGCTCTTATCCAAGAAAATATGCCAATGTTTCTTATGTGCCAATTATTTCATCACATCAATAGTAAGGGATGTGATTGTGAGGTTGATAGATCAAGAATATAATGTATTGGCATTATAAATCAAATCTCTAAATCTTTTTGGGTTTCCCTAATATTACCATTTATAGTTTAATGAATAGTTTGTATTGTTCCAACATAGTCTAACTTTCATTGATAATGTGAGATACCATACTCTTTCCCATGTGGTTGTGGGAATAAACACCCTCCTAAAAGGCCAATGGCATATGGTTACAGATACTGATATTTTCTCCATCTCTTGTGTTCATCACAATAAATCTAGCGTTTTTAAAATGAGTGAATAGTGGTGCTTGGTTGCAAATAATTAGTTGATATATATGAATATTGTATGTTACACAAGTTTAATTGGATGAGATATTACACTATGCATTCTATCAGGGTGCCTTTGCACCACTATGGAAAATTTATAGTTTTTATATACACATAAGAGTTATAGGAACTCTTATGTTTAAATTTGAATTATTTGCATAATGACACTTCATTCCACTAGTAGCATTTTAAAAACTACATCATTGTGAAAATTACATTAGAGAGTTTTTGGAGCAAATGCAACCTCATCATGTCTCTTAAACATCATCACATTTCAAATTAGAATCCCTTGCACTGAAACTAGAAGTAAAGCTTGCAGCTAAAAAAAAATCAACATAACCTTCAAATTCATATTCCTTTCACAGACCATAACATTTTAATCTATTTGAAGGTTTCCAAAAACATCAAATCATGAAAATGAACCATAAATATCTCATTAAAAAACATGATGGAAGTATGTATGTATTCCATACAGCCTGAGTGGGCCTAATGGTTAAGAACATGTGTTACCTCTTAATAGGTCACATGTTCAAATCCAGAGGGGGGTAGGGTATGTATACCTTCGTAGACTTTACTAGTAAAATCGTTGGGCGGAGGGGGGTCCCTTGTCCCATAAACAAGGGGGTATCATACACCAATTTAGTGTGTTGGCTTGGTCGTGACCTCAAAAATAGATTATTATTATTATTATTATATTCATTGAAAAATTTCACATCATGTCCTAGTACATAATGACAATTTGTGCCCAAAGTACAAAGTGGAAAACTCATGCCCAAAGTACAAAATGGAAACTTGTGCCTAAAGTACAATATCTACATGTTGGAAAATAAAAATGAAGACACCCATTGACCCCCACCAATCTCCAAATGTGATGTCTTTCTTCTTTCTTCTCAAGGAATCTTGAGTTTGCATGCATCAAGGATTGTTATGCATTTACAAAGACTAGAAATGAAACAACATTTATATGTTATTTACCATGATTTTAATTATTAGAAAAATTAAAAAATAAAATAAAAATTCATTATAACAAAACTTCATTGAAGATGATGTAGCCAAACTTGTGAATGGTGTCCTGACCCAAGCCTCTCTACAATACCATATTAGAAAATTTATAATTAATAAATTAATGAAAAACTCTAAAACCTACAATGAAACCCACATTTACTAAAAAAAAAAACAACTATTTATTGATCTAATTGAGAAAATATACGACAACATTGGATATTGGATTTCTTGGCTAGGTGGAGCCTTCAATTGAACCTCTACTCCAAGGAAAAATTGGTAGATGTCGCACTAGTAGAATCCATAAAAGCAGACACACCATTGATATATGCAACAATGGAAGACACAATGGTATTAGATATACCAATAATAGAAGACACAACAATAGAAGAAATGCTGGTGTCTATACCATCGATTGAACAACAACAACAAGACCATGAAAATTAGCAATGGGTGTAATCATACTAGAAGAAAAAAATAACTTACCAAGTGCAGTGGCACTAGAATGTCCAACCAATGGAAATTCTTGTATGGGAAAGAAAAGGTAAAATCACATTAATGGCTACAAACAACAAGTATTCAACCAATTACGTACATCAATGAACAATCGTCAAAATAAAAAGCATGTCTATAGAGAAATTTGTAAATAGTAAGGAATTTGTAAATAATAATAAACTTAACCATGTCACCTATTTTGTATATTATGATTAAAAAAATTTAACTTATTGTGCAATATCCAAATATAGGCCATTTTGACAAACACCACTTTGACAAAAGCTAGAGTGATTAGTGGTATCTGAATCAATAGTGCAAGATAGCTACAAACAATAGTTTGTGTGTATTGAAAACAACATGTTCCAACCCAATTAGTGTGATACAATAGAACGAAATTACTTCCTAAAATTAGACAAAAAATAATTTATTTTACTATGGCCATGATAGGAGAAGATGTAAATCTAAAGGGGCTAGGTATAGGTATGAATGTTTCCATGCATTGCAAAATTGCAAACTAAAAGTAAAATAACTAGAACTAGACAAGTACAAGGAAAAATTTGGGATATAAAAGATAATTTATTTTTGTACTTGATACCAATGCATCATGCTCATAGGAACTCCAATTCTTGTCAAAATAGTTGACATAGAGACCTAAATGAAATTTAACCCATATGTTGTATAGAAAATGTTGTGGAACCTCCCTTTTATTGTTATTAAAAATCATAACTATTGATCCATTTAGATGTCTATAAATGGATAATATGTGCACTAGTACATGAAAATATGCCTTTTAATCTCAAGAGGGTGTTGGAAAGTTCTAGGGAAACAAACAAGGCCGTGATACCAAATTTAAAAATTTGTAAATATTCCACCCCATAATTATATAAATCGATTTTATAGTATTCATATTTCTTGGACCTCTATTTGGAAATATCAAATGTTTTCCCTTGGTCATGGGAAATGGAAGAAACAATTATTTCAAGGAATGTAGCAAGAGAAAGGTGCATTGGATATTTAGTAATTCTAAAAGAGTCAGTTAGGTTTCTAAGTGTTTCAATAACATTGTCGGTGTTCGTTTTTGAATCTCCAATTGGTGGTTGGGGGTTATGGTTGGGAATTTCTATAGTTGGTGTCAGTGGGTTTGGGTTATAATCATGGGTATTGTACATCCATAGAATTTAAAGGATACTTTTCAAAAATAATAAAACAATTTTATTTTATTCTTAAATTTGTAAAATTTAACAAGTATAAGCATACTAGTTGGACCAAAGACCTACCTTAAATTCAAAGGAATGCAAGAGAAAATGTTGATACAACCACTGGAAAAATTGACTAGAAACAATCCCAGCCTCCCTCATCCTCATCATGATACATGGTCTCCTTTACTCCTAAATACACTTCTACTCCATAATGCATATTGTAGTTGGAAATAAATAAGTTAAAAATGACAACCCTCATCGTCTTTTTTTTTTTATCCATGCACAAAATAACATATGTGCACTTAAGAAGCATAAATATTTGAATAATTTCCTAGTTAGTTGATTCACCGTGGTGACCTTTTTTACCATCAAATTCATGCAAGGCTCCTACATTTAAAACATATTTATATGACTCAAAATTGAAATGGTATTTCTTACATGATGACTTACCATCCCAATAATTAAGTCATAATTATGTTAATTTCAAATGTACATATTAGTTATGTAAAAATTTAAAATCAAATTGTTTGTATACTAATATTTCATCTCAACCATTACATCACAACTATATTAATAACCTACATATTAACTATTTATTTTATATGAACTATGTTCTACATGTATACATTATATCTCTTTATTATCCCTATGTATAATTGGACTATGGAATCATTTATTACATTGATAAGGCACTAAGACACAAGTTATAATAATCAAATCCAAGAAGATTTCTTATGCTATTTTCTTTTCTTTTATGGAAATAATAACTCTCAAAAACTTTCTTCGTATAAGTGTTTTGGATTTGAGCTTCATAACAAGATTAATTTGGACAATAACAATAATAAAAGGATTAATGGAGGTTGGAAATCTTATTTTGATATTGAAGACAACTAGAATAAACATGTTTTTGGTTATGGGGAAAAATAAATTCCTCCTTGGGAAACTTGCTACTCCAGTTATCTTATATAAATGTGAAGTTTGGGGCTATAATATCTCTTTAGAATTTTGGAAGGAAAATGAGAAAATACGAAAGCTTTTTATAATTTATAATATTAACATTAAAAGAAATAAAACACCCTATATAATCCTTCTCTTAGAAGGTGGTCTTCCACCCTTTGAAAGTATTTCTTTAATTAGGTACCTCAAGTAAAATCACATGATAACTAACATGAAATATGAGGTTTCCTAGCGTCACTTAAAATTATAGTCAAAGTCATTTGGATTTTAATATAAGTTGGCATAAAGATGTTAATTCTTGGATAAAACATTGGGGAATATGAGAGGAGGCTACTCTATTATGTTTTTAGCTTGGGAGGTACTCTGCATGTGTGTCTTGTATGAAGAAGTAACCTAGTACCTACACTACTAGACTCTTGAATTTGTAATGGGTTTTTATAAAGTTGTGATAAAGTGGTTCTTATATGTAAGTGACTTTTTAATAAAGTGTACCTTCTAATATTAACGTGACCTTATCTCATAAGGTGCACTTATGTTATAAAGTGAAAATGTACTTTAATATTTTAAAGTGATTTATTTATGAGGGAATGAATCATGACCCTTGATATTGTGAAGGCAAGATTAGATCTTGACCATTAGGTCTAGGGTTGGAGAAGTTGAAGGGTCACTTTTAGATTATAAGAGAATGCATTGGGTAGTGTGTGAGACAATGAGAAGGAGATTGAGAGAGATTTTTGAGATAGCTTGAGAGAGGAAAGTTAGGGCATCAAGGAGGGAACATTTCCCAAGAGAGATTGGGCATAAATCCAAAGGGAATATTTCTGTGTGAGTTCTAATAGTTATTGTTGTTGTTGGAGGCCGTATTGTACGGATCCGTACAGTCTGTACAACAAGGGAAAGAGGGAATATAAATAGAGGCAATTTTGGAACAGTTTTTGAGGATGTTTTGGAGGTTTTTTCTTGCTGCAGCAGGGTCATACAATATATTGTGGGGACATTTTCCAAGGTGTTGATTTCTGGGAAGGTCATACAACAGTACGGATTTGGCATGTTTTCAAAGGCAGAATATTGTGGGGGCAGTTTATGTGTGTTGTAAGTGGATTTCTCTTTCTATAAATTGTATCGTTGCTACTGATATGTACTTTCCTAAAGCTATATAAATCTCTCTCTCTCATTGGGCTTCTCTACATTGGGGTTTTCCCTGGAAATGCCTAAATTTTTGAGTATTTATGAGTTGAATGATTGTTGTTCATTGTCTGTATTCCACTGCAAAATTGCTTAGCAATGTGTATTTTTTCTTATGGTAATTTATGAAATGCGGGTTTAGACATTTTAGAGTTCATAGAAGACAATTATCTATAGGTTGCTAAGTGTATGAAAGAAATTTTTATAAACTTATTTTGTCATTTAATTTCTACATGGTATCAAAGCTGGGGCTCTAAGTGATAGTGAGCAATGAGATATTTGGGCAAGCTTGAAGGGGGAAATATGTTGTTTGTTTTCCTTTGAATAGTGATAGGGAATATGGTTGCATGTATTATATTTGAGGATCGACTCGATGGAATTTCCAACTATTTGCAGTGGAAGGTCTAGATGTCATTTGTTCTCAAGGAGAGCAAGATTTGGAACTATGTCATTTCTGTTATTGTGTCTCCCACAACATATCTTATTTATTTGTATTTGCTTGAGGTAAAGGAGGCCAAATTTGAGAGGATTATTCTGGATGTGGTGAAGGACCACCTTATCCCACACTTTCCTAAGAAGAAGACATCCAAGGAGATGTGGGATGCACTTAATGTTTAAAAGTCAACAAGAAACATGTGTCTAATTTACTTTTCCCTTAAATAAATTGGACAATAAATATTAATCCATTATCTCATTTATAACTGAGTGAGTTGGAATTGTAACATAATTATAAGTGTAGTTATGAGAGTTGTGAAGTAGTTTAACTCAGTTAAGTGAGTTAAGCCCAGTTGTACTAGTTGTAACTAAACTTGCACTAGTGAGAGTTCAGTCAATTAATTATTAATTAATTCAAATCAGTGAACTCACATGCAACTGAAGATTCACCATGGTTAACTACATGCATGTCGGATCGAGTTGAGATAACAAGTGAAAGGGATAGTTTGGCTATCAGTTATGATTTGAGTGAAGTGCACTCATAAAATCACACATGCAGTGGATATTCTTATGAGCATGTGCAAACTAGGCAATTCGAATTCATTGTGAGAATTCCAATTGCAGGCATTGTGCAGAGGAGGTAGGTTGTTTGGACATAGAGAATTAGCACATGTATTTTTTGATTTGTGTATGACAGTGTCAGATGATTGTGTTGTACTGAGAGATCTTGGATTAGATTTTTGTATGAGATTGTTTCATGATTCATGATATACATAATATATGATAGTGGGGTTTTTAGCTTTACGCTTTCCTGGTAAAACTTATGTGTTATGTGTTCTTGATATTTCAATTTGTGATCATGGTTTAATTTTCCGCAAGAATAATAGTAGAATCAATTATGTATTTAATAGTGGCATATAATTGTTAGATCGGGAGAATCACAGGAAATACTTAATTTGTATTGAAATTTCTACATGGTATCAGAGCCACGGAGCCACGAAAGTGAGGTGCAGAAATAATAGTATTTTTGCAGGTCCCATCTCTTGTAGGGTGGGAACTCTAGTACTCAAAACTATGCACATTTATCATAGAAAAACTTCTCGCATCCTACTCAAAGGAGAGGTGCAAACTTCATCAAGATTCTTGCAGGTTGCTTAAAGGAGAGGTGTGAACTTCCCTCACCCCACAGTGCATTACAGTGAGAACTTCATTGTGATTCTCGCAGGCTGTACACTGGTAGGGTGCGAACTTCCTCAACAATTTTGTAGGCTAGACACTGGTAGGGTGAGAAATTCCCTCAGGATGCTCTTAGGTGGGGTGAAAATCTCCCAGGGCAAGAGGAATTACAACAGTTGATTTTTGTGGTTGGATAACATTTGAATTTGCAGGATTTTCTTGGTGCTGCAGTTGATTCAAGATCGAAATGTCTTTCAATGGATTGAGTTTGGAGTATGCACTCAAGGGCATATCTAACTACATTTCTTGGAAGGACAGGATGGAAGCAGTACTCGAAGACAATGGCTTGAAGGATTACATTGACAAAGATGTTCCTAAAATGGATGCGACAGACACTAGAAATCTTGATGCATGGAAAAAGAAAGTGGCAAAGGAAAGGAGGATTTTGTTGAAGGGATTACAAGACCACATTGTCTCAAGTCTCCATGGGAAAACCACACCACATGCAATGTGGAAGGTTTTGAGGGATCTATTCCAAAACAACAACGACCATAGGAAATTGGCACTCAAAGATAAACTCAGGAAGATCGAGATGGAGAAGGGCGACACCATTCCAAAACACCTCACAAAGTTTGTCCAATGTCGTGATGAGATTGGAAGTGTGGGAATAATAGTCGTTGGTGATGATTTGGTGAGCTTAACGCTCCTAGGACTTCCCAAGAGTTGGCACAGTTATCAAGACTCTATCAATGGAAGGGAAAAATTTCCAGATTGGGAACGACTATGGTCGGATCTAGTGCAAGAGGAGTTCAAGCGGAACACCAGAGATGGATCTTCATCAAAGCGTGATGATGAAGAGGATTGTTATTTGACTGCCAAGGAAAGGAGAGGGAAAGGGAATAAATTCCATTCAAAATCCGAGTCGAAAGTCAAGAAGCTAGATTTGTCCAAAGTGAAGTGTTTTCACTGTCACGAACATGGGCATCTCACTACTAATTGTCCGCAGAAGAGGAAGAACAAGAAGGTTGTTGGAGTTGCAATTGGTGAGGCTCTTGTCTCACAATTTGAACTTGACTTTGCATTGATCGCATGCATGGAATCAAGTGCATCGGGATCGATGTGGTATTTGGATAGTGGCACTTCCTTCCACATGACGGGAGATAAAGAGTCTTTTATTGACTTGGAGGAGAAAGATCTCAGAATGCATACAGAGATGGGCGACGATGGACGATACAGTGTGAATGGTATTGGTACTGTTATCACTCCAAGAAACTCCTTAGGGTTGTAGGCTAAGGATGCTTGGTAACTTAAGAAAATAATGTGTAGGTATACTGGGAACAATGGGATCACTCAATGATTAATGTAATAGACAATTCATCATACATCCAAATGAAATAGTGCTTTTAGAAAACAATAATCAGATCAAGTAATTTAAAATGAGAGGATGAAGAACACTAATATTGATTGCCAAATACAACTGGGTGTAGGGTTTAATGCAAGATAGAAATAAATCCTTCACTTCAAGTTTATGAGCTCAATAAAGAGATAACAGTCTTTATAAGCTAAGATAAACTGAAATAAAGTACAGAAAAGGAAGCATGAATATTTTTTATATTGAAAGCAAAAGGAGACTGTAATTTTATTATGCAATAAGAGTCTATACAGTAGCACAAAATGTATTCCCAGTTTGAACCCATAGTGCTCCAAATGTCTTTGGCTTTATAGCCTTACAAGATGAAATCTAGATCCTTGAAAGATGGATCA
>ML781699.1:541280-551780 GCA_009831015.1 Picea engelmannii | reverse complement strand
GTCAAATCAAAATAGATACAACAAGTGTAGGATGAGATCCTATAAAAATGGATCTAGAATACTAAAAATGGAAAATCAAAACAAAATAGGAAAAGGTCCTATCTAATGATCTCTAAGAGTAGTAGATTGCTAATGAAGTGCAGTTTTAGCCTCCCAAGGCTGTTTGATTTGGTCCTCCAAAGATAAAATTTGAATTGGATGATGTGTCTTCAAACCCTTGATATTCTTCCTTTGAAAAAGATGCCAAATGTAGTTGAAAAACCTCTTTTTGACTTTATCCCTCAAAACTAGCCTTTGAATCAGACTTGATAATTCAACAACTGTCCATTTGAAGTGGTTTCAAACCATTCAAACTCAAAAAATCCCGATCTGGGCAAAAATTTGGTTATTCTATCCATGAAAGGCTTTCACCAGCTAATTTACCCAAAAATATGCTCCTTAGTTGGTGAAAAGCAGAGTTTTCACCAGCTAACTAGCAAAATTCAAGACGAGTTAGCTGGTGAAAGTGCAGATTTTTTTTAAATCAAATTTCTCAGTCATGGAGAGTCTGTTTTACATGCTTGAATAGTCGATCAACATATAGAAATCCTAAGCTTTCCAATGGTTCTTTCAAATCTACATTTGGAGCTCGGGAAGCTAGTCACATTTTCCCTACAAGATTAGGCATCATTCTTTAAAAAATGCCAGTGCATTTTTTATCGCTAACAGGTACCATTACCTTTCAGAGGGAGTCAGGTAAACCATTTCAATTGAAAAATGTTATGCATGTTCCAGGTCTGAAGAAAAACTTGGTCTCAGTCGCAATGTTGGAGGACAGAGGTTATGATGTTGTTTTCAGAAGTGGAAAATCCTACCTATGACATAAAACAATGGGTCAAGTCAAGAAGATAGGGATTTGAGTTAAGAATCTCTACATGCTGGGGGTAGATGGTTGCGGTGCCATGATGGGAAAGGCAGAAAAAGTGGTGATTCAGGATGCGGGCGAATTATGGCATAGGAGATTGGGCCATCTTCATCATGGAGCCTTTAATATCATGCAACAAATATCTACTGGACTTCCAATGGGAACACTTTCTCAGTTAGATCAGTGCAAGGGGTGCACCCTGGGGAAGTATGTAAAGTCCACCTTACATGAAAAGGAGAACCGTGCTTTGGTGATCCTAGAGAGAATTCACACAGATGTGTGTGGACCATTATTGGTTGCTTCAATAGAAAAACATAGGTATTATGTTATTTTTGTTGATGACTTTTCTTGTAAATGTTGGATATTCTTCATGCAGAAGAAGGATCAAACATTCTCAAAGTTATGTGAGCTTAAATAATTGGCGGATAAAGAGTCAGGGAAGTAAGTGAAGGCTCTAAGGAGCGATAATGGTGGAGAATACATCTCTAACGAATTCAAATATTTCTACAGCAGAGAAGGAATTCGAAGAGAACTCATAGCGCCTCATAACCCATAGCAAAATGGGGTCGCAGAGAGAAAGAACAGAATGATCGTGGGTGCAGCACGAGAGATGTTGCATGATTAGGGCCTACCATTGCATTTGTGGGTAGAAGCATGCAATACTACGGTTTATGTGTAAAAACATTTTCCTCATAGAATACTTGGCATGAATACACCTGAAGAAGATTTCACTGGTAAGAAACCTGATGTTTCTGATTTTAAAATTTTTGGCTCATCTGTTTATGTGCATGTGACCAAGGATTCCAGGAAGAAGATGGAACTGACTGTTGAAGTTGGGATATTTGTGGGGTACACAGAAACACCCAATAATTATCATGTGTATTTTTTGAATAGTAAGATGGTTGTTATGCGATGGGATATAAAATTCGATGAGGGGAAAGCCATGCGGTTGTCTCTTGAGAGGGAGCTAAACTTGCATGCAGTAGAGGAACTGTTGGTTCTCAAAGATGAGTCTCAAGATGTAGATAAACCACATGAGGAGGTTCATGGAGTGGAGGAAACCACTCATGCAGAGACATCCATCCGAAATGGAAGAAAGCGCACCACGGAAGCTGACAGATTGAGACTAGATGTTGCACAGAATGTAGGAGCCCCTACTTCACAACACAGATAGAGACAGTCTCTTGATTGATTTGATGGATACATGTCTCTCATGAGAAAATGTATTGTGACTGAACCATATTCCTTTCAGGAAGAAGTGTAGGACCCCACTTGGGTTGATTCCATGGTATAGGAGTATGACTCCATTGTCAAAAACAGTGCATGGGAAATTGTCCCAAGACTGGTCGACAAATCAGTGGTAGGTTTGAGATGGATCTACAAGGTAAAGAAAGGTGTTTATGGGAGTGTGGAGAAATACAAGGCTAGGTTTGTGGCTCGAGGATTCTCACAGATCAAGGGGATAGATTATGATGAGACCTTTGCACCTGTTGCAAGGTACTCTTCCATAAGATCCATCCTTGCACTCTCAGCGCAAATGGGTTGGCGCATTCATCAGATGGATGTAAAAACTGCATTCCTCAACGGGATCATTGAGGAAGAAGTGTACATTGAAAAAACATAAGGTTTTGAGACCTTTGATAGGGATTCGCATGTGTGGAGACTCAAGAGAGAACTGTATGGGCTAAAGTAAGAACCTCGTGCTTGGTACACTCGGATAGATAGCTATTTCACTGGATTGGGCTTCACCAAAATTGAAGCGGATGCAAACCTATACCAAATTTTGGTGGAGGGTAAGATCTTAATCATTGTTCTTTATGTTGATTATTTAATACTGACTGGTGATGAGAAGTTGATACACTCATGCAAGGATGACCTTGCAAAGGAGTTCGAGATGAAGGATTTAGGCCTTCTTCATTATTTCCTTGGATTGTAAATATGGCAGTGAGATGGTGAAATTTTTGTGTCTCAAGAAACGTATGCAAGGGAGATACTGGGTAATTTTCACATGGAGGGTTGCAAACCCATGGATACTCCTCTTCCAGGAAAATGGAGGAAAGAGGATGCCACTTCTAGAGAGGTAGTGGATGCTACTGTCTATCGACAGTTAGTCAATTCTCTAATGTATTTAGTAAACATGAGATTGTACATTTTCTATGCGGTTAACCAGCTAAGTTAAGCGATGGTTAAGCCTACCAAAATATTTTGGAAGGCAGGTAAGCATGTACTGAGATATCTGAAGGGCACATCTAAGTATGAATTATGGTACAGATAGAGGAATGAGGTGGAGTTGCATGGCTTCACAGATGCAGCTTGTGTGGGCAGCCCAACGGACAAAAAGAAAACATCAGGGGGGATATTTAGTATCGGATCTATAGCTATTTCTTGGTATAGAAGGAAACAAAGATCCATGGCACGTAGTTCAGCGGAAGCATAATACATGGCAACGAGTCAAGCTGCATGTGAGGCTATCTGTATGAGAAAGATATTGGTTGGTTTGTTTAGTTCTCATTTAGATTCGACAGTGATTTATTGTGATAATCAGAGTCGCATTAAACTCTCGATTAATCTTGTGTTTCATGACATATCTAAGAATATAGATATCCAATATCATCATCTCAGATATTGTGTGCAGCGGAAGATCATGTTGCTTCAATACATTCCTACGGAAGATCAGGATGTAGACATTCTGACGAAGGCGCTCACTAGGAGCAAATTCGAATATCATAGAGACATGATTGGGGTGAAGGATAACCCTTTTCTTGTTGAGAGGGGGTGTTGAAAATTCAACAAGAAACATGTGTCTAATTTACTTTTCCTTAAATAAATTGGACAATAAATATTAATCTATTATCTCATTTATAACTGAGTGAGTTGGAATTGTAACATAATTATAAGTGTAGTTATGAGAGTTGTGAAGTAGTTTAACTCAGTTAAGTGAGTTAAGCCTAGTTTTACTAGTTGTAACTAAACTTGCACTAGTGAGAGTTCAATGAATTAATTAATAATTAATTCAAATCAGTGAACTCACATGCAACTGAAGATTCATCACGGTTAACTACATGCATGTCAGATCCAGTGGAGACCTAGTTGAGATAATAGGTGAAAGGGACAGTTTGGCTATTAGTTGTGATTTGAGTGAAGTACACTCATGCAATCACACATGCAGTGGATATTCTTATGAGCATGTGAAAACTAGGCAATTTGAATTCATCGTGAGAATTCCAATTGCAGGGATTATGCAAAGGAGGCAGGTTGTCTAGACACAGAGAATTGGAACATGTATTTGTTGATTTGTGTATGACAGTGTGAGATGATTGTATTTTACTGAGAGCTCTTGGATTAGAGTTTTGTATGAGATTGTTTCATGATCCATGATATACATAATATATGATAGTGGGGTTTTTAGCTTTACACTTTCGCGGTAAAACTTTTGTGTTATGTGTTCTTGATATTTCACTTTGTGATCGTGGTTTAATTTTCCGCAAGAATAATATAAGCAATTATGTATTTAATAGTGGCATATAATTGTTAGATTAGGAGAATCATAGGAAATACTTGATTTGTATTGAAATTTCTACACTTAATAATTTATTTGAGGTGAAGATTGAAAACTGGAAGATAGCCTTGAAGGATAAGTTGCATGATACCAAGATGGGTAAGGGGGAGAGTGTGTCTTCTTATCTTACCTGGGTATCTCAAGTGAAATATGAGATGGATGTAATTGGGGGGCTCATATCGGATTAGGAGTTGGTGAGGATATCCTTGTGAAAGGATTCACCAAGGAATGTGAAGTCTTTGTGAAGTGTGTGGTGGGTTTTGAGCATATTCTATATTGCAATAGACTATGGAATGATTTCACTCAAGAGGATATCTAGGAGGGATCTCATAGTAGTGGAAAAAAGGAAGACATAGTTGAGGAGAATGTTGATCTTGATTCAAAGAGAAAGAACAAAGGAAATTTCGAGAGGGACTTGAGTAAAGTCAGATGTTACTGGTGTAACCAGCTGGGGAACCTTGCTTCTTAGTGTCTTGAGAAGAAGAAGAAGAAGAAGAGGTAGTAATAGGAGGGGCCTGAGACAGTTGTTACAACAACCATAGGGGAATTTTCTTCCAAGTTTGATAATGAATTTTCTTTGTTTACTCTAGTATCCATTGTTGGTAGTGGAGGATTTGGGGGTGATTTCAGATGGATTTTTTGAAATGGAGCCTCTTTTCATATGACGAGAATATGGAGAGTATTCCTTATTATTACATGGGAAGGTACTGAATAACTAGTGGAGAGTGAGGTACGTATGGAAAATTTTGTATGTGGAGTTGGAAGGGTTATATTCCGACTCGACTATGGGGGAATCTTGGAGGTTGATGGAGTTCTCTTTGTTCCATGGTTGAGGGTTAACTTTATCTCAGTCTCATCCCTCGAGAATGATGGATATTGTAAATTGTTTAAGAGAGTACATGTATTTATCTACAGGGAGGGAGAAGACCCAGTTTAATCACAGTTGATTGGTGATCGGGTGGATAGGTTGTACATGTTTTGAGGACAACCTTTAGGATATGATTCAACATTGTATGAGGAGCAGGAGGCTTCTGAGACTGCGATGGGCCCAAGGCTTTAGTATTTCATTATGAGAGAAGAGAGGGAGTATATTCTGAGCACTGGCAGTGTAGTGCCCATATTTGTAAAGACATTTATATAAATGTATTTACAAATCTGGTCTTTACATCTATATAAATGTCTTTACAAATCTGGGCAATCTGGGCACTACAGGAAGGAGGCTCAGCTAGTGTGATAGAACCGATGCTCAAGGTGTAGTGGATTCTCCTATGAGCTAAGGGTTTAGAGTAGCTATCAGGAGGATGTCTTCTGGTTCGACTTATGTTCAGGTGTTGAGGATGGCTCCAGGTTCATAGGGAGCTCCTACTGAGAATAGTGTGATGGTACTGGATGATGGTGATGGCAGCGAGTACATCCCTCGCTAAGAGGGAGTGTTATATTTTTAGCTCAAGAGGTACTTTTCATGTGTGTCTTGTATGAAAAAGTAACCTAGTAACTGCACTACTAGTCGCTTGAATTTGTAATGGGTTTTGATAAAGATGTGATAAAGTGGTTATTTTATCTAAGTGAATTTTTAAAAAAGTGCACCTTCTAATATTAAAGTGACTTTATCTCATAGAGTGCACTTATGTTATAAAGTGAAAATGTACTTTAATATTTTAAAGTGATTTATTTTGGAGGGAATGAATCATGACCCTTGATCCTGTAAAGGAAAGATTAGATGTTGACCATTAGATATAGGGTTGGATAAGGTGAAGGGTCACTATCATATTATAAGAGAATGCATTGGGTAGTGTGCAAGACAATGAGAAGGAGATTGAGAGAGATTTATGAGATAACTTGAGAGAGGAAAGTTAGGGCATCAAGGAGGGTGCATTTCCCAAGAGAGATTGGGCACAAATACCAAGGGAATATTTCTATGTGAGTGATGATAGTTATTTTTTCTATTGGAGGTTTTATTGTACAGATCTGTATAGTCTGTACAGTCCATACAACAAGGGAAAGAGGGAACAAAAGCCGAGGCAAGTTTGGAATAGTTTTTGAGGCTGTTTTGGAGGATTTTTCTTGTTGCAGCAGGGTTGTACATATATGGACGTACAACAGATTATGGGTGCATTTTCCAAGGTGTTGATTTTTTAGCATGTCGTACAACAATACAGATTTGACACATTTTCCAAGGTAGAATATTGTGGGAGAAGTTTTTGTGTATTGTAAGTGGATTTCTCTTGCTGGAAATTGTATTGTTGTTGTTGATATGTACTTTCCTGAATTTATATAAAACTCTCTCTCTCTCTTTGATTGGGTTTCCCCACATTGGGTTTTTCCCTGGTATTGCCTAAATTTTTGAGTATTTTTTATTTGAATGATTGTTGTTCATTTTTTGTATTCCACTGCAAAATTGCTTAGCAATGTGTATTTATACTTATTATAATTTATGAAATGTGGGTTTAGACATTTCAGAGTTCATAGAAGAGAATTATCTCTAGGTTGCTAAGTGTATGAAAACACTTTTTATAAGTTGATTTTTTCATTTAATTTCTACATACTCTGCATAATATTGATACACTTAAACATACTATAACATCTAAATTTAAAGAGAGTTTGAGGTTAATTTAAGGAATAGATAAGAAGAGAAAATTAATTTATTATAAAGAGACAGTATCCCCAATCTAGAATATCAAGAATATCATTTTGTTATAATTATATTAAAGAATAAAAAAAAAAAATTTAAAATAAGAAGGAACTCTCACTAGCATCATAGTAGAATTGGGAATTGGAAAAATCTTAAAATGCCCTAGAATGAAATAATGTGTCATCTTTTCCATATTAAGGGAGAAAATGATGAAACACATTTTCTATTAGAATTTATTGCATATGCTCACATTAGATCTTAGTTTCCAAATATTTGTTGTAGTCTTGACTTTCATAACTTGTTAACTCATCACAACCAAGTAGGTGTGATAAAGCTTCTCTCCAATATTTTTTATCATAGAAACAAAATGTTAAAGAAAAAACACTTAATTGCTTATCATTTTTTTTTAAGTATGGTCTCATAAACCAAATTGATTCTCTATGGATTCTAAGTATCATCATTATCCTAACATACATCCATATTAATCCGAAATATTTTATAGAATTCAATTTTTTTTCAACTTAGTTTTTTTAATTTTGCAGATATGACACATCTACATGGGGAATAGATGCACCTCACTATTTTTTTTATAATTAATTTTCATATATACAAACATATGAATGTATAGGAATCTTACGTTATTGATGGGATATTAAAATGAAATTGATTATAGTAAACTCCAAAGGACCATTTGTTCAAAGCTAATAATTGATTTTCTTAGAAATGTAAGTGTAAGTGCATTTTGTTAAGAGTAATGTTATTTTTTTCATTAAAATGGGTAATGTGTTATTCATGAAAACGAGGTTACATATTGAAAATGTTGGAAGAGAATTCATCATAAAATACATAGGTAGGTATTCTCTATTTATTGGAATTAATAGTATAAGAGGCATGCAACAATTCAATGAGGAAAATAACCCTCGATACTACATTTTCCCTAACCCAACCAACTAGAGTAGGTTCCACAAGGATAACTATAAATTAGAATTTTGATTTCCAGGATTCAAATGGAGTGATAACTTCTTATTAGAATTGTATTAGTCATATCCATGAAGTATCTTCATTCCCCTAGATGGGTATTCATTTGGAATTACCATCCTTGGTAGGATATCATTGTATTATTGTCATCTTCTCTATCCTTCGACCGAATCTTTGATTCCTCAATCTGCACATACAGACAAACATTGGTGTCCTTTATTTTTGTGATTTTCTACATTACGATCATGATCCATATTGGATCATTATATTATTTTTCATTTATATCATAACTCTATGGGTGGAGAAAGTAGAGGAATTAGCTTGTAGGACCATTTTGGCGGCTGGTTAGAATTTGGAAAATTGGGTCCAAAAAAACCATCAAAAATATTTTTGATCCATTTTAAGGCATCAAATGACACATTTTTATGGTAAAAATCTTACTATGGAGAAATATTATGTATTCTACATGCTCATACCTTTACAACGGTGCAATAATTCCCTTGATCAGAGTTCATATGAAAAAATTATGTTTCATGCAAGTTGACCTACCATATTGATCACCATGGTGTGAGCGAATGCCACATCGGAACCCATTACTTAAATGTGTGGGGCTAGCCATGTAGTGGAGTCTATAGAACACTATAGAAGGTACAAACCCAATCACTAATTCAAGGTTTAGGAAGTCAATACCCTAACCCTAGATGGGCATCGAGCTATGTTAAATATTGGGTTGCTAGGAGGAGAAGGGATGATCATCCACTTTTCTGTGTGATATGGATGTTGTTATTTGTCTAGAACTAGTTTCTTTATTTGTTCCATAGTCTTTTTGGTCTTTCCTTTGCAACATGTTTGAGATCTATAGTATGTCCTCTTGAGATTTCATAATATTTTCATTAACAACCCTATAGTTCTACACTTTTCTCTGCAGGCTTCTCATAGTCACACGCTCCTTCCTACCTCTTCTTCCTTTAGACTTTGTATTATCATTTCCCATGTTGAAATGTATCCCTTTTAGTTCCTATTCATGACTGTAGGACCCCTATGAATCTTCCAAGGATGTGGTTCTCATACAAGAAAAAAATTTCCTTCATGTATCTCTAAATTCTACAAGAAAATGTATATCCAAACAAATTTCTATCAGAAAAAATATTTACACATAGTTCTAGAAAAGAGTGCAGGGTGAGTGCAAGCTAATGAGGGTCTCTCATGATGCATTAGTGGCAATGCAAACCTGGAAAAACAACAAAATGTTATCTTGGAGGGATTCTTCAAGGTAATTTTACAATGAATTTGAATATGGTGTAAGAAGATGAAACATAGAAAATTGAATTAGATTTCCATATATATAACTTTTGTTCATAGAAATTGTCAATAATTTGTTTTTTTTCTAAAAATGGTATCTTATTTTTCCAACAAAATATAAGATATATTTTTGTGCAAGTGTTGAGTACCTTAACAATGGAATCTCATTCCAAAAACTTGTATACTTGTAGAGAATATTTTTTTCTTATGCGGTGTATGTTTTTGGAAATTTATATTATTAATTTTATATTTTTAAAAAATTATTAAAGTCAATGTATCCCTGAAATTACAACGTCTTTTGTTCATGCAAGCTAAGAGGGTCTTAACATAATCAATACAAGTTTTTTTTTTTTGTAGATATTGGTCTCCTCTAGTGTTGAATATAACTTATTCGAGAAATGGTTAAGATGAGAAAAAATTATATCAGAAATAAGAGAGGTATGTATTCTAGGATTGTGATATATGTCAAGACAAAAATAGATTAAAAATAGTAAACATTATTAATTTAAAAAAACAATTGTATATTTGGAATCCACACATCCAACTCTATCTGTGTCTGTATTTTTTTCAATAACAAAATTGTGTATCCTATAGAAAAATAATGTCAAAAACAAATATATGGAGAGGAATTCATAAACATGGAAGCTTTAATGTATTTGTAGACTGAATCACTAGGTTTGTCATCCCTAACCTAAATATGAGGAAACCAACTTAGAAAAAATGTATCATAGATTTGTCACTCCCTCCCGAAAAAAAATTGAAATTCAAATAACACGCACGTGCTTTATGAATGCACACTCATTCCTAAATTTCACACACATTCTTAAAACATGTGTGCATTATTAGAAACAGAAACATGTGTGTGTTCCTATTAACAAAAATCAATTATCCCTCTCTCTCTCTCTGTCCCTCCCCCCTCTACCCCCCTCTCCCTCCCTCCCTCTATCTTCCTCTCTTTCTCTCCAACCTCAATCTATGTATCCCTCACTCACTCTCTCTCCCCTATCTCTCTCTATATTCCTCTCTCTTCCCCTCTCTCCTTGTGTCCCTTTTATCCCCCATTGTCCCCTCAGTGATCTCTCTCTACCCAACTCACCCTCTTCATACCCTCTCCACATTCATTCA
>ML781699.1:484063-515487 GCA_009831015.1 Picea engelmannii | reverse complement strand
AGAGAGAGAGAGAGAAATAGGGTGGGGAATGAGGGGAATAAGAGAAACTATGAGAGGGTAAGAGGGAGAAAAGAGAGAGGAAAGGGAGAGAAGGGGGAGAGAATCAGTGAGAGAGAGGGAGGAAGAGGTTGGAGAGAGAGAGGAATATATATATGGAGGTATGGATAGGGGGAAAAAGGGAGAGAGAGACAAAGAGACATCGAGTGATATATAGAGACAAAGTGGGTGGAAGAGGGAGGAGAGAGAGAGAGAGTTGGGGATAGAGAGATATTTCATGTTAATAGGAATGTGTGTGCATTCCTATTACTAATAGCATGCACACTTTAGGAATGCACACATGTTCCTAAAGTACGTGCATGTTATTTTTATTTCGTTTTTTTTTAAGGAACACGTACATGTTCTTGTGCATGTGTTTCTTAGGAATGCACACATGTTCTTGAGAACGTGTCCATCTTCTTGAGAACTCGTATGTGTTCTTGGGAATGCACATATGTTCTTGGGAACATGCATACATTGCTTGCTCAGTGGAGGTTCAGGGTGTTCTGAACCTATCACATTAGGAACACGTGCACATTCCTATAAATGTGCATGTGTTACCTTGAGTGCATGCTCTTTCTCACCCTGTAACCACTTTATTGTTTACCTAAATTGTGCACTCACCCTGCATAATTATTTATACTTTCTAATGCCACTAGTCATATTCTTTTGTGTTGGATGTAACTTAAACTTCCCAAATCAATTTTTGGGGTTGATATATGCATCCTCCTCTCCAATATATTTCCAATGACTACTTTATTTCTCAAATATGAGCTATGAGCACAAATTTATAGTCATATGAATATTTCTAATTTACCCTTTTTGTACATTTTTCATTCTGGTGCAATTAATCCCAAACACCAACTTTTATCATTTGTAGAAGTAAATATGTCTAGAAACTGAGAAATGTTTCTATAAGACATATATAATAATTGTGACAGTGAATTCATAACAACTCTCATATTTTGAATATGATTCTCAAGTAAAAAACTAGAACAATATGGAAATGATAGCTTTGTCATTTTTCATCCCATTTTTTTCCAGACTTGGAATAGTCAAACTGACTATCTCCCAAACTACACACTTCTAGAAAAACTTCACTAAACCAAAGTTGTTTGTATTGATGAGTAGGAAAAACTTCTAGTAAATAAAATTTTCCAAATTTCCCATCTTTGGGCTCTTTTCCTCCTTTGAAAATCCCAAAAATCCCTAAAAAGTGGCCAAGAATAGTGGATTTTTCACTATCTAGTCACCTCCATTCCAAACCCCTTAGAATATGACCAATCCCTTAATTTTTTATTTTCATGTCTTATTTTCTGACACTCTATATAAGTTTCAATAGTAATTGTGCTTGTGCAACTGAGTTTTTCCTTGATCCTCAAAATTAGGTCATTTTTGTTTTTTGGAAAAAACAGAGTATAATTGTCTTGTGGCCCTCTCTAGAATTTATGCAGCTCTCCTTACTGCAAAAAAAACTCCATACGTTTGATCTCAATTTGACTTAATTTTCTCTAGTTATTACCAAATTAAGAAAATGGCTCTAGACTTGTTTTTGTTTTGAGACTATAGGCCAATTTTGCCTATGTGGTATCCTTCTCTTCTTCCTTTTCGATGGCCGCATGCACATCAATTATACATTATGAACCAATATTTACCATGAACCAGATCCACAATGTGCAACACTAATATTTAGCACATACTCTGCGTGCCAATATTCAGTGTGCACAACTTTTATACCACACACCAATATTTAGTGCGAAATGTTTTTATACGACAAACAAATATTTTGTGCAATTAAATTTTTTATACTATGGACCAATATCAAGTGCACACAACTTTTATTACTGTGCACCAAGATTCAGTGCATGAAACTTTTTAAAATGCACACCAATAATCAATGAGCATAAATTTTTATATTGCACGCCAATATTTAGTGCACACACCATTTTTTTATTCCGCTCACCAATATTCAATGCATGCAAATTTTTCTACTATGCATCAATATCCAGTGGGCGCCACTAGTTCTTCCCTAAGCAGTGCCAATATTTAATGTACCCAAGTCCTTTCTTCACTTAGTTAACTTTCCCTACATCCAACTCGCGACCATGGCGACCATCATGTAAATGATCAACTCACCTATCTAAGACAATTTCAGTCACTCATAAGTCACTTGGAAGGAAAATGGGTTGAATTAATACCCATAATTAATTCCCCCCTTGGACCCCTCTTAGACACTTTCTTCTCTAGTGGAAAATTGAGCCCCTGATCTCTATCCATATCCCCGAGTAGATGGTATCACATTTTATTTATTTAAAAATAGAAAATACATTCGCATATTAAATCGCTTGGCCATAGCCACATTCATATCTACAATATGAATTAATTGAACTAAGGATTATAGTGGGGATGTTATGAAATAAATAGGCATAAAATAACCATAAACCATTTATGGTTTTCTGATTCTACATGCTCAAAACCACCAATAAGTAATTGGCTAATTTCTATTGATTATCATTCAATTCCTGTTAGTGATCTACAATTATTCCCTACCACTAGTCAACATTTATTTCCTATTGTTTCTCTGTATTTATTCCCTGTAATTTCTCTGCATTTATTCCTTCGTACTACTCAACAATTATTACTTTCTCGACTATAAGACTTCAAGGTGTGTGACACACCTATCCCAACATTCTCCCATTTTTCTTATACCTTTCAAGAGTATAAGGGAGAATTCATCGAACTGTGAGCTAATTTCTAGGGGGCATAAGGCCCATAGACTTACAACACCACTCAAATTTACTTGTGCTCCTCAGATTTGTCAATGCATCTACAAATGGAAATGTTACTATCACATTGAACTATAATTTCTTTTGACTTAGGCCTAGTTTTGAAAATATTTTCGTAAGCCAAATGGCCTCCTTATACGCATGTGTCTACCATATAATATACTTTTGCATTGGATAAATAAACGAGAGATTATTTCTTTCTCATCCAACTTACTTATTCAAAAAAAAGTTGAAAAATATATCCACTCATAGATATCATTTTATCTACATCCCCTGCCCAATCAAAATCAACATAACCTTGTATATCCATTGAGTGTGGATCCCTTGAAACATCGCTACGATAGAAAATCGAATATTCATAAGTACCTCATAAATACTTGAATACCCTCTTCACTACATCCCAACGTTCATGTCGAAGCCCTAGCCATGAATTGACTCAAGAGTCTAACTACTTAGGAAAATTTTTTTCTTTTACATACCATAGCATAGATCAAACCACAAATTTCACTAGCATAAAAAGGAAAATATATATCCTCCATCTATGTGGATGTTGTAGGACACTGCTCAAATGAAGGATTGGTACCAATATAAATTGAAACAACCAATGTTCTATAGTATTCCATGTGAATATGTTGTAGCACATAATTTACATACTTAATATAGCTCAACTAAATATTTGTGTTCGCTCTATCTCTCGTAATCTTCATTCCAAAGATATATTTTTCATCCCTTGAGTCCTTCATATGAAATTGTGATAAACTTTGAGTCTTGAAATCATAAATCACATCCTTAATCTTAAGAAATAATATTATATCATATACTTATAAAGTGATAATAAGGAATGAACACCATCATTCTTGTAATACACAAAATCATTTGATTTGGATCTCAAAAATATCAATCCTAGGAAAGAAAAATCAAACTTTTGGTACCACATTCTAGGAGACTGTTTGAGACCATATAAATACTTTTTTAATTTGCAACTCAATGACTCTTCAAATTTTTCAATGTAGTTATTTGGTTGTGTCATATAGATGTTATCCTTCAATTCACCATGTAGTAATGTTTTTTTCACACCCATCTATTCTACTTCTAAGTCAATTTTCTACTATAGATAATAGTAACCTAATATATGTTAACTTAACAATTGGCAAAAATATCTCACCAAATTCTATCCCCTCAAATTGGGAATAACCTATCGTAAGCAACCTTACCTTGTGCTTTTCAATATTTCCATCTAAACCAATCTTCTTTTCGAACTCAAATTTACATCTAGTGGGTTTCCATCAATTAAAAAATTGTACCAAGTCCCATGTATCAATATTTCTAAGTGAAACCATTTCCCCGTCAATGGAAAATCCCCAATATTCCATATCTTCGATATCCATCACCTCTTTCATAGTTCTAGGCTCATCGGTGTTAGAAAATAAACTAAATATGTATCTAAAATTAGATGGACTATAATTATACTTGTCTAGTTTCCTTATTTTCCAAGTAGAAATCCTTAAATTTTGAGGTAGAGTTTCTTCCTCCTCTTTTGAATTCTCTAAAACTTCCTCTTCATTGGGTCCATCATGAACTTCTTATCCATTTGCAGGATTATCATTCTCATTATTGGGTAGTAATTGAACCACTAACTTCTTCTCATTGTCTTCTATATGTACCACTATGAGAGAAGTCTTAAATTATATAGAAATAACATTCCTCTATAAAAAACATTTATAGCCTCAAGATCCCAAAGCTCATACCCTTTCACACGAATTCCATAGTTGATGAATATACATTTTACATCCTTATTTTATTCCAACCTGGATTTTTTCTTCTTAGGAACATGAACATATGCCTCACAACGAAAATCATGAATATGTTGAAGTGAGGGATACTCACCCATCCATACCTCCATAGGGGTATTACCCACAAGAGATAATGTGGGAGACTTGTTGTTGTGAGTGGGAAATCCCTCTATGGACTAGCACTTAGGGTTAGATTATGCATGTAGAAAAGACCTAAAGATATCTACTTTCTACTAGTGTCCTAGATCTAATCCCCATTATTCTTAAACAAACACATGGTTTGAGAAGATCAAGTGAGCATACCTTATTACAGGCATTTGATGTAGATCCTTCCCCACACTTGATCTCTTTTTTTATTGCATCTCTCCTCCCAAGGCTGACCTGCATTCACACAAAACAAACAACAAAATCCACATGCATTTGATATATAGATTAATGGGTTAGAGATTCGATAAACTAGTATACAATAAATCATAAAAACCTCATATGGTGGGACGGGAAAAGTATCTCTTTATTATTAACTTCAACATATCAACTTACAATGATGAAGCCGACCACTGCTCCACGAACCTAGTCCTGGGATCCTCTTCAACTGTCCTCCAACTTCTTTGCTCTATCTTTCTCTTTGCACAAGGAAGGCTAAAGGGTTGGGACAAAGGGCATATGCAATTGGGTATAGTTTCTTTACTATGATTCTCTCCCTCCAAATGGGACCCCTAACCCTTCTTTTATAGGCTAGAAGAAGCTAGGTATTTGGATGAACCCTCAGCCATGCATGGCCACAAGGTTCAGTTAACTCACCAAAAATTGTGTGTTTCATCGGAAACTTTCCTTTTTTCATTCTTTTGTAGGTACACGTGGGTTGTTTTGGGTCAGCAAGCATGTACATGTGTGCAATAATAGAGCAGGGCACGTGGGCCTTTATAAAAGTGTTTTTAAGAAGAGTTGTTCAACAGTGCTTTGGCAAAGAAGGAATCTGAAATGGCCTGATGGCAAGTAAGCATGTGTAGTGCAAATTAGGGTTATAACAAATGCCCCCTAATGTGTGAGGTTAGAAGAGCATCTAATGGCCAAAACACATTACCAATCTTTACTGATGTGCTGAACAAGTGAGCCTAGGGACCAGAAATCGGGAGGCGTCGTCTGCAAAAAATAACTATTGTCTCATCGAGGCGCACATACCCATGCTCGGGATAGAATAAACTCATGGCTACCAATCAAATACACTGTAGATCCATGTCATATAACTATATAAAGTGTAGTTGTGAACGATACATAGCAGAGTTACATCTCAAAATCACAAAAGATATACATGTAGAGTATCCATCTTCTTAGAAACTGATAAGGCCTGATGGCTAGAGATGAGGTCTTCAGAGCTCGAGAAACAACTCCAAAATCTTCAAAACTCGGGTAGGAGTGTAATATGAGTGTATGAATTCACTACCCAGAGGTCTTCGATGGTTAATCAGTCATGTACTTGGAGAATCTTGATGATCATACTGAAGGCTTCATTGATTTCAAACAAAGACTTGATTGGATGTTCAGGATGGTTAGGTATGAGGGAAAGAGAAAAAATGTAGAGGGGACAAATCAGGCTTGGTAACAACTTCCCTTGAACAACAACACGAAAAATGATGAGACTCAGGAAACATGGCATTAACATAAGTTTACGAGGCGGGAGGCAATGCAAACTCTCCATATGTTTGGAAGAATAACCAAACGGAGGTCGACACAACTCTATGTAGCGAGAACAGCTTCCTAAGGTCATATTAAATCCCATGGTTTCATGAAAAAATGGAAAGATGTGCTTTATCCAAGGATGACTTATTGTGCTGCCAATAACGAAAATAGTTTTCCCTTCCTCTTTTTGGGGTATATTTGATTTTTTTTTCTTTTTCAATGATTTTTTTTTTTGGAAAAAAGAATAAAAGAATGTTACATTACAATGGAGGAATGTGTGGTGCAAACATACAAGTTCAAGTCACAAGGACAAGACTGATGTTCAGAACAATGATACTCGGTAAAAATCCTCCAGGGGCCAAAGGTGTTAAGATGCAGAGGCAAAGTGCTACAAGGCTTGCGTATAAGGTATGCTTCAAATGGTTCAGTTGAGAGCAACATGGAGCTAGCATTTAGACCAAAGACACAGGTATGAAAACGCAGTTAACAAAATACACAATGGTAATGTCCTTGAATGTAAGTTTAACAAGCCTAGAGAAGGTAAGCTCGATGGTTTTTCATATTTAGGGAGTCTGAAAAAATGTAAAATGAGACTCTATTGGGGTACCTTTTTCGAAGGTAGTCTAGTCAGTTCGAAAAAGGGGTAAACTACCACCGATAAGACATCTATTCAAAACCATTTTAACGAGTGTGATAAAGACAAGATCACTCGGCCATTTTTTCATTTTTAAGGAGTCTGAAAAAAGATTAACTATGGACTCCATCAGGAATGTTCTTCTGGACCAGTTTAACAAGTGTGAAAGAATAAGGTCACTCGATGATCTTTTCAATTTTAGGGAGTCTGAAAAGAGGTTAACTATGGACTTCGTGGGGGTTCCTTTTTCGTAAATTTAGTCCCTCAGGCCCGGAAAAGGGTTAAAATGATACCTGAGAGTACTCTTCTAGAGAATTGAAATTCCATTGAGTATACCTTTGTTCGTACAGTTGACTGTCCAGACTGAAAAAGGGGTAAACTACCATCGGATAGACGTGACTTCAAATTTCAGTTTAACAAGCATGAAAAGCCACAAGATCGCTCGGCAATCTTTTCATGTTTAGAGGGTCTAAAAAGGGATTAAAATAAGACCCGTAGAGGTTACTTTTCTCAGTTAATCTAGACAAGATCGAAAGGCATAAATGCAGCCTCGTCGGATGTTGCTTTCGGATCTCAAAGCGAGCTTGAAAAACAACAAAGTTAGCTCATGATCGACACTTTGTGGGTCAATGTTGGGTACCTCATGGGGTTCTAGAGAGATTTATAGGTAACATTTCAACGATACTTTCCATATTACCCTTGACATAAACAACATGAGTAGCCAAAGGATTGATAGGACAAGACCTATCTCCAGTCATAATTAAAGTGAATTCCCCTGCTTCAAATCGGCTTAACTCTGGGAGGAAGTAAGATCTGTGATGAAGATCATCCTAGGGTTTGTCTGGACTAGTCATTGCCTCAATGATTGCTTCATCAGAGGGCAAGACTAAGTCTAATGAATCAGTGTCAGTGAGAGAACCTTGATCCCAAATAGGCTCTAGATTCGGATCTAACTCTTGTGTAGGAGTTGGATCTGTGTCGACCAAAGCTTGATGGACTAAAGCGTACGCTACTTCAGCTGTAGACAAGGGCATGGACATGCCTGGGTGCCCTATCCCTTCAATCTTGGTCGATGGGAAAGGAAGTATCCATGGATCCTTGAAGTAAGTCATACGAAATGACGAAACCTGGAAAATATCAACCTTATGGTGGTCGGATATGAACTTGACATCACCTTGAGGGGGCAGGTAATCGAAGGTACCCATCAAAGATGGGCACAAACCAACCCCTACATTCACTCTGCCTGGTTGAATATTATCAATCATCGGGACCACAGATACCCCCAATGAAGGGTCAGGTCCGGAGAAAGACAATTGATCAATGGTCACAATACGGTCTTCGTGTGGAAAAAACAAGACCTGGAAAACTGTAGCAACCACTTATTGCATGGCATAAGTCCAACTCCTTCCTAACAAGAGATTGTAGTCGAGGGATGCATCAACTAATTTTACCTCGACGCACATGGTCTTCCCTCCTAACTGCACAGGGAAAGAGGGAATGATACCATGTGGTCGGAATGAATGACCATCGAAAGCAGAGAGAAGAGTCGGTGACGGAGACAAAATGGGCTGGCCAATGGCCTTCCAACATGCCAATGACATAACGCATGTCGAGGCGCCCTCATCAACCACCGTGCGGAAAATATTTCGAGTACAAATTTTCGTGGGGTGAGCCACTACTATCTGAAATGCTATGTGGTAAGGCAGATGATATTTTAAGTCGGTTGTATCCATCATGATGGTACCCGGATTACAAGTCTTGGTAGATCCTAAAGTGGTTAACAAAGCTTTCCTCCAAAGAGGACATCACACAAGGGGTTTGAGACAAATCCTCCACCACAAAATAGTTATGGATGGACCTTGCACTTGGCTTGTGGGAATCTTTTTTGAACGCACCTTTTGGGATGTGTGTCATTGTTTTTCCCAAAGTCTTCTCAATCTGAAGAGGAAGAGATGGGAGTTCGGCTTCTTTGCTCTTCTCAGAAGTGCTTGGTTTACTGTAGTCATGCGCTCCAGTCGATAGAAAAGAATAACCCTTCATCATATATACATTCAAAGATGTGGGATTGTTCGAAGATAGAGAGGGTCCTTGACTACCCCCTTCCACACTTGTAGAGGCTTGGGTTAGGTTTTGCCCATGCTAAAATGGATTGGTTAACACAACAAGTTGTTGCTATGTCACAAAATTTTGGGCCTCTGCAAGCTAGGGACATAGGTGAGTCAGGTGGTCTTCCATGCACAAGTTGCATGGATACCTCGCCTTTTGTTTCTCAGTATTTCCCCTACTAGCATTATCAGTGGGTTTCTCATCCCCCTTACCCTTCTTTCATTGTTTTTTCTTTCCTCCAGGCTGTTGGGTGGCCTTTGGATTTGTTGATTGCACTGTGTGCACATTCGACGTTTTAGTAGGGGGAGAAACCAAAAAAATAGTTTGGTTGGCCGTTGTGTGTTGTATAGACAATTGTTGCAACTGCTTCATCAGTTACTCAGTGGGATTTGTTTGTTTTGAACCAACAATACCTTTGACATGTGGTCCAACTCTCTGTCTGGTTTTATCAAGTATTGAGCATGGTGCATCTAGCAAGATTTCGTATAATAAACTAGACTGAGAATAGATGAGCTTGAGCTATTGAGCTCTCATGATGGTGTCTTCTTCGAAAAACACTCTTGATGTCGTGACATCTTTGGATAATTGTGGGACCAAATACTTAAGGAACCACTCGAGAAGGAATGATGGTGGGACTGGTACCTTAATTAAACTCTTCTGGTGTCTCCATTCTTGGATGTGATCAGAGATATGGTCTTCTTTTGTCTATGCAAAATTGACCAACAATTTTATGCCAGTGTCGTATCTCACAGGTAATTGGAAATGGTTTAGGAAGGCCATTGCCAATTCTCCGAAGGAAGAGTATCTTGAGCGGTCGAGCTCAATGTACCATTTCACGACACTCCCAATGAGAGTACGTTGAAACAATCGCAACTGCACGGAGTCATCTTTCAATGACTTAGATGAGCACCAAAGGTGGAAGGTAGTCACATGATCACCTAGATCTTCATTCGGCTTGACTTCAAACTTTGGTATGTCTAAAGGAAACTTCGTCAGCATAGGGGGCCAACGTTGATCATGACAGATAGGATCATTCAATAACCTTGTCAAGTCTGGCAAATGTAAGGCTCCTAGGAAAGGTAGTTTGGGTTGTTGGTGATAACCTGGGAAAAAGGGACCTAGAGTTTGACTGGCACCAGGTTGCCAGGAAAAGTTCAGTTGTTGGCCTACGTTATGGTAAAAACCATGGCCATGAACAACATATGGATTATGCGTGTGAGGAGACATCATTGACCGATTCCCAAAATAGGACATATATGGATGGGTGTGCATTACATTCGGAGGAATTTGGGAAGGGTTGCCCCAAGCCGATCCCATGGGGATAGGCATAGTACCTTGTCCGGGGTTCCATTGACTATGGAAATAATTTCCCTAGATCGACATTCCTAACGAAGGAACGGAACCCTGCCAAGAATTCCAAGGACCTAATGCGGAAGAGGTTACTGGGTTTACCCCTTGTGCAGGAATAGTAACCTGCATAGGAATAGTTTGTCTGAAATCGAGGTTTCCCCCAGTCGGGAAAGAAGTTGATGAGAAGGCATTGTTACCAAACACATCGAACAAAGAAAACAGTGTCAAACCTACTGACATATTATGCGAAGGCGATCCTTGACTCCCTGCTTCAAATAAACTATGGTGTGCAAGTGGCCCGACAGATTGTTGATGCGTTCCATCGAGCGAAGGGGACGAAGGAGGTATATGAACTCCCCCATTAGGGAAAGAGTTAAAAGGAGCTGAAGTTCCCCCCATGTGACCTTGCATAAGAGCGTTAGAGCTCCCTTCCCCCAGACCTAAAGTTTGTGAAGTGGAGTAGGAAAGTACAAGACGTGTACCTAAGCTTGGCATCCCGTATGAGAACAGAGGGCATGTCGCACTTGGTGGGAAAGGGGTTGTGGATGCCACCATAGATGGGATTGGACCACTATGCGAAGTAGAGGTGGCCAAGACCATGGTGGCTCAGACCGGTGATGGTGGGTTAGGAGGTGGAAACTCTCCTGTGGTGACAACCATAGTGGAAATTGAAGAATTCCCAGAGGGAGTGATAGCATTTGTTTCCATTGTTGTGTGTGACACTATCTGGCACTCATAAGGGTGAATCGCTATGATGCTGGGTGCCAAAAGATTAGTGGTTGGAGTTTTAGGTGGACTAAGATATTTCACTCCAAAGTCTAAAATGGTCATTTCCTCTGGATGTTGGTCGGGTACAATTTCTTATGACATGATCGCTTCGAAAGACCCTTGTTGGTCTAACTTTTGCCTTAGTGGTGGCGGAGTTGGCTCCAATGTAACCGGTGATAGGCCCTTAAGCCTTCGTGACCGGTCAAGTTCATGATCCTCCACTATGTGAGAAGATCAAAGACACTCTAGGGCTGTCTATTTGTTCAAAAAACAACACACACTAAAATGTCCCTACAAGATAAAACAAGCAAACACTAAACTAATTGGAAGAATAGTTACAACAACCAACACTAGAGCAACTTACCGATGCAAGTGAAACTCAAACACGGAATCACCCTCTGGATATACTCTACAAAGCATGGCCCAATGTCTATCCTAGGTACCGTGGTATACCCCTGCAGTCACCTATGTATGTCCCTAAAAATATAGGCAACTAGGTTGTCATCGAGCGAACAATCACCAGGCGAGTACAGTTGAAAGTCGGGTAGACCACAATGAGCAGGGTATCAAGCCCAAAACCTTTCAAGGGTATCGAAAGAAAGTTTTCTGGAAGACAACTGAGGACCTCGAATAAATTCGATACCCATGAAGCTCCATGGAAAATGCAATCGACGGAATCCCAAAACAATCCGTCTATATGTGTTCTCCACTACGATTGGTCCATCTTTGGAGGGGTTATCTCCGCTACCTTTCCGCACGCGACCTCATGTTTATCCCATTTTTTAGAGGGGGGTCTCAGATATATTTCACGATACTGGAATTTGACACTCCCTAACTCAGACTCCAATGTTTGATTTTAATGGCCTTGAAGAGTTTCCTCTCCAACCTAATTCAAGGCCCTAACCCTAAACTAGTTGGTTGACCCTACAAACATTAAATTCTAATGAATTTTAGATTTAACGTTAATTTTTATGGCTTGTCTTACGTCAAAGTCTATGAAAGTGAAACTAGTGATGTTTGAAAGACGAAAGTAAAATAAACAGAAAGATGGAAACAAAAACTTTTCTTTAAACAACTTTTCAAACTTAAAAAAAATTCTAAGATATTTGAACAACAAACTCAAAGTAGGATTTCACTTGACTATGAGCTACTTATGACCTAAGTAAAATGTCAATAACTTATGAAAGAAAATAATTTTCGTTGGTTACTAATGCAAAACAACACTTTTTAACCAACCAAAGAAATAAAAGTCCTTTTTTTTTATTTGAATGTTCACAAAGAAAAAAAAGGAAAAATACCAAAAAGTCAAAACCAAGAAAACTTCTGGCCTAAGCGAAAATCGCAAAGAGTCACGTCGAAAATCACACACAAGAAAATTTAAAAATGGACTCTCACACTTGTCTAAAAACCCTATAAAATAAAATTTTGAGGAAAAAATTCTAAATGAAAAGAAAGTTATTGATGTGATCAAACCTAAGTTACTGACCTCTATGATAGAGACCCAAAAACCTGAGAGGTATATCTCTTTTCAAAGGAAAGGATGACTGCCTCACCTTCAACAAAAAACTTCTCCTTAAGCACACCACTGACAATTCAACGGAAAGCATGTGCACACGAGATGTGTAAAGTCAGAGAGCATGTACACACGTGTTGGCCTTATACAGGCCACGTGTATCCCTGAAACTCAGAGACAAAAACAAAAAGCCAAGAAATATAGCCCAGGCAGAGACTACTCGTACTGAAAACCATAATCTCTTGAAGACTCAGACACTTACTTTAACAGAAAAAGAAAATGATTCAAGGAAAACTTCATAGAACAAACCAATCCAAGGTGAAACCTAAGCTATAGACTGCAAGCAACAAAGACTAGAAAGAGTTCTAGAAAACCCCTGAGAAGGACTAATTCTGACAGGGAAGAGGATGAATGCCTCTTTAAAAGCAATTTTATGGAATCATACACATGATTGTCACCTCCTCAGCTAGCGTGTACACGCGGGCTGTGAGAATGCATGGCGTAGGTATACGTGTACATACCTTATATAGGCCACATGTACCTCTGTGGGTCTTGAAAAATATTACAGTCAAGCAAAGAAACAGAGATAACTAGTATGGAAGACCAGAACCTCTGTTAGCTCAGACTTTTGTAGAAACTTTAAAGACAGGAAAATGAAACCAGTTCTAAAAATACCCAAAAATATCCCCAGGAACCCTAGAGATCTCCCCAATACGGTCTCCAATTCTGTTGTGAGTGGGAAATCCCTCTACGGACTAGCACTTAGGGTTAGATTATGCATGCAGAAAAGACCTAAAGATCTCTACTTTCTACCATCATCCCAGACCTAATCCCCATTATTCTTAAGCAAACACATGGTTTGAGAAGATCAAGTGAGCATACCTTATTATAGGCATTTGATGCAGATCCTTCCTCACACTTGATCTCTTTTTTTATTGCATCTCTCCTCCCAAGGTTGACCTGCATTCACACAAAAAAAACAACAAACTCCACATGCATTTGATATATAGATTAATGGGTTAGAGATTCGATAAACCAGTATACAATAAATCATAAAAACCTCATATGGTGGGACGAGAAAAGTATCTCTTTATTATTAACTTCAACAAATCAACTTACAATGATGAAGCCGACCACTGCTCCACGAACCTAGTCCTGGGCTCCTCTTCAACTGTCCTCCAACTTCTTTGTTCTATCTTTCTCTTTGCACAAGGAAGGCTAAAGGGTTGGGACAAAGGGAATATTCAATTGGGTATAGTTTCTTTACTATGATTCTCCCCTTCCGAATGGGACCCCTAACCCTTCTTTTATAGGCTAGAAGAAGCTAGGTATTTGGATGAACCCTCGACCATGCATGGCCAGAAGGTTCAATTAACTCACCCAAAATTATGTGTTTTGTCGGCAACTTTCCTTTTTTCATTCTTTTGTAGGTACATGTGGGTTGTTTTGGGTCAGTAAGCGTGTACATGCGTGCATTAATAGAGCAGGGCATGTGGGCCTTTATAAAAAGTGCTTTTAAGAAGAGTTGTTTAGCAGTGCTTTGGCAAAGAAGGAATATGAGATGGCCTGATGCCAGGTAAGCATGTCTGGTGCAAATTAGGGTTATAACACTTGTTAATCAAGTAACATGTAGTAGAAACAACATTTTCCCATAACTCCTTCCCTAAGCTAGCTCCACTAAGCATACTCCTATCTCTCCCCATCAATGTTGTATTCATCCACTCTACAACTCCACTCTATTGAGGGCTATATGGCTTTGTATTATGTATCTCAATTCCATTCTTCTTAAAAAATCTTATCAAACTCTGTTGAAAAAATCTCACGGCTATTATCAATCATCAACACCCTATTCTTCATACCAATTTGATTTTCCAAGAGAGATTTGGGCTCCTTAAATAGACTAAAATCCTCATATTTAGTTCTAATAAAATATGTCAATGTCGTTATAGAATAATAATCAATGAGTGGGACATAATACAAAGCCTTAGAAATTGAAGGAATTTTAAATGGACCAAATACATTAGAATGAATTAAGTCCAAAAAGCTAGAAGATTTGTGAGAACCGGAATAAATTTGAACATGATTATGTTTTCCATATATGTAATTCTTGCAAAAATAAATTCAAGAAAAAAAATCATTTAATCTATCAAGAATATTTTTCTTTTCAAGGCTTGTAGGCCCTTCTCACCTATATGGCCCAATCTTAGGTTCTATAATTTTTTCTTCTTTAGAGGTAAATTGAATTTTGAAGAAAGAGATCATTTAGGTACCAAGAAAGCATGACCATCGTAATTAGATATAGGATTTGATTGTGATGGTGTAGATCCTATAGATCTCTCCACTATAAAATTTGAATAACTATTATATTGAATGATGCATGCATCAAGCTATAACAAAGTTCCCATAAGAACACCCTTTGTGAGCACCATAGATCCTTGAACCATATTACACCCTTTGTCATGGAAAACAACCTCCACACCTACATCATGAAGTGTGCTTACTGATAGTAGGTTTCATGTCATACCCAAAATCTATTGATCCCCTTTCCTCTTCCCTCAGGGAATTTGATCAAGACTCTACCATGGCCAACTATGTTGATACAAGATTCATCACCAAGGTATACAAATCCACCCTCATATTTCTCATACAGTGAAAACTGATGTCAATGATAAGTCATATGGAAGGAAGAACTAGATTCTATCAACCATGCACTTTTTCCTACACGTGTTTCTAAAGGTACACCAAAGGAGCCTCTACCATCCTCTAGACAATATTTTTCAAGCTATTCATTAGAATCATTATTTTCCTTCTTATTCTTATTTTTATCTTCCTTATAGTCTCCTCTAAAATCTCCCACCTTTCCACAATTCTAACATTTTTCCTTGGAATTTACAAGAGGCTTATGTCTCCCATGGGATTTGGATATATTATTTTCTCTCTTCTTTCCTTTCTCTTTCAACCTTCCATGAGTAATCAAGGCCTCATTTGTGGATTCAAAATATTTCCACCTCACCTCCTCTAATATTCAAGTAGACATGACCTCATCAAACACCAATGTCTTTATAGTTCTTCCATTTAACATTACGAAGTCATCCCATGAATCTAGCATAGAAAACAAAATGGTCATACAAAGATCCTCCTCATCCATTTTTAATCCAAATTAGATATGTTGGGTCACAATAGTATTAAATGCTTTCAAGTGCTTAGATACAAAATCAACATGACCCATTCTCAAAGTAAACAAAATTTTCCTTAGAAGAAGTTTATTAACAAAGAATTTATATTGATACATATCCCTCAACTTATTCCAAAGAGTCGTTTCCATTATTTTTCTTCAAAGACATTCAATACTAAAGAACTAGTCAAATACATCCTAATAAGGATTCCTACCTTTCTCTCCAACACCACCCACTCTTCATCTTTCATAAAAATGGGTTTTATTCTAGACACTATAACCCACCTATCTCTATATTAAAGAATATCCCTCATATTTAGCTTCCACAACTCAAAGTTAGTTCCATTAAACTTCTTTGTTTCTAATCTAGATGTGCTCACCATTTATTTTCAACAAGATGACCTTTTGTGCAAGATTCCACTCAAACAAAGATCAGATCAAGAAACCATGTACCAAACACCTTGGATCTAAGGTGGTTAGGCTGTGATACTAAATGAAAGGAATCAAAGGTCCATAATAACCTTCTTACACTAATACATTAGATAAGAGTATGCATCAACTTAGAATATAATAGTTGCAAACAAATTAAAAAAACAGGAAACCATTAAACAACACAACTTCCTAGGGAAAACCCTTCCAAGAGAAAAATCCACACTCTAAAGAAGACTTGATGTATTATTCAATAGCTAAATTGCTACAATACAAAGTCTTTGTGTTCCCAATAGGAGGGTTTTCTAGTAGCATAAGGACTCTAGAGAAATTTTGATAGCATAACTGTAAGTTAAAACTTACACATTGTTTTCTTCCAACCCTATCACCAAATAAATATGCATAAAAAAACCATAAACAATTCATATTTTTATAATTTTACATACTGAAAACCACCTGTACTTAATTTGCCAATTGTTGTTTCTTAATATTCATTTCCTACTAATGATCTATATTTATTCCCTGCCACTAGTGATCAATATTTATTCCCTTCTATTTGTAACGTCACCAACCATCCATGTCGGGCCACGCTATGCTAGAGAACTCTTACATTCTCTCTGTGGAACATACTGTAACATACCCAGTATCCAACTGAGCTATGCCACATAATTTTTTCAAATTGCATGCAATTAAAATATATGCACACAGAACTCTTGTGGAAGCAATATATATAAAATGTAAACATACAAATATATCTGTAAATACACGGATTCACATTGAAATAACAGTAAACATATACATGCAGCATATACATGAAATACCCATAAAAATAAACAAAGTTATAACTTCACATATGATAACCCATAAAAATAAGCACGTAAATAACAATGAAGCATGCAAATTTATCACACAATTGGCACTTATCTTGGTAATAATGTCACCAACTACGTGCATACATTCCACGAACCTCCGAGCCTTATACCACATTGCTCATCACTCTCAACAGTGAGTCACCCTTGAGTTGGGACTAAAGTCCACTCAGGTAAAGGGATTCCTAACCAGGTTAACGACTCACAGACAATCAGGAAAGACTCTATCTCAGGTGCCAACTCAAACTAACAACCTATAGCCCCTCATTCCCCACATGCCTGGCCCACCCAGGAAGTGTGCCCCTTCTCTACCCAACAGTGCTTCGGCTGCCCCACTTCCTTCCCAGGCTTCAACAACAGGGAAGACAAGAAGTCTCAGAGAACTGTAGTTGTAGTTTAATACCTTTAGGAAATCAATTCCCAACAATTCTCTCACCCATAGAATTGCTCGTGGGCTTGAAAACCTGCCTCTTCAATATCCCACAGGCCTGACAACCCTCTTCTTCAGTCCATCTCCCAAGATAACCAGATACACCAACACAAAATGGCTATGGATACAGGTTCAGGTACAGTCATGAAGATACGAAGGATATCTCAATGGGTGTGTGCATTCTCATGGATAATTGACTAGATGAATGAATGATGGAAGGAATGATGGAAGGAATGATGGGAAGAATGGTGGAAAAGATCGGAAAATGAACTAAGTCCCAAAAATATGTGTGAATGTCCCCAACTTGACACTTGTCATGTTGGGAGCTACTTTGGCCCCACTTGTCCCCAACCTTAGAACTTAGGATAAAATCATTATCCATACTTTATGATTTAAGAAATATTAACATAATATTCCTTTTTGGCTTAAACTCCCTAGCTTACCCCTTTTCCTTAACCTTTAGGCCCCTCCCTTTTCCTAACTAGTGGATTTTAGTCCCCCATCTCTTTTATCATGGTCAGTTTGCATGCAATGATGTATTTTGTATTAATTATGAGACATTTACAAAAGTAGGAACATTGGCCTTTAACATTTAGGCTCTCCTACCTAATCAAAGCATAAGCATCCTAGCTTATAATAACTAGCTCACCAGCCTATAAAACACAGCATATCCACAAAGTTCCGTTGGCCTCAATATCGCACACACTTAAGATGCTGCGCACGGTATCCTGGAATGTGCATAGTTCATCAATTTATTGCGCGGTACATGTGCACACTATGCCATGAAAGGTGCATACAAAATATGATATCAAACAACTCACCAGCTTAAGTACATTTTCATTTACATTTAAAATTGGGTTCGGCCTAGGGATATTACAATTCCCTCCCCTTATTTTTGCACTTTCCTGAGTGCATTATGTAGCCATATACAACAAAATTTTCAAAAATCCTCAAAAAGATGTGGGTATTCTACCCGCATTGTATCCTTATTCTCCCAAATAGCATCTTCAAGACCGTACCAAGTCCATTGGACCTTTACAATACCTATGGCTTGATTCCGAAGTTGTTTGATTTTTCGGTCTAGAATGTGTACCAAATGCACTTGGAAAGCGCCTTCTTGCTCCACCTGAATCACATTCCAATCAATAACATGATTAGCATCAGGTATATATTTCTTTAGCAATTATACATGGAATACATTATGAGAACACATAGATGCAGGCAATGCAATAATATAAGCAACTAGACCAATCCTCTATAGGATTTCAAATGGCCCACAATAGCGAGCTACCAACTTTGAACAGGTTTCCCAAATTTAGGGAACTTCTATTGGCTTTCACTTTAAAGAATACATGGTCACCCACTTAAATTTCCTATGATTTTTTCCTTTATCAACATAGATTTTATGTCTGTCTTGGGCAACCTTTAAATTTTGTTTTATTTTTATCACTTGCTCCTCCATTTCCCTAAGTAAATTTGGTCCAACCACTTCTCTATATGTTGGGATATCCCAACTTACCGGTGTGTTTCACTTTCTGCCATAAAGTGCCTCAAATGGGCTCATCTTTAGAGATGCTTGGTACCCATATTTATAAGCAAACTCTACCAAGTGTAGGTAGTCTTCTCGTTTTGATGGTTTATCCATTACATACATCCTCAACATTCATTCAATCACTTGATTCACCCTCTCTGTTTGTCCATTTGAATCTGGATGATAAGTTGTACTAAAATTCAAATTTATTCCAAATCCATTAAATAATACCTTCCAAAATTTTGAGGTAAATTTTGGATCTTTGTCAGACACAATTGTCTTGGGTATGCCATGTAATCTAGCAATTTATTTCATATAAACATCATCAATGTTTGTTTCCTTGTGAGTGAGATTAACTGGAATAAAATGGGTAGCTTTAGTAAGCTTATCCACCACTACCATGATAGAATCATGTTGCTTGTTTGTTCTGGGAAGTTTAGTAATGAAATCCATGGTTACAACTTCCCACTTCAACTCAGGAATGGGTAATGGTTGTATCAAACCAGTTGGGTGTCTATGCTCAGCCTTTACCTTTTGACATTCCAAACATTTGGGAATAAAATCAGCAACCTTTTTCTTCATGCCTGGCCAATAAAATTGGTTTTTGACAGTTGTAATAGTTTTCTGATATCCTGGGTGCCTAGCATAAGGTACATTATGCATTTCTCTCAATATCATATTTTTCAATTCTTGAGAATTTTCTACATAAATTATGCCCTTGTACATGAGAACTTCAACATTATCTAGCATGTAATCTTCAATTTTTTGTTGCAAATTACCTTGCTTTAATTTTTCCACTAATTCCTTATAATGTAAATCTGATTTGGCAGCCTCTATAATTTTGTCTTTCAAATCTGATTGGTACATGCTAATGGTTGTAGCATGCAATTCATGCACTCTTATGCTGAGTTCATCAACCACTTTTTTCTCTTTCCCCTTGATATGCTTTATATCAAAGTCATATTCACTTATAAACTGTTGGCACAGGGACAGACCCAAGGTTCACTACGAGAGCGCACCAACAAGCCCTACATACTAGCCCTTTTGGCAACACCTATGAAGCAGATGGAGTCTCACCCAAAGTAGCTATGAAGGGGTTGCAGGATAGAGATGTCTACAACTAGGGGAATATCAAGTGGATCTAATACAACAACAAGGAAACATTCATATATCCCTCACCAAGATGGATCTACCCTGCACAGTTATAGATCTGATCTAATTACAACAAGGAAAATAACAATATAACAGTGAAAGAGATCAAAGAATCAATCACACAAACAACACAAGATGTACGTGGTTCACCCTCTCTCTAGGGCTACGTCCACAAAACTGGGCTTATGATTTATTAAGGTAAATCATATAGTCCTTGTCTGCGCTCTCAGCTAGAAGATCTTGTTTCTTCTCTCTCTTTATCTCCCCTCCTTGTGCACCCAGTTGGAGGACTTGACCTTTGCACATAGCTGAAGATCTTGCAATACCATAAGGCTCTCTCACTTATCACTTCTCTCTCTCAATACAATAATATCTCACCGCAACAATAGATCTAGATCAACAAAAATATCGTACCAACCCAAAACACCAAAAAAACCTAGGCCCTTTAGACCTTTATTTATACATTACAATCATTCACTGACAACCCTAGGCTGAAACCTAGGTGCCAAAACCCTAGATACCAAAACCCTAGGTCAACTTGACCTGTTTTTTCCGGGCTTCGCCAGCCTGTCTTTCCTTCCTTCTCGCGTGGTGCTCCAAAGCATCCAACGGTGGATTTTTCCACTTGTTTATTTGTCCTTGATCCCTCTTCCTTGTTGATCTGTCATTCTCGATCTCCTCATAAAATGGCCTACATTTTCGTACTTCACTCCATCTTTTCTTCTCTTTTGTTCACTTCGACTTGGTCATAGTCATTGTGTCTTCCATGAAGTTTACTTTTCACCTTTTCTTCCTTATTCTTCACTTCCTTTCATAACCAAGGGAAAACAGGCCCCCAACACTCACCTGTGACTCGTCTCGAGGCACTTCAGATATGATCCTTCTGTTTTACTTCGAATTTGGACTGCGCAGGGCATCCTTTGCTTTCTTCTCTATGCCTCTTTCTCATCCTTGTGTGGACTGTCTTTTCTATGTCTGGTACCCAGTTTCAACTGCACCTGGTACCTAGACCCTTTTCTTCTTGCTTTTACTGAGGTTTGTGAGGTAGTTGGTTGTCGTAGTACAACTTCAGCTCACTCTCGTTCACTAATCCTTCCTTCCACTCCTCGTTTAATGTCTTCAGCTACGCAACTCCCCCTTCGGTAACATAGGTGACCTCATATGGTCTGAGCCAATGCACCCTGAACTTCCATGGATGTTCTGTAAACTTACTGTCATACAAAAATATTAAATCACCCTTCTTCAATTCCTTCGTCTTGATGTGCCTATCATGATAGGCCTTCTCTCATTCCTTCTAAACCTGCTGATGGAATCCTGCAATAAATTTGTCTTCTTCCAATTCAACCAACTATGCAAGACTCTTGCGAACAACGCTAGTATCATCCATGTTTGTAAATGAAGTAATTCTTAAGCTTGGCACCAAGTATTCCATTAGGACAATAGCTTCAAGACCATAAACCAACCTGAAAGGGGTCTACATTATTAATTTCTTGCAAGTGGTTCTATAGGCCTATAGTACTGTAGGTACTCTTAAATCCTAGTCATCCTTGTTCACACTGCAAATATTTGTCAGTGCAATCTCCAAGATCTTGTTGAATTCTTCAACTATTCCATTTTCTTATGGATGGTAAGGTGTACTCTTCTATTGGTGGACTGCAAATTCTTCAGCCAGGGCTTCAACTGTCTTATTGATGAAGTGTGTGCCTTGATCACTCATAAGGGTCTTGGGGCATTCAAACCTGGTTATTATGTCATCAAATATAAAACGTGCAGTTGTAGTTTCACTATAGTCCTTTACTTCTCTTTCTTCAACCCATCTAGTCAAGTATTCTGTCGCAGTAATTATGCACCGTGATTTTGTGCACTTTCCTGGTGGGTTTATAGGTCCCACAAATTCAATGGCCCACTTTTCAAATGATTGTAGGGTCATATACAGTGCTAATGGAATTTCATCTCTTCGGGATGGTTTTCCAACTCTCTGGCATAGATCACAGGCTCTGGTATAATCTTTAGCATCTCTATGCAAGCTAGGCCACCAAAGGCCATCTCTTAGAACCTTTTGTGCAATTGCTCTCCCTGCGTAATTTCCTCCTATGATGCCTTCATAAGCTTCTGCGAGGATCAATGGTCACTCTGTCTCCATAACACACCTCCTTAATATCTCATTGGGTCCCATCTTGTATAGCTAACCAGCTATCAGTGGAAAGTCTGCAGCGCACACAAGTAGTTGTTTCTTCTGTGGAATTATATACTCACTAGGTGTCATTCCTGTCGATGGGAACTGGACTATGTATGAGAAGTGGTCATCAATATTTCTAATGGAAAGCAGTTGTGAATCTGACAGTGTATCCTCCAAACTGGTGGGTTCTTCACCATTTTCCAACCTTGACAAGTGGTCAGGGCCCTTGTTCATTCTTCCTGGCTTAACTATGATCTCAAAATCATATTCTTGAAACAACAGAAGACATATGTATATCCCCCCCCCCCAGCACTGGCTTGTTGAATAGGTACTTCAGCGCAAAGTGATCTGTGAACATTTTAAAGTGTCCTTCCAACAGGTAGAGGTAAAAATTTTGCATCGCGTACACCATGGCTAATCCTTCTCTCTCGGTAGTGGTGTAATTAACTTCAACTACAGATATCTTCCTACTAGAAAAATCTAACAGATGTTCAATATCCACTTTTCCAGGCTGTATTAATGCTGCTCCTAAGGCAATAGAAGATGCATCGACATGCACATTAAACTCCTTGCTCGAATCTGGAAATACCAGAATGGGCGCAGTCACCAGCTTCTGTTTCAATGTGTCGAAACTCTGCTGGAATTCATGTGTCCAACTAAACTAGCAGTCTTTCTTCAACAACTTCTCCATAGATGTTGTGATCTGAGCATAGACTTTAATGATTTTTCTGTAATAGCCAGTATTTCCTAGTGCAGTGCGCACTTGTTTGACTAAAGTAGGAGGTGAAAAATCAACTATGATGGTAATTTTAGAGGGATCTACCAGTAATCCTTGCTTGCATACAATATGACCTAATAACACTCCAAATGGTGAGAAGAATATGCACTTCTTCATATTTAAAGCAACTCGACACTGCCTGCATTTATCCAACATTAGCCTTAGACATTCAATATGGTTTTTCAACAAACTAAACATAGTCCAGTCATCAAAATATGCTTCTAAAAATTTATGCAAAAACTCTTTGAACACTTCAACCACCACCCTGGAAAAGATGGTTGGGGCATTCTTCATTCCAAATGGTATCACTATATATTGGTAGGATCCCCATTTTGTGGAAAATGTGGTATTGTGCTGATCCTCCTTGGCAATATAGATCTGATGGTATCCTGAAAATCCATATGTAAAGGAATATACCTCCGGGCCTCCGACATTGTCTAATACGTCATCAGTGAATGGTGTAGGGAAGGGTTCATGTAGACAGACATAATTCAAATTTTTGAGATCTATGCACATCCTGATCTCTCTTGTTTTCTTGTCTTATACCACCATAGGGTTGATCCACTCTGAATCTTCGAAAGGTTCAACAATCCCTACTTCCAGCATTCTGTCGAGATCAATTTTCACTTTCTCCTTATATTTTGGGTTCAATATGTAGGGTCTTTGCTTGACTGGCTTCTCACTTGGTTTCAAAGGTATCCTCATCTCTCCCATAGTACCTTTTATACCTTTCGTATCAGTGAACTTGGTCAGAAACAAGTCCTGATATTCATGTAGAAACTCTGTAATCTTGTCAATGGTAGTAGCATCCTAGTAATCTCCGACATTGGCAAGATTTGGTGTCTCCTCTATCCCAATATTTTAATCTTGATTGGATGACCAATAAATGGTAGCTCAACTCCCAGCCCTTCCACATCTGTTTGGCCTTCTGTTTCAGTGATGTTGACCTTCCTGGGATCATCATCATCAACATTGATGTTGTAGCAACTCTGCAATTTTTGGAGAGGCACAATCCATTCATCCTCTTCTTGTTCCATAGGGAGGCTAGATGACTCTTTGAATACCTTATGTCTCACAATCTGTAATTCTTGGCCTACTGAAGGATATTCACTTTCAAATAAAAAGGTGGTTACAAAATTATGAATCATACCTTCCTAGTCTGTAGTGATGAGGCGCAGCTCCGCTTGAAGGTACCAGTTGATAGGGGTTGTGTCCAGTGTGTTAATGAATCTGTGCACCCATTGTTCTCAGGGAATTTCACTCCATGCCTTTTTGCAGCTCCACACATGGTCATTTGGGAAGCTTCGACCTATGTATCTTGCTTCTCATCCTTCTACTTGTGTTGAGAACCATGTTGTCATCAAAGTTCAGCATTGTACCCAATCTGTAATATTGCTTTTGTGGGTTCCCCACCATCTTTTTGGTGTGGCTTTCAAGTCCTCATTCATTGCCAACAACCTCTATTGTGTTGGTACACATGCTTCAAAATCTAATAGGAAGGCTTCTAAAGGGTTCAGACCATTAAATGTGGGTAAGTTACTTACTGTTGTGTCGATCCAGCGAAGATCTCTGGTTAATCTAGTACATCTTCTGGTATATACTTTGTACATCAAGTTCTTCCTGTTCTCTAATGCTTCTTCTAAATCTGATGAACATGCATTGTCACTTCGCCAACTCAGATTCCCATCGGCTGTAGGGTTGATGTAATCCTATTTTTTGTTTGTTAGTTTGTATATGTTTTCCAGTTCATATGTGTGATCTTCTTCTCTAATGGGCTATATATATCATGGACCATCATCTGGATCTAAGGGTGCAATGACCCGAAGGCCATCTCTTTCAAATGTCATATGTCTTTTCTTCAAATCAACCACTATGGAGTTATCGAGGGCCCAATCAATTCCTAACAGTGCAGGGTAAGGGAAATTGTCATCAACAATTTCAATTACCTCAAAATCTGTGAACGTTCTCACTCCATCGATGTCCACAAGAACATGTTCCAATCTGCCAAAGGGGTTGACAACTTGATGGTTATCCATCCTAATCCTGATAGGGGAGTAGATCAACTTTGGTTTCCCCATCAATGCCCAAGTTTTCTTCGTCATGACAATGACCTCTAACCCTAAGTTGAGGACCACATAGTCTAAATCATACTCTCCTATTTGAGCATTCAAGTGTAAATATTTATTTTTCCTTCTCCTTTTTCTGATTTGATGTACTTCCCTATTCAGTAAGGGGTCTATCTTTCCTAGTTCATACTGTCTGATTAAGTTCTGTAGATCTTGTACAATGCCTTTATCTTGAATCAACTTAACACAGGTGCATAACAATTCCATGAGATTTCTTTCCTCTTTTCCCTCTTGTGGCGAAGAAGGTTGATCGAATTCCTGAGGCATTCCATATTATTTTATTTCTAGCTATATTTTTTATGAGTAACATTGATCTCCTTTAAACTCTTGTCTTGCTTCCTCAAAGATTTGTCTTTCTTTCTTTGTATCGAAAGTTCAGGTCTTCTCTACAGCCTTCCTGATACCTGAGTCTTCTGCAATATTTCCTTGAGTCGTTCTATCCTCTCCTGTAGCAGTGCCTCCTCAAGTGATAACATTGACTTTAGGGCCTTCCCTGTGGGGCTCAACATATATCAATTTCAATTGTGGATTCTGCTGAGGTCCTCGTATTTCCTGCAACTTAGCTAGTAGAACAGGGAAATCTTCTATAACATGGTCGAACGAGATCCAATAGTTTCATGTAGTGCAAGGATTATGACAATCTCTTTCCAAGTGTCCTGGTTGCACGTAGTTGTAACAAATGATCTATCTTGGGCCTTGAACCATTCCTCCTCCTCATCCTCTTCCTCTCTATCCACCATGAGGATTGAAATTTCCTCTTCCTGGGGAGTTATACTATGGAGTGTTTCCTTCTTGTTGTACTTCTCCTTAGATCTTGTATATGTCCCTCGATATTTCGTGTATAAGTTCATAGGCTCTACAATCCCTATCATCGTGCCCCATGGACTTACAGAATGTGCAATATAAATTTTTGGGAGTCTGAACATACTTCTGCATGTAATAGCACTCACCTGTGTGATGCCTATTTCTGCATACTTCACACCAGGGTAGGTTGAATTGCTTCAAGGAGCTCAGTGCTTCTAAGGCCAAATATTCATGGAATAAAGGGAAGTGTTCCTTACCATGGCCTTATGATCTGCATCTTACACACTAGATATCTTCTCTTTTGTCCTTCCCCTTATCCTTCTTCATATCCTTGACCTGTAGAGACAAACTAGTCAAGTGGCTCAATATCTAGCTCATACTTGAGCTGGATTCTCCCATAGGGGCTAATTCAAATTTCATAGCAAATTCCAATGCTTATGCCTGTGAAGTAATATTTTGCTACATCAGGGGAACTCTGATTTGTGGTAAAAGGGTAGAAATGAACCATTATTTATTCTGTTCATCTAGGATATGAAACTTTAATCGACTTGTCAAGGTCTTAAACCTTTGATCAAACTCCCAAATAGGCTCAACTACTTTCTGCTTGACCTCATTTAGTTCTGTAATACATTGAGACTCTGACTTAGGTTTCTTGAACTCTGCAATCAATGCATTATTGATCTTTCTCAATGGCTTAGGTTGTACAAGTCCTTGGACAAGCTTCATATACCAACTCAGTGTGTGATCCCTTAGGGAAGTGTTGAACTGGGTCCTTTTAACAACTTCATCGGTGACATTTTTAATATTCCATAAGGCTTCGCACAAAAACCAATGTTGATCAAGAAATTCAGATCCATCTCCCCTAAAGATAGGGAGCCTCATATCATCTTCCATAGAGCTACCTAGGTTTCCTGTCTAAGTAGATGTTGAACTACTAGTAACAGTACTCTGAGGACTCTGGTGATTCTGATTATTTTGATTACCTACTGCTGCTAAAATAACAAGAGGATTAACAGTACTTGCTTCAACAATTTCTGCAGTTCCTGAAGTTTCGGGCTCGTCCTGGTGATTTTCTTCGGCTTCTCCTTCCTCTATCCTAGCGGGTTCTGAATGTTCTCCATCTATTGGATCTTCCTCTTCCCCACTGTAGAAACCCTCTTTCCCATACTTTTGTTTAAATAGGTTATTGAGGTGAACCCCTCTGAATACTCTCCCAATGCGCATATGTCCAACTTATGTATCGTTGTCGCTGTCTGAATTCTTGAACATTATCCTTTTCATATCCAACCAATATATTGTATCTTTAAGATGTTCTTCTCATGCAACAACATCTTGAGTCTCAACTTCAGGAATACTAAAAATTTTCCTTTGGGTCCCTTAAAGAAATATCTTTTAGCTTAGTTGTATGACTCTACTCTGTCAACAACAAACTCTATGATGTACCCTCCAATGGTACTATCGAACCAATTATCTACTTCTCGTGATACGTCGTTATCAAATCTTTTGAACTTCTTGATCAACTCCGACATCCAAACCATAGGAAGTCTAGATATGATCTCGATCTGGGTATCTGCTAGTATAGCCAACCACATAGACAACTTCTGATGGATTCCTCCATAGAAGATCTCATGAATGTCAGTGAATATGTATCTTTGTAGCCAATCTTCATTACTTAGCTTAGGTTTCTTGTTCTGGGATTCAACGAAGTCCCTCTCTTGATCTTCTATCCACCTAGGAATCTCTATCTTCGATGGGAACCACCTTGACATTCCCTCACGAAGATTTTGGTCCCAACAACGGAACCATTTTTTGACACAGGGGCATACCCAAGGTTCACTCCAAGAGTGCACCAACAAGCCCTACATACTGGCCCTTTTGGAAACACCCACGAAGCATATGCAGTCTCACTCGAAGAATCTATTAGGGGATTGTAGGACAAATATGTCTACAACCAAGGGAATATCAAGTGGATGTAATACAACAACAAGGCAACATTCATATATCCCTCACCAAGCTGGATCTACCCTTCACAGTTATAGATCTGATCTAATTACAACAATGCAAATAACAATATAACAGTGACAGAGATCAAAGCATCAATCAAAAACACAACACAAGATGTACGTGGTTCACCCTCTCTCTAGGTCTACGTCCACAGAACTGTGCTTATGATTTATTAAGGTAAAGCATATTGTTCTTGTCTATGATTTCAGCTAGCAGATCTTCTTTCTTCTCTCTCTTTCTCTTCCCTTCCTACGCACCTAGTTGTAGGACTCGACCTTCACACACAGTTGAAGATCTTATAATACTAGAAGACTATCTCACTTAGCACTTCTCTCTCTCAATACAATAATATCTCACCACATCAATAGAGATAAATCAAAAACAATATCATACCAACCCAAAACACCAAAAAAACCTAGGCCCTTTAGACCTTTATTTATACATTAAAATCATTCATCGAAATCCCTAGGCTGAAACCTAGGTGCCAAAACACTAGATACCAAAACCCTAGGTGTCTAAAACCCTAGGTCAACTTGACTTTCTTTTTTCAGGCTTCGCCAACCTGTCTTTCCTTCCTTCTCGCGCAGTGCTCCAAAGAATCCAAAGGTGGATTTTTCCACTTACTGGGTTGTTCTCGATCCCTCTTCCTTGTTGATATTTCGTCCTCGATATTCTCATCCAATGACTTTCATTTCTCTACTTCACTCCATCTTTTATTCTCTTTTTCTCACTTCGACCAGGTGACAGTCACAGTGTCTTCCGCGAAGTTCACTTTTCACCTTTTCTTCCTTGTTCTTCACTTCCTTTCATAACCAAGGGCCAACAGAAACTCTAACCATCTACTTTGCCTAGCATTTAGAGTTGGTCGATCAAATAAATATTTCAGAACATTAGGGTATGTTCCTATCTTGAACCTTTTCCCCATGAGGTAGTCTCTCCATTTCCTCAAGGCATGCACTATGGCTACCAAATCCAAATCATGAGTGGCATAATATCTTTCATGCTCCTTCAACATCCTTGAGTCATAACATATAAAAAAACCATTTTGAGTGAGGACTCCACCAAGTCCTTCTTTACATGCATCTGTGCAAACAATGAAGTCTTTATTTGGGTCTGAAATCCTTAGTATTGGAGCACTTGTTAATAATTTTTTCAAGTGTTGGAAACTCTTTTCACAATCCAATGTCCACTAAAACTTCACACCCTTCTTTTGTAAGGAAGTGATTGGGTGTGCAATCTTTGAGAATCCTTCAATAAATCTCTTGCAGTAGCCTGCAAGGCCCATGAATGATCTAACCTCTGTCACATTCTTTGGCACTAACCATTCTCTAATGGATTCTATCTTCTCAAGATCCTCTTCTATCCCATCCTTTGAAATGATATGCCCCAAATAATGAATTTGCTTCTGAAAAAATGAGCACTTTCTCAATTTGGCATACAACTGATGCTCCCTTAATACTTGCAACACCATTCTCAAATGATGCTCATACTCTTCTTCTGACTTAAAGTATAGAATAATGTCATCCAAAACGACAATGAGAAACTTGTCTAAATATTCTCAAAAAACACCATTCATGAAAACAGTTGGTGCATTTGACAACCCAAATGGCACCACCGTGAACTCATAATGACCATACCTTGTCCTGAATGCAGTCTTGCTAATATATTCCTCCTTAATCCTTACCTGACGGTATCCTGACCTGAGATCTATCTCTGAAAATATCTTTGCATCCTTCAATTGATCAAAAATATCATCAATCCTTGGCAGAGGATACTTGTTCTTAACAATCCCTTTATTCAACAGTCTGAAATCAATGCACAATCTTAATGTTCCATCCTTTCTATTTACAAACAAGACTGGGGAACCCCAAGGTGACATACTTGGTCATATATACCCCTTCTTCAGAAGCTATTCGAGTTGCATTTGAAACTCCATCATCTCTGGTGTACTCATTATGTAAGGAGTCTTTGACACTGCACCTGCTCTAGGCATTAAATTTATAGAGAAACCAATATCTCTCTTTGTGGTTAGTCCTAGTACCTCCTTGAACACATATTTAAAATCTTCCAGGGCTGCATGATCTTCCAAATTTGGCACCTTATCTTTAGGTGTCTCCTCCATATGAGCTACAAATATTTGACATCCTTTCCTATAACATTTCTTGAGCTGAAATGCTAAAATCTCTCTGATGGTTACTGTTGGGAATTCCCTTCACTTTCGTTAAGTTCCCTTCCTCATCCAAGCAAGTAAATTCCTTGTTATGAATGTCTAGTATGGCATGATGTTGGTTCAACCAATCCATCCCAATTAGGCAGTCATAAGAACCTAAAGGCAAGATTTTCAAATATGCCCTGGTGTTCAGCCCATTCATGTCCATAAGACATTACTTAACCATCTAATTAACTTTTCTTTTGGCTCTAGTAGCCAGCTGCTCCAACCAATATTTTCCATGCTTGCTTCTTGGCAAATGAAAACTTTCCACCATCTTAGGATCTATATAACTATGACTAGATCCTGAATCAATTAAAATAACAATGGTTTGGTTGTTGATCATACCTTTCACTTCAATCATATGTGATTGATAATCTGCTTTCTTGTTGTCCAGGGGTGCATATATCCTTGGTACATTTCTTCCCATGTCCTCCACTGTTTCAACTTACTTTACATTGTGAACAGTTCTCACTTTTTCACCTCCGCGAGGAAAATCTATGTACATATGATCTCCTTTACAACCCCAACATTGAATAGGTGTTCTGTTAAGGTCCTAACCCGCACATAGGTAGATCAATGTATTCAGATGTAATAAAGGTCAATATTAATAAGACCTTTCAATAAAATAGAATAAGGAAGATTTAAGAAGACCTAATAGAAGCTTCCGCTTCTAGAAGGATCTTCCTCTAGATGCTTCTTTTTAGTATAAATAGGAGTCGAGGGTATGAGAACCCTAGCTTGGATATTATTGTAATAGAGCGCTTCTCGATTGGAGGTTGCCCCCTCGAAGAGGCCTGTGAACATTGCTATCTGATTCAAAGTGTTATTTCTGTTGCTATTTCATGAATCATTTCTGTGTATTGTGAAGATTATACTGGATATTTTACTGTTATTCTGTTATTTCTAGCATTTCATTTCTGTTCTGTATATTTTATATATCTGGTATCTTGCAAGTGGTATCAGAGCACTTTCCTTGGCAGAAATTGTGGGTATTTTTTTTTTCAGGGTAGAGACGTATTCCGGCGTCTTTAAGCCACAGAGATCTGTCGTTACGCGCATAAACCCGCAG
>ML781699.1:451847-478124 GCA_009831015.1 Picea engelmannii | reverse complement strand
TCTGATTCAAAGTGCTATTTTTGTTGCTATTTCGTGAATCATTTCTGTGTATTGTGAAGATTATGCTGGATATTTTACTGTTATTCTGTTATTTCTAGCATTTCGTTTCTGTTCTGCATATTTTATATATCTGGTATCTTGCATGTTCACCTTGGCCTTTGACCCCTTGTCTCAATCATTTTGGGTTCTCTAGGATTTTGATGTCCTTGTGGATTATTTCTAAAGAATGATGGCTTAGATCCCTTCTTCCTCCGATCCACCATGAATTTATTTTTGTCTTCCCAAGAATTTTGGAAAGTTGGCCTTGATTTTTGCTAATCATAAAGGAATTTAGCTTTCCTTATGGTCTCCTATAATGTCTTTGGATCATCATACTGTATTTTGTCACTAATGAATGATGGAAATCCACTCAAATACCTTTGAATCTTAACTGTCGCATTCCTGATGAAAGAGACATACTTCAGAAGTTCTAAAAACCTTCTTTCATATTCATCAATGGTCATACTCCCAAGCTTGAGTTCAAAGAACTCTTTCATTTTCTTGTCATAATATCTTTTAGTCAAGAACTCTTTCATACTTTTCTCTTTAATGTGTTGCACCTAAACAAGTTGATTCCACCACATGGATGTATTTCCCTTGAGTTGGTAGATGACAATTCTACCTTGTGCATGAGAATAATAATTATTCAATTGAAAATATTTAATCATGCCCAACAACCATGTCTTTGCATATTCATCCTTCTTGTGCTCACCATCAAATGTAGGAGGTTTTATTTTGTTCATTTCTCCTCGTAGCTCATCCACCCGAGAACTCTTATGATTTCTGATAGGGGATGGACTTGAGCTACTATGTGATCTCTTATTGGAATGCCTCAAGGAGTGATGGTGATGTCTGCTAACACTTCTTTCTCTTGTTTTCTCATCAAGAGGCCTGTAAATTCCATATTTTCTTGAGCCACTCTCCTTATCCAACTTCTTTTCTATTTGTTTCAAGCTCTGCATTAACTTCATGATAAAGTCATCCTACTGCTCCTTGGATCTCATAATCCTTTCATTATCATCTTTATGGCTTTGGACATCCTTCTGTAAATTTTTAATGGTATCTTCCATATTCATGTTTGTTAGAATATAATGGATGTGATCGTTTTACCATTGAAAATATCTCTATTTTCACCCAACCATAGGTCGAAGCCACCCTTCGAGTACCTTAACCTTGACAGAGAATCAATCTGGAAGCAAACCCTAGGCTAGATATCCAAACAAAGGGTAGCGTACCTTTCCCCAAGGATAGTGCACCAACAAGAACTGATCAGATAGTCCAAACCCTAGCCAAGATATAGTCTAAGACAAAATGTAATTGCTAGTTGCAGCAACTGCACTGACAACTCTCCTCCAAAACTGCACACAAAACTGGGCACTGCAGTGCGCATAAGTGCATCTCTGCAATTCTAAGACTGCCTGCCAGAATGAGAATTGGCCTCCTATATTTATACTAATTCTGGCTAACTGCTTGGGCCGACTTCTTATTCTGGATATTTATTTGTTCAATATATATATATTATTATTTCTGGACGACTTCTTCTCTTGGAGGCTAATAACCGAATATAAATTATCTTCTTGAGCCGACAAGTGTTCTAGGGTTATTAGCCAACTCATTAGGGTTTCTTCTTTCTTCCCGGAGTATTATATCGTCGTCAGGTTTACACGTGGAGGTAAATACCTCCCGCAGCTACCATAATATCAACACTCCCTCCTAGCTAGGGAGGTATTACAGGTAATGGTCTTGAGCACAAAAATATACCATTCACCCAGTAGCATCAACATATTTGTATAGACTAGATCATGACTAGATCATGATCACCATCATCATCATCATTGTCATCAGTTGCATCATCTCTCGAAACCATACTCTATCTGAGTAATCAGACATGACGCTCACTCCACAGAGTGATACAAGAACCATTCTTCTAATCTAGAAGATTAAATGCTCATCTAGGAAATCTTTGTCCTTTGATTATCCATCTAACTGATAATGATTTCTAATATTGTTGATATTCTTCAAGGAAATCGAAACAAAATAGAACACAACTGTGTCTATCCATAGTAGTACATAACTACAATCCAGTGGTACACTACCACACCAAGTAACACACAAGTAATTGATCAGCAACATATAGTCACGAACAGTAGAACACATCCACCACAGTAGTATACATCTACTATCATACAGTGTTTATAACAATCATCTGATATCAACCTGCATAGTAACAATGTTATGATATAAACTGGATCATTTGGGACAATCGTTCACTCACATCTGTGATATCTGAAAGAATATCTGCCCTCACAGTAGAACAATGAGATATCTGGACTATTCTTCTCAATCAAGGAAGAATAACTATCTTGTCTTCTAAACCTGAACCATTCCCCACTCTGGGCCATTCTTCCTACACTAATCAAATTTCACACTGGAGAGAATGTATAAACCCTAACGAATGTCTGTCCCTAATTGTCGAGCCTAGACCATTCCCCACCCTGGGCCATTCCTCCTACACTAATCAAAGTGCACCCTGGAGAGAATGTATAAACCCTAAGGAATGACTGTCCAGACCATTTCCTCTATTAACCACAAGAGGAAAAGATTGTCTCATACCAACCTCCAAAACAAACCATTCCTCATGTTAACCACAATGATAAATCGTTGTTCGGCGAGGCAGGCCAGTCTTCTTGATTAACCCTTAAGAAGAGAGATTGCCCTAGACCACTCCCCATGTTAACCACGATAGGAAGTCGTTTTCTATGATACATTAGCAATCTGGACCATTTCTCATGATAACCACAATGAGAAATCATTGTCCGTCATAAATCTTAATCCACTTTTCGAACAGGAAATAATCTGCTCATCCTGGACCATTTTTCAAATTGAAAAATGACTGTCCATAAATCAATACATATCAGTGTTCCCTCCAAACCTAGGAGTCATATCTTCCTTTTTCAATAAGGAAGTCATCTCCACGAGCTCCAGCTTGAGTACGCAAACTCTTTCATCTTGGATATAAGCTTTACCAAAATGTTTGCTTATCTGCTCATCTGTGGAGATATGTATTGGAGAACCACTTTCTCCTTTCTGGACTTCATCATGGATAATGTAATGCTTGATTTCAAATGTACTTTGGTCTGGAACACTGGTTTTCTCTGAAGGCTTCATGTAGCTCTGATCAATAGAGTATATCATTGTTGGAAAACTGGAACATATCCATGTGCCACTTCTTTTTTCATCGTGAGATCTGATCTACTAAGTAATCATCTTGATACAATATCTTTGTTATAGAAAATCTTCACCACGCTTTTGTTGTGCACTGGAGGTTCTCCACTAGGTTGTCTTCTTCTATTTGCATACAAGGGTCTCTTTCTAGTATGCCACAAAGTCTTGAGGTTTCTCTTCATACGTTATTTATTCAATTGTTTTGGAGAAAATTCTTTGATTTCATTTGATGTAGAACTCCAACTTATGGATGTTGATATAATGACTCATGTAGAGATATGTTTGGTTTACTGGAACAAGTAATCATCATAGTCTTCTCCCTCCATCTGGGAGAACCTCTAGTTCTAGATCTTGCAATGCTTTCATTCATAGGTCTTTCATACACTATTCTTCATCATGACTTTCAGTTCCTCTGCTTGATTCCTTTTATTGAGTTCATATCAGGCTGGAAATCTTATGATTCTTAATACAATGACCGGTTGTTCTGGCTTATCTTTCTTTCTTGGAATCTTCATGTTCTTCTTGATTTTTTCTTTATCTCTTGGGTCCATGAAGTTTCTTATCCATTTCATGCCCTAAAGATTCCATTTCTTTCTTTCATCATAGGATCATGGATGTGTATGGACAACTAGGGATACTTTAAGGATTTTCTTTGAAGAGGTCTTCTTTTGTGGTTGAACTAAACATGTACTGTCTTTCATGGTTGCTACCATACTTCATCATTTTTAATGGATCATAGGATTAGCTCCCTTCTAATCCTTTCTTTATGTATGAGTGCATATAATCGTCTCCCTCCATCTAACAGATTCCATGCTTCCGTCTACATCCTTATTGTCTACTGCAATATATATAATTGGCTCTTTTTGTCTGACAGAGTCCACGCTTCTGTCTTGTTGTCTTCTACAAAAACGTCATAAGCCTTTCTCCAAATTCCTCTTGATTGTTGACTTCTTTATGTCTCTACTTCTTCTAAGTCTCTTCATGATGAATTCAACTTATCTTTCAATAGCTTTCACATGATTTGTTTGACGTATTTCATCCTTAATGTGTATTATCTAATGATATCCATATTTATCTTGTTGTTCTTCCATAGGTATAGTTCTTCTTGGAAAAAATTATCTTCCAAGAGATAGATATACATGATATGTATAGAGATGATGTGATCAAGATATGTACAAGAAATAAGAAGAGTAGTGTTACCTTTAGAAGAACAAGTCTCTTTCATCCTGCTTTGTCTTCTTTGTAGGCTCATTTTCTTCGAAAATTGATGCTTCGTGTGTCTCCTTCCTTTTCTTTAGCTTGGGACAATGATTCTTGTAGTGACCATACTTTCGACAGTTGAAGCATTGTATTTCTGAAATGTCTTTCTCTTGATTTGGCTTCCTCCTTGAGCCAAACTTCCTTTTGTTCCTAAAATTCTTGAATCTTTATGTGAAGCCCTGATCATCATACTTATTTTGGGGTTTATCTTTTGCACTGATCCTGGATTCTTCTTGAGCACAACAAGTCTAAGTTCTTCAAATGTAGGATCCTCCTTCCTTGTGTTCATACTTGTGGAAAATGCATCCCATGTCTTGGGAAGACCATTGAGTACTATGTTTACCAATTCCTTCTCTGAGATGATCTCTTCAATAGCTTGTAGTTGATCTCTTCACTGAGATATTCTCACAAAATATTATGTTATGTTGTCCTCATCATTCATCTTCATGTCACATAGCTCATTCTTCAGACTCATAACTTGTCTAATGTTTCTGACTGAGAAGAGGTTTGTTAGGGCATCGTATATCTTCTTCGATGAGTCAAGAATGGAGATGTAGGGTATCAAGTGGTATTTTATTTATTCCACTATTATACTCATAGCATTGATGTCACCGTCTTTGAACTTCTCCATAACTGCAACGTTCTATGGTTCCTTCTCTTTTCCTTCTTCAAACTCTGGTTTCACAATCTTTCCTTTCACGATATCCAACACTTTATTCTTGGCAAGAATGAGGTCAATCCTTGTCTTCCATGCTTTGAAGTTAGAATATCCATCTAACTTTTTTTTTTGACTTCATAGAGTAAGTAATGACTACTTTGACTTGGTCAAACCCTAGATTTGACCAAAAACTCAAACTTCACGTCTTGTCTTGCTGAGAGTACCAGGAGATGTGCTAGGCTAGGGCACACTAATATATCCATATATTAGGTATATTACTTCACTTAATATGCCTCAATGAGAGGATTAGGGTTTCTGTAGTTGCACCTGCTAGTAACCCCAGTGGAAGTGCTATGGTGACTGCTCCTACTAGAAACTCTAGCGACATTTATTCAACAAGCTTAACATCCTTACAACTATGTTTCCTTCCAACGGTTAGACTGAGTGAAGGAGGTGTGGGCCCATAACCTATTAGAATATAATGGATGTGCTAGTTTTACCATTGATAATATCTCTATTTTCACCCAACCATAGGTCGAAGCCACCCTCCGAGCACCTTAACGTTGACAAAGAATCACTCCAGAAGCAAACTCTAGGTTAGATAGCCAAACAAAGGGCAACGCACCTTTCCCCAAGGATAGTGCATCAAAAAGAACTAATCAGATAGTCCAAACCCTAGCCAAGAGATAATCCAAGCCAAAACATAACTGCTAGTTGTAGCAACTGCACTGGCTTCTCTCCTCCAAATATGCGCACAAAACTAGGCACTGTAGTGCGCACAAGTGTTGCTCTGCAATTCTGAGACTGCCTGCCAGAATGAGAATTGGCCTCCTACAGTTATACTAATTATGGCTAACTGTCTGGGCCAACTTCTCATTCTAGGTATCTGTCTGTTCAGTATATATATTATTATTTCTGGACGACTTCTTCTCTTGGAGGCTAATAACCTAATATAAATTATCTTCTTGAGCCGACAAGTCTTCTAGGGTTATTAGCCAACTCATTAGGGTTTCTTCTCACTTCCTGAAGTATTCTATCCTCGTTAGGTTTACACGTGGGGGTAAATACCTTCCGCAACTACCATAATATCAACAATGTTTTCATTCCTTTCATCTCCATGTCCATTGGATTTTGTTCCTTCAATGCCCAAATGGACATCCATCCCTCTAATCTCATCCTCCTGACTATAAGTCCCCTATGCCTCTTCCATTCCTCTAGAATCTATGTCGATCTTGATCTGATCTAGTTTTTGTTAACTCTACAAAATGTGCAGCCAACAAAACTTTGATAGGCTAACTGTTTCAACAATTTCATGAAAATATGAACCATTGTGGTTCAATAATATATATCATAATTATTTCTTCTGATTTCCTTGAAATTTGAATGCCCATATCAATTTTATGGGTGTCTATTTAGATTCCACTATCCAATACCTTTCCAACGCTTGCTCCCATGCTCAATTCTGAGTCTAGAGCAAAAAGTTATGGCTATTTAAAAAATAATTTCCCATTAATTTTTTCGTTCATTTTTCAACTTGGCGCAAATATGCGCTATAATTATTCATTTTTGCACCTACTCCTTTGGATTTTTCATAGGATCTCAATTGGGTTTCTTCATATACATATTATGGACACTCTGTCCAAGTTTCAACTATTTTTGTGTTCTTGGCTGCTAGTTACAACCTGCTAAAGTTCTAGGCCAATTTGTGTTTTTGGTATGGAATTATACAGGTGCTTTATTTTCCATATTAAACATTTTTATCATGCCCATAAATTTAATTGAGCTCTGGGAATATCTTCTATGGCTCAATATATTTCCATTCACTGCTCCTGCGCCTCAATCTGATTCCAGAGCAGAAAGTTATGGCTTTTTGAAGTTATTTGGGTCTTAAAATTTACCCTCCACTGTTTGTGTTGTAACTTGCTCATAGAAGCTCTATTTGACGAATGGTTTACACCATTAATAATCTCTCTCTGAGCTCTTTTATTTAAGCTACAAAGACAAAGTGTGGCTTGGCACACTCTTTTCTCGTGGTTTTTGTGTTGCTAAAAATGCTCTTGAGGGCCTAAAACCCGCACTGCAAAAAGATGACGTTCAAATGATATAAAACGTCGTAGAAAATCATTGGTTTTTTGTTGTTTTTCTCCCTCCGAATGAATTCGCATGCAAAAATTTCAACCTGTACACCCATATTTACCATGCACAGCAACATCACAAGGTAAATCATGCTTCGCGCACCTATAACCATTGTGCATCACTTCTTTGTCACACCAATAACTGTGCACTACTTTTGTGTTGTGCGCCAATATTCATCGCGCACAGTTTTGGTTCTTGCACTATTACATGTTGCATGTAGTTTTTGTATCGCGCGCTAATATTCTGCATGCATTATACTCTACGTGCTGCACCATGCCAGAGTTTAGTATCTCCACCACGCACCAAAACTCTGCATGCACCACTAACTAAACTGTTACGCTACAACATATACCCACATTGCATGCACACCAACCAAAATCCTCTACGTTCTGCCAATACTGTGCACACCACACACACCATTATTATTTTTCTGTTCGGAGCCAAAATTTAGTGTGTACACCCACACACCAGCATTTTTCCGTGCGACGCCCAAAATATTTATCGCACGCACCCGCACACTAACATTTTTCTGTGCAGTGCTGAATTTTTATATATCACAATCTTTTCACTACGCCACATGCATTTTTAGTGTGCCCAACTGTGCACATTCACCTTTATGTGCATCGATTCCTTGTGAATTCCACTGCAGAAATCGAGGATTTTTCCTAAATTTTTCCCCAATTTACCATAGACATTCTGCAACCATGAAATTTCTTCAATTACACCCCAATAACACCTATTCAACCTCTGTAACAACAAGTCGTTGTGGGTTGACATTTATGGAACGAATTTTTCCCAATCTCAATACACCAATTGACAATTTTAATTATAAAACTCGCTCCAACTGTCATGGGTTCACTATGACTTCAAATTCGACCAATTCCAGGTCTGAATTTGCTAGAACATATATTAAATCAATAATATCTCACCACATGGCCGAATTTATTAATTTTCCCATGAATTTAACAACAGAAATTGGGGCTTTTTACCATGGACGCTCTGTAACTCGAAATTTGGCCACTTCAAAATCAATCCTCTATGACATTTTGCTTCAACTCACTTGTTCGACCAATCTAGGCTCAACATTGAAAACTGAAGCTCTGATACCATATTGTTTTGTCCCCAACCATCCATTTCAGACCACGCTACGCCAGAAAACTCTTATGTTCTCTCTCCGGAACATACTGTAACATACCCAATATCCAACTGAGTTATGCCACATAAATTTTTTGAACTGCATGCAATTAAAATATATGCACACAAAACTCTTGGAGAAGCATTATATATAAAACATAAACATACAAATACATCTGTAAATACATAGATTCTCACTGAAATAATAGTAAACATATACATGCAGCATATACAGGAAATACGCATAAAAATAAACATAGTTATAACCACACATATGATAACCCATAAAAATAAGCACGTAAATAACAATGCAACATGTAAATTTATCACACAATTGGCACTTATCTTGGTAAGAATGTCACCAACTGCGTGCAGACATTCCACGAACCTCCTAGACTTAGACCACACCGTTCATCACTCTCAACAATGAGTCACCCCCAAGATGGGACTAAACTCCACCCGGGTAAATAGATTCCTAACTAGGATAAACACACATAGACAATTAGGAAAGACTCTGTCTCAGGTTCCAACTCAAACTAACAACCTACAGTCCCTCATTCCCCACATGTCTGTCCCACCCAGGAAGTGTTCCCCTTCTCTGCCCAACAATCCTTCAGTTGTCCCACTACCTTTTGGGGCTTCAGCAATAGGCTAGACATGAAGTCTCAGAGCATTGTAGTTGTAGTTTAGAACCTTCAGGAAATCAATTCCCAACATTTCTCTCACCCAAGGAATTGCTCACAGGCCTAACAAATTGCCTCCTCAATATCACACGTGCCTAACAACCCGCTTCTTTAATCCAGCTCCCAAGCTAACCAGATACACCAACACAAAATGGGTATGGATACAGGTTCAAGTATAGTCTGAAGATACAAAGGATAGCTCAATGGGTGTGTGCATGCTCATGGATGATTGACTGGATGACTGAATGATGGAAGGAATGATGGGAAGAATGGTGGAAAAGATCGAAAAATGAACTAAGTCCCAACAATATGTATGCATGTCCCCAACTTGACACTTGTCATGTTGGGAGTTACTTTGGCCCCACTTGTCCCCAACTTTAGAACTTAGGATAAAATAATTATCCATACTTTATGATTTAAGAAATATAAATATAATATTCCTTTTTGGCTTAAGCTCCCTAGCTTACCCCTTTTCCTTAACTTTTAGGCCCCTCCCTTTCCCTAACCAGTGGAGTTTAGTCCCCCATCTCTTTATCATGGTCGGTCTGCACACATCGATGTATTTTATATTAATTATGAGACGTTTACAAAAGTAGGTGCACTAGCCTTTAACATCTAGGCTCTTTGGCCTAATCAAAGCATAAGCATCCTAGCTTATAATAACTAGCTCACCAGCTTATAAAACATAACATATCCACAAAGGTTCATTGGCCTCAATATCGCGCATACTTAAGATGTTGCACACGGTATCTTGGAATGTGCATACTTCATCAATTTACTGCGTGGTACATGTGCACACTATGCCATGAAAGGTGTATACAAAATATGATATCAAACAACTCACTAGCTTAAGTACATTTGCATTTACATTTACAATTGGGTTTGGCTGAGGGATATTACACTATTGCTCTATATTTATTCCCTACTATTGTTCTACATTTACTATCTGCTACTACTAAGCATTTAGTCCCTGCTACTGCTCAAGAATCATTACCTACTCCACTACAGGTTTCTAAGGTGTATGAAACACCTTTCCCATCACATCCACAATTTTTCATTTGAGGTGTAATCATGTTTGGTAGATCTAGGTTCATGACAATATCAACAAATATTTGGGAATGTGTAAAAGCACCCAACTTAATATGTTCTATATATATTTAGAAATATCTACCCAAGGTATTCTTGATGTCTTGAAGGATTGATAACTTCCAAAAGTGTAATGACAGATCTGAAAGGAAAAAACAAACTGGAATTTTGGTGGAAAAGATAGTGCTGGGGTTGAAATCTAAGAACCATGGGCTAACAAATAGGCCCTCACTACCCCAAAACCAAAGACCCTCCTTAATAACTTTTTGATAATTGGCAATGTTTAAAAGCTAAACAATAAAGAAACCTTTGGTACAAAGATATACCTCAAAGTCCTTTATCGAGGTTGAGTGGAGTCACTGGTACATATTTTATGTAGGAGGCCAAAATCCATTTAATCCACAAGTTCTCTCTTTTGATTCATAATATGTGAGTAGGTTTGGGATCTCATGTTTGGAAGCATCTCGCATTGGAACCTCATCTAATTTCTCTATGATGTATGCACTACAGAGATGAGGGTTCAAAGGATCTCAAATGGAGGATTTATTTCTGACTATATCCTTGAAAGGGCATGCAATTCAGGAAGAAGGTACTCCACTACCAACCACTCCTTCAAATAGAGACAGAGCTAAACAAAGAGTTGAGTATTTGCAAGTGTAGTTGAGATTAATGTTATAACTTGAACACAAGTTGAATTGTTCCTTCACAAAGAGAGTTTGGAGAGAGGTGTTTAAGGGATTAAACATTCGTGGTGTATGAAACTCAAACACTTTAGAGAATTGTATGAGGCAGTGGGCGAGAGACTCATTGTTTAAATCTTTCTTAAACCTTCCCCACTTTGCTTTATGGAGAATTTGGCTCTAGAGAAATCAAACTTTGTTTAAGGACAAGACCGGTAGCCGAGAGTTTCTGGCTCACAAAATCAGAGTGGCATTTAAGAAAATATAGAAATCATCGATTCCTAAAGTTCCTAGGACTAGAAATGCTCTAGTTTTCAATCATTATGCGGCTTGGCATTATTTTGATGGTGTTAGAAAAGGGTCTCTTTCTCAGTGTGGAGGGGGGATTTCTTTCACATAAAACATTTTTATTGTTTAAAGTTGGGTGTTGTGACTAGAAGAAAATCCATGGTAGAATTGATTGCACTTTGAGTGTCACTAGTTTATCCTAGAGATATTGGAATCTGACATCTCTAGGTTGCAAGGGAATTTAAGGCAGTGACTGAATGGTTTCAAGGAAAACCTCATTTGGAAAGCCTTGTTTTGACTTCTTCGAAACGCGAGATTAGGGAGATGTAAAAGTATTTTGTCTCAGACTAAGTCGATCACATTTGTAAAAGTTTCAATCAACAAGAAGATCTTCTATCAAAATAAGCTTTTGTTTTAGACGAAGGGTTCATGGTATGATCAAAACATATAGGCGAGAAGGATCTACCCGAGTTTCAAATGCATCTATATTAATCATGTTTTTTTATTGGTTATAGTAATGAAATTAAGTATGTCTTGTGTAATATATTTTTTTTCCTCTATAGGATTATTTTGTAGTGTATTTATCTATGCTAGTTTATAGGATGGTCTTGTGTTAGCTAGCCTTTTATAGGGTCCTTCCAAAAGTGTGATTGAAGGTTTTCATGTTCATGACTTAAGTAAAGAGGAACACTTAGATATGTATTTTGATTTGAAATGAAATAGCAATTATAAAGATTATTTTTTTTTAAAACATTAGAAAACTTTGAACACAAGTCATTTAAATATTATAATAATATTATAATCTCAATAAGTTATTTAAATAGTTATTTTCCTCATACTTAATAACATAATTAATATGGTCTTGTGTTAGCTAGCCTTTTATAGGGTCCTTCCAAAAGTGTGATTGAAGGTTTTCATGTTCTTGACTTAGGTAAAGAGGAACACTTAGATATGTATTTTGATTTGAAATGAAATAACAATTATAAAGATTTTATTTTTTTTAAACATTAAAAAACTTTGAACACAAGTCATTTAAATATTATAATAATATTATAATCTCAATAAGTTATTTAAATAGTTATTTTCCTCATACTTAATAACATAATTAATATCACATGATTAATATGTAAGAAAATAAATTAGTTATGATTTAAATAATTATTTCCCTCATACTTAATAACATAATTAATATGACATGATTAATATATAAGAAAATAAACTAGTTATCATTTAAATAGTTATTTCCCTCATACTTAATAACATAATTAATATGTAAGGAAATAAACTAGTTATCAAAAATACAAATCAGAGTGATTGTCAATCACCCATATTTGATAATAGTTGCTTGAACAAATTAGTCCCAGTAAACGTATGTTCCCAAAAGTAGCTTAGTCCCAATAAGAGTATAATTTCCTAGAAGTCCCAATGGAAGAGATTGATGCTTACTATCCTAGTGCTTAAGGGGTTTGACAAACCAACCAACTAACTTCTCCATCGATAATATTAATGTAAAATGACAACTTTATATAAGATATATACATTTAATTTAATAACATAAGAAAATTAAAATCATATAAATAATTTTAAAAATAAAAATAATAATTTGTTAATAATTAAAATAACGATATTAATTTTTAAAATTATTTTTGTACCTTTTTAATGTGTGTCATATTCACACGAAATTTTCATCCAAGTTGAATTATGAAAACGCCTAATCTACATGTGATAAAACCAGCATTCGTAATGAAGAGGTATGACAAAAGACGTTAATTTCAATCTGACCGACGTCCAAAACTAGTACTTCTTTCTCGACCAAAACTGAAGTCCACACTGAAGTGCATTTGGAGATATCAGTAGGTGCCAGAAAGTTACAACGGATAGTCTGATCGTTATACGTATTTGCAATATATAATTTGCAATATATAATTTAATGAGGAAGATATATATATATATATATATATATATATATATATATATATAATCAAGGCGGGAATCCCTTCATTCGAAGAGAATATTATGATACGGTCTAATTTTTGGGTAGCAGATTGCAGAAATGGTTTTTTAAAAGACGTAGTATAAACTTTTAGTGTTTTTATTTTGGGGGTTTTCATCATTTTAGGGTATATTTTTCTAGTAGTTTTTCTCTAAAATCCGGTTTAAAATTTAGAAAATTTCAGATTTTTGTGGATGAAATTATGTCACTGGATTTCATGGAAAAATTCCCAAAGGTAAAATTGTGATTTATTCAACAACAGATTCCAATAATAATTACCTAAAAATAAAAATTATAACGTTTACAACTGTCAGTTTTCTAAAATCAAAACAGTTGTTTAAAGGAAATAAAGTGGAGGTCAACTCATAAATAACTAACTGTTAAGGAATTAAACGGCCAACTTAAAACAGATTAAACGGCCAAATTAATCGAAGCATTTCCTTTCGTCCGTTATGAAAGTGAAAACCCCCTTTGAAAAAGATTATTACCATACTTTTAATACTCAAGCAGACAGACAGACATTCAGGACAGATCAACCAGTGACACTACCAGCTGTACCTGAGAAAGTACTACTCGGATTTACTAAATCCGAGAGCAAATGCATTGTAGCTGTTTAACAGTTATACATATTTACTTGAAAAACAATGATGTCAAATTTCTATCCCAAATGATTGAAATAATGATAATATGGAAAAGATTTAGTGGAATAATCTGGAATAATGATAATATGGAAAAGATTTAGCGGAATGATGTGAAATACAGGGGCGGGGAATCAGAGGGATATGGTCGGTGAGGTGTGGGATTCACCACATGCAATAAAACAAAATTAAAATCCTGGGTATGAAGTTTATAATGAGGTCGTTAACACCAAGGAAGATCCCAAATTAGTGGGAATAGAGAAAACATCGCTTTGAGAACTAGTTGCAACAGTGCAAGTAGTTTAATTGTGCGGATGCATGGGCGAATCATAATTTTTACTAATAAATTGTGTAAAATATAGGTTGATATATTTTGTCAAAAACAAAACCCGAAAATCTACGCTAAATTTGGGAGTAGATACTCAAATATAGTAGAGAGCACCACATGGAATGGATTTGTTTAAATAAATTGAATCCAAGAACCTTGTGGGTGGTGGGATTTACTTGTCCGAATGTCACCCATGCTTTCTCCATACATCCTCCACCTGTTTTCCCTATATTACTAACTGCTTGTAGGTCTGTGTGTGCATGCAATTTTACTGGGACTGCTATCTATAGCTTCTGCTGTAACAGAAGACTTGCTGGAGTATTATATCACCTGGTGGCTTCCTCCCATTATTTCGATAGAAAACAGAGCGAAACAAAACAAGGAACAGTTTACAGCTAAAAGAAGGTAGAAATCTCTAATAATGGAAGAATCATTCTCTACTGTGATCCCCGTGTCTGCTGTGAAACCAGTGAGTTTACAGCCATGGAATAGCAGTCCGGGACACGAGGACCTTTATTGCATGAATATGCGTCCGAGATCGGATTTGAGCAGCACATATGACATAAATTCCTCCACTTCACAGGCCAAGAGTGATCATTATATCAATAGTGACTCAGTTTGGCTTCCTGAGGTATCTTCTTCTTCTGATATAAATGAAAACCATGAATGCATCGATCTCAACTTGACTTTGGATTTAACATTGCGGGTCAATCAAGCAGACGGAAATCGTATAGCCCCCCAGCCAAGTCCCCCAACAGCAGGAGGAATGGAGCAGGAAACAATGGTGGCAACAAGAGATTTTCAACTCCAAACAGTAAATAGACGAGAAAATAATAATGACATATACTCTGTTTCTAGGGATATGGCGAATGCAGAATTTGGGTTTGAAAGGAACTGCCATGAAGCAATCGTAGGCCAAGCAAGGACAGTTCAGTGCAGTGCTTCGGTCACATCAAAAGAGAATCAGCAGGAGATTCCTATGATTAACTGGAATGAAGCTAAGCATTTAGCCATTTCTTCGAATATATCGAGGCAGACTCGGTCATTTGCAACAAATCATTCTGGAATGACTTTACTGGATGGGTTCTCCAACTTGAGCCAGGACAAAGTACTCCAGTTGTCTAACTTTGATCCCAATTTGACAGACAATGACTTCGCAGATGCTGATCACTGTTCGAATTCAACTATAGAGTAAAGTCCTAGCCCTTATCTATTTTCTGGGGAATAGTTTCTGTACTATTATTGTAAGTTTCTTGTGCTCGGCCTACTTTTATCCAGCAATAAACCAATCCCTAAATCGGTAGGGTCTGTCCTCTACCAAGGGCACATATAGGCCTTTATTGTTCATCCCCTTAGCTTTGGAGAGGGTCAGATTTGGGGAATGTATTTAAACTATAATATTGATTGCAAATCTGTGAGTGCTTGCTTGGTGCAGATTTTCAAAACTACTGCGAAACCAGGAGTGCTTAATCAGTACAGAGTACTGCGAAAATTATAACTATCTAACCAACACAGAGTTATATTTGAGTCTCGAGCTTGGCCAGCGCCACTATACTTGTAAATAGTTTGATTTTTATTTAATAGTTAAATGATTCCAGGGCAATCAGTTTTTAATTTTGCTTTCAAAATTCACTCTTTTATAATTAGTTTTGCATTTCATGTTTTGTTTTGCATTTATATTGCAGTCGGTTAATTGCTTGTTTATATTATGATCATATTTCCAGTTTTCCTTCCAAAATTCTAAACCTTTATGTAAAGGTACTTCGCTGCTGCCTTTTCTTTTCTTTTCTTATTCAATCAGTGGTTCATAGCTTATGCTATGGGAGTTTTGAATGAGGTCGCACTTGATTTGCTATATTAATCTTGTTTACACTTATTTTATTTTGATATTAGCAACGAGCATCTTGTTTGTAAGGAATTTTGGTAGTCATGTGAACATTATTTTCTTTTATGAACAATTGACATGTGTCTAGCTTACCTGCTTTTTCTGGGATAATTTTGACAGGGACCGAGTAAGATGTTGGTCTCCCATTCGGGCTAACCAGAGGAACTCTCTCTGTCCCTTTCCTAATCCTTCTGGAGAAAATCAACAAGGTGCCATGGCAGGAAGGTTTGTGCAGGGCCAGGGAAATTCATTGTATGTCAAGGTGAATATGGATGGCATGCCCATTGGTAGGAAACTGGATTTGAATGCTTATGAATCTTATGAGACTCTTGCTCAGGATTTGAAGAATATGTTTCAACTAACCACTGAGGGTGAGTATCTTTTGATCTGATTTCTGTGTCTATAGCTATTATTCATACAACAATTTAGGCTGAAACGATATGACTTTCAGATTACATCGAAGCTTGCCTTCCTATGGCGAAAAATCCTGCTGTGAAGCCTTTAACGCTTTTGGACCCAACTGCTGATTTTGTACTAACCTATGAAGATAATGAAGGAGATTGCATGTTTGTCGGAGATGTTCCATGGAAGTAAGCTCTGATTTATAAGTCCCTAGAAGTACCATACTTCTTACTAGTTTGAATTCTAGTAAAACAAAATATCCAAAAGGACTATGCATTCCTACCTGGGTTAATTTCAAAATTTTAAAATTTTATTGATAGAACTATGTTTTGCAGAATGTTTCTTCGGACAGTCAAACGGCTAAGGATCTTAAAAAGCTCCGGCTCAAATGCCTTTGGTATTCTAAATTCAATCTTCCAGTCCTTATTTTTGCATTTTTTTCTCTTATTGTAAGATAATTTGGAGGGTTACTCTGATTTGTTTGTTGTTTCTTATTAGAACACTTCTGCATGTTTCGGTAGCTGACAGTAGGGGTGATTTATTTGCAGCTAAAAAATGTTCAAAGAAGGGAAAGGCGATTTGAGTGGCTGTGCCCATCTCAGGGTCCAGTCAGGCATAGATCCTGTCCCTTGTATCGCCATGCCCATCTAAGGGTCCAGTCAGTCATAGATCCTGTCCCTCCTACGGCCTTTGAAACAACAGGTTAGACGATCAGATGATTCTCATACTGCTCCTGAAGACCATGTTGCAGAAGGCGCTTATTATTTTTTTTCAGCAATTCCATCTTCCTGCCAACCATTTTTTCTGCCATTTTTCATTCTTGGTTATGATATATAATTTAATTTTAACTGTTGGTCTAAACATTTTCTTCCTAAAATTTGGGAAGTTCACATTGATCTATTTCTTATGTGCTTCATATTGTTTTCTCCTCTTTAAGTAGTATTGTACAAATTCATTAGACTGGCTTACCAGAGTTGTACTCATTGATTTTGTCTTATGGCAAGATTTACAAAATCAATTAATTTGAACATCTGACAACACTAGGATCTCTGTTCTCAACACTGGCTTTTTGTTGGAATACATTTTCTTTCTCCTTCTTTCTTCATAAACAAATGTTTAACCCATGGGACATTGCCAATTGTACCAAAAATGAAAATTTTCCGGAGATCCTCTTATTTGTGCTTGAATTTTGATCTTGTTCTCACCTTGGGTTCTATGCTTGTTCAATGTTTAATTGTTTGCTTCTGTGATCAAAGGAACCTAAGTTTTTCTCCCTAGAGCTATATTGTTTTAGCATATATAAGGGTCTATCTGATGAACCACTGAATTCAGCATTAGATGCATATTTTCTGAGCTATATTGCTCATCAGCTGGTAATTGAACATGATGACTCTCATTGGATTCTGAGGTAGTTTCTTGTGATTACTCTAATAACAATGGAAGCTACGGAGACATCAGTTTAAAGTTGGGTTTGAATTTAACACTTTGGCTTGATCATATACAGATAAAGCATATAAATCTCCAGCACTAGACAGTATGGTAATACTAATAATAATATGTGATGTACTCTGATTCTAGGAACATCGTGAATGCCTAGGTTAGGTTTTAAAAAAGCTACAATGAAGTGATTATAGGCCAACCAAGGCCAGTTCATTGCAGTCCTTCCTCCACTCTGAAAGAGAATCAGTAGGAGATCCCTGTGATTAAGTAGAGTGAAACCAAGCAAAAAGCTACAATGAAGTGATTGTAGGCCAACCAAGGCCAGTTCATTGCAGTCCTTCCTCCACTCTGAAAGAGAATCAGCAGGAAATCCTTGTGATTAAGTAGAGTGAAACCAAGCATTGGACATTATTTTGGAGAATTAGCAATCCCTGGAATGAAGATAAACAAATGAAACTAGAATTTGTGTGACAATAATGTGAAATGAGCATGCATGGTTGTAAGCATTTTTGGAGGATTACCAATCCTATATATAAGGTGTTTGAGCATTTGAAATGCGGATCCTTCATGATGCTTATCATAAATCCATAGTAGGTGAAGCCAAAGGCAAGTGTGGGAGAATCCCAACATGGCCTTGGTAAATAAACAGAATTCTGTAAATCCTTTTTTCCAAAGCCTTTCCCTTGAAGAAAATTCAAGACTACTTTACAGAGAAAAGAGGAAATCCCTGTGATTAAGTAGAGTGAAACCAAGCATTGAACATTATTTTGGACAATTAGCAATCCCTGGAATGAAGATAAACAAATGAAAATAGAATTTGTGTGACAATAATGTGAAATGAGCATGCATGGTTGTAAGCATTTTTGGGTAATGGTAATAATTGAAGCATGGAATGAAGATGAACAAATGAAAATAGAATTTGTGTGACAATAATCTGAAATGAGCATGCATGGTTGTAAACATTTTTGGGTAATGGTAATAATTGAAGCATGTCGGAGGATTACCAATCCTATATATAAGGTGTTTGAGCATTTGAAATGCGGATCCTTCATGATGCTTATAATAAATCCATAATGGTGAAGCCAAAGGCAAGTGTGGGAGAATCCCAACATGGCCTTGGTAAATAAACAGAATTCTGTAAATTCTTTTTTCCAAAGCCTTTCCTTGAAGAAAATTCAAGACTACTTTACAGAGAAAAAACATGTGTTAATTTATAGTAAAGAAAGGATGTGTTAATTTATAAACTTTAACAGGACCAGGAACATATTCTCAAGCTAATTATGAGGCATTGCTTTGACCTTACCCACTTTTAAGATCTACCCAGAGCCCCTACAAGGCTACTAATTATGAGGGCTTGCTTTGACCTTACCCACTTTTAAGATCTACCCAAAACCCCTACAAGGCCCTACAAGGCTAATGCATAAATAGGGAGATATTATCGAATACTACATAATACCTATATACAAGGTAAACTATCTAAATGTAAGTCATTTTTATAAATGTAGAGGAAATAGTAGTAAAGTTGAACGCTCTTGAAATTTTCTTTGATATTTAAGAATATAGACAGACAATATACAGACGAAATTAGAGAGTCTGTCCTAGCTTATGAATCCCAAGCATAAACAATGGATTCTGTCTGTACACTCGGTGTCCCTCTCCCTGCTAATAACAAATATATAATGTCCTACGTTATGAATCCCAAGCATAAACAGTGGATTCTGTCTGTACACTCGGTCTCCCTCTCCCTGCTAATAACAAATATATTATGTGAAAAACGCCTCTTCCCAAGATAGATTCTGACCGAGTATATTATTTTCAACAATCTAACATGTGTCATTTCTATCTTCCCAAGATCCTCGACCGAGCATATTAGTTTACCGTTTCAATAATATATAAGGACAAATTCTGTTTTTATCAAATTTTGTTTGAGGTTACCGAGCATATTAGTTCTCACATGTGTCGTTTCAATAATATAGAGGGATAAATTCCGTTTTTTATCGAATTTTGTTTGAAGTTACAATATTATTGATTCATGAAAATTTTCATTTGTCTCCTATTTTAACTCATTTTAAATAATTTAATCATAAAAATGAACGACACAAAACCGAATTTTAGTCACTTTGCAAAAAATCGAATTTGTAATCATTTCTGCAGATTGTGAAATACGATGTGTAATCATTCCAGTAGTTTTTCTTTTGGTTCTTTGGCCGAATCTTAGCATCAGCCGCCTCCCAGGTTAGCGAGACATCTCAATTTAATAGTTTATTTATAAGGTATCTTTTGTCAAATTTCAATAATCTACAATGTTAAACTTGTTACAACTCAAGAACAATATTATGAAATACTATGTGTAATAATTCTTGTAGTTTTTCTTTGGTATCTATGTCTGAATCGTAGCATTAGTTGCTTTTCATTTTAACAAGGAAACAAGGAATTTAGTTGCCTTTCATTTTAACAAGGAAACAAGGAATTTAATCAAGAGATATGCTCTAGTGATTGTTAAACTCTTTTGTCATGGTGTTGCTAGAAATTTACTCTTTAGTCAAGCCAAAATCATTTAGGATGTAAAGTTTTTTCTACCATATTTTAAGGCTTGGATTAGGCAATTTGACCAAAATTGGATTGTGTTGACATGTTGGTGGAGGATTGAAATAGAGAAAAACTCTAGATGAGGAGGTAAAGAGTGGATGGTAATGTTGAGGAACCCAATATAGACAATGGGGAAACATTACTAGTCATTTAAATGTTTTTGCTCATTTATTCATAATGTTTTCTTTTCAATATAATGTGTTATTTATAAAATAACACATTATATACATATATACTCTATTATAGTGTTTTCCTATTTCCAAAAATCTCGGGGTCATGTTTCCAATGCATATTTGTTTTAAAAAATTGTACCAATTTCCTTGTATCTTGCAACTTAGAGGATGATAATAAAATGGTTTAAGGAAATGGATTGAGGATAATAATAATAAAAGGGTTAATGAAGAAGCTCAATTTAGGAATCGACATGTACAATTGATCACTTTGTTCTAAAAATTTCATCTCATGATAATAGATTTACACTCAAAGAATTGAATCCTACCAATAAAACTGAAATATTAGGAAACTCCCTATCAAAAATTCAGATCTACAATTATTGAAACAAAGGATTGAATATTCAAGAGTGTAGACATTGCATATTAGAAGATTGAATCAAATCAACAATGACGTGGATAGTAAATCTAATAAAAGAGAAATATTCAATGCGAATCAATGTACTAAAAGTTTGTAGAAGCAATCCCATCTCTTTCTATTATGCTAAAATAAGGATTACGTCCACTCTACTCTACTTACACAAGAACTCTTCATAATCCCACATTGCAAATCACATTGACTATTTGTGTAATTAGTTTTCCATTATCTCCTTTAATAGAAAGAGAAGAATAAGTTAAAAACATGGCTAAGAATACCCTAAGAGTGGTGTGCTACATATTCTCATCGATGCAAGGGAATCTTTTTTAAGTGATGTGTTGTAACATCACCATTTTTAATCCCTATTTTAGCAAAGTATAATGTAAATATGATATAGGACCACAAGCCTAATGATGTAATATCTAAACATTGTATATCAAAAAATAATAAAACAAAATGTATCGCCAACTACAAACAAATAAGGACAAAGTCATGGCGGCTAAGTTTCCACAATAAAAGGGGGTCCAAGGGGGAATTATACATGCTTATTAATCACAAGCCACTTTTCTAAAAATTATTTTGTATGAACCTTCTTTTTTCACTTTTCAGTGTTCGAGAGCTCCAATCATTGAATACATGTAAGAGGGTTGGTGGGAAAAGTCATCGCACATCGTTATTGAGAGCATGGGGCTAAGTACAATCGACATTTGAGAATGCGAGAGTCAACTTTCAAGGGTAAAAGGAAACTTGAATGGGTATTGTAGGTAGTTTTTAGAGCTTGGGAAAGGGAGTGTTGAGTGTTAGAGCTTGAAGGAAGCCACAATGGGCATGTAAAGCAACTTGTTTGATCTAAAAATGAAGAAGACTTGTAATCTTGAAAATATTTGCAAGTTAAATTTTATGTGTTAAAAGCAAATGGATCAACTTTGCAACACATCATTAATAGGATTTACTCATTTAAGATGCATATAAACAACAACATAATCAATGAACATAAACACATAACACAACAAATGATAAAGGAGTTCACCCCTCTCTCGGGCTACATCTCCTGGTCCAGTTTCCAATGGATCATTATTATTATTTGCTCAAAGTGCTCAAAAGCATGCTTTACAATGCTCAAATTGACCAACAAACTACTCCAATGGCTTCAGAGCGTCCAAAAACCCCTAGCTGGGCTTTTTCGACACCTCGTTTGCCTAAAAAACGAAGAAGTTAGGCTTCCTGGAAGTCTCCCCTTCAAGCTTGCTATCTCTGCACCTACAAATTGCACCCCTGTTCATTCAACCTAGCACACACTATATTTAAAGCATAATAACCTGGCACCGAACGCAACCGCGCCAACGGTGCGAACTGTAGGACGGTTATGGGCGCGCTAGCCCCTAACCGCCAAACTCAGGGGCACATAGGTCGTCCATACGACTGCGCGCTATAATAAAAAGGGGCTACGTTCAAAGATTTGTTGTGGGCACGACACGTGTCGGCCCAAAACCCAACCGTTTGAAACCAACACCAAACTCCCGCTTACACAATGGTCATATGGTTAAAATGTATGCGACCGGGGCTCCGTTATATATTCACACGCATTCACATATGTAATGGTCATATGGTATTCGTAATATAACTACAGGCTGGGGCTAAGCCCCAGCCCGACCCCCCACCACATTAACTTTTAATCAAATTCAAATATATATGTTGCCATATACATTATAAGACCCAATGCGTGGTATATTGGTCAGGCGGACTTTGTTAAGGCTTGAACGGTGGGGGAGGTCTGGGGTTTGAATCCCATGGAATCCATATAATTTTGAACCAATACCCAATACAATGGTGCCACGTGGCAGCCCATGACTGGGCCACGTGGCACTCAACCACAAACCAAAAACTGCCACGTATCGAAACATGATTCGTCCAACTGTCAACCAATCCGAAACTACCACATCACTTCTGCCATGTCAGTGTGCGGTCTCTGCCACTTCATCCTGTACGGACTGCACAGTCAACGTCCCCTTTTTTTTGTCTATTTGACGATTCGAATAGATCACAATATCTCTCGCTCCCGATGTTCGTTTGAATCCAAACGAGTTGTGTTGGGTTCGCAACGACGAGGCCTATTCTCTCGTTCAATTTGAAGAGATTCCGAGCACTTTGAAATTTTGAGCAAAATTTGATCCCCTGATCACACCTTCCCATTGGGAATCTTTTGGACCTCCAAAAGACTATATTCAATCTATGTGAAGATGAGGGTATAGTTCCCCCACCCTTCCAACCTCAATCCACTTGGCTTTGCTTGGATTGGTACCTTTAAGACCAACTCGAAGATACTCCACATTTCCTCGTTTTGAAGTTCGCATTCTCCTGTCAAGGATGGTGTCTTCATGCAGTTCTGTAAGATATTTTGGGGAAAATCATCTATAGAAGGAATCTGAACATGCTCTCCATGATCATCAATTAATGGAGGCTCATACAATTTCAAATTCTCAACATTAACAACTGCATACATTTGCATATAAGGAGGCGAATCTAAACGAAAGGCATTGTTACCAATCTTGTCGATAATCTTGAAAGGACCATATCGAATCGGTTTCAATTTTTTACCTTCTCCTTTAAGTCTCTCCTTACTGATGTAAAGCCAAACTTCATCTCCAACTTGGAAACTGTGATCAACACGATGCTTGTCATGTCTCATCTTGTACTTGGCTTGAATCTTTTCCAACTACTCTTGCACCACTTGATGTATCGACTGAATTCGTTCAATAAACTTTTCTGCCCTATCAATGTCACATTGACCATCGATAGCAATATCCTTCCCAAAGATAAAATCTAAAGGAGATTTGGGCAAATAGCCAAAACATGTTTCAAATGGCGACGTTTGAGTCGAAGAGTGCTTAGTGCGATTGTAAGCATGTTGAATGTAGTGTAAATGCTCATCCCAAAGTTTAGGATGCTTGCTACAATAAGCACGAAGAAGATGCACCATTGTTCAATTTACCACCTTTGTCTAACCATTTGTTTGTAGATGAAAAGTTGTGCTCTTTTTAAGTTTGGTGTCCATGAGTGCCCATAAACTCGACCAAAAAATTCCAACAAATCGAGAATCCTGATCAGAAATAATGGATTTAGGCAATCCAAAATGCACCCAAACATTTTGAAAGAACATTTGTGTCATTTGTTTAGCTGTAACCTACTTAGTACAAGGCATCAAAATGCACATTTTTCTAAATCGATCAATCACAACATAAAGATAATCATGATTTCATCTCGACATAGGTAAACCACCTACAAAATCCATGGAAATACTTTCCCAAGGTCGAGAAGGAACTGGAAGTGGAGTGTACAAACCCAACTTTCGATTGCTAGGTTTACTTGTGGCACATAACGAACATCCTCGAACATATCTTGAAACAATTTCATTCATTTTAGGCCAGTAGCAATATCTTTGAAAATTAACCACTGTCTTGCCTACACCAAAATGACCAGCAATAAGAGAAGAATGCGCTTCTCTTATAATGTTGATTATTTCCCCCTGTGGAATACACAACTTTCCAAGATGATACAAAAGATTATCATGCACATGGTAATCCAATTCTTCAACATGGTTAGAGTGGCACAAAGTTTCATATACTTCTTTGAAATCAGTATCCAAAGCATATTGCTCAACATAACTTTCATGCATGATAGGACTATGCTTAAGAATAACTGAAGCACTAATAATAGGCCTTGAAAGCATATCAGTGACTTTGTTATAAATGCCCTTCTTATACCTAATTACCAAGTGAAACTGTTGAAGAAAACCCATCCATTTGAAGTGCCTAGCTTGCTGTAGCTTTGTCTGTGATTGTAAGTATTGCAATGGTTGATGATCGGTGTGAATAATGGTTTCTTTCCCCAAAAAATAATGTTTCCATTTTTTCACACTTTGTACCAATGCATACAATTCCTTATCATAAGTAGGATAGTTAATCACGGCACCATTAAAAATCTCAGAATGAAAACAAATGGGCTTACCATGCTGTAGAAAAACTGCTCCCATTGCATAATTGCTTGCATCTGTTTGGATTTGAAAAGGTTGTCTTAAATTTGGAAGTGCAAGAACTGGCGTTGAACTGATCTTTTCTTTCAAAGTATCAAAATCCTTTTGTTGCTTGCCTCCCCATTGAAAAACTTTCTTGACACTTGTCACAGCATGTAATGGAGCTGCAATGGAAGAAAAGTTAGCAATAAACTTCCTCCAATATTGGGCTGCTCCCAAAAAACTTCTTACCTCTGTCACATTGCTGGGCTTGGACCATTCCAAAATGACTTTGCCCTTGGAGGGATCAATTTTTAATTCGCCTCCACCAACAATATGCCCTAAGTAAATAAGTGAAGTCTTTCCAAATTCACATTTGGACAACTTCAAAAATAAATTTTCTTTTCTCAAAACATCCAAAACTTGTTTCACATGTTCAACATGCTTTTCACGAGATTTGCTAAAGATCAAAATATCATCCAAGTAGACAATAACACAATCATCCAGAAAAGTCCTTAAGACATCATTCATAACTCTCATGAAAGTAGCAGGTGCATTGCAAAGTCCAAAAGACATTACCATCCATTCAAATAAACCTTGCTTAGTTTTAAATGTTGTCTTCCATGTGTCTCCCTCGACAATTTTGATCTGATGATATCCGCTTCTCAAATCTAACTTAGTAAAATATTTAGCATCTTTTAATTGATCAAGCAAATCATCGATTCTAGGAAGAGGATAATGATTCTTAACTTTAATTTTGTTCAAAGCCCTGAAATCAACACACATACACCATGTACCATCTTTCTTTGGCACTAACACAATTGGAGATCCACATGGCGATGAGCTTGGTACAATAACCCCTTTGTCAAGCAACTCTTGAATTTGTTTTTTAATCTCATCATTTTCCATAACTGACATTATGTACATACCAATGTTTGGAAGAGGACTATCTTGTTGCAATTGAATTTCATGTTGGACTCCCCTTTTCGGAGGTAATCCCTTAGGTTGTTTAAACATTTCATCATATTGATTAAAAACTTCATATAAATCGGATTTCAACTTTGTATGACAACCTTGAAATGCTTCATTTTCAATATCATCTTTAGGTTTGATCATTAAGAGAACAAAATTCTTACTAGCATTGACTAATCTCTTCATTTGTCCCGCATTTACAAGTGATAAATTCATCTTCTTTGTATGGGCTCTAACAATG
>ML781699.1:407496-450369 GCA_009831015.1 Picea engelmannii | reverse complement strand
AGAACTTGGCTCCACAAGTTGACCTTCTCCTCTTGTGAGTTTCAACCTTGTGAGCATCAGAAAACAAAACACTTGCAAATAATCAAGTCTTCAAAAACCAGTGCTCTAATACCAACTTGATCTAAAAATGAAGAAGACTTGTAATCTTGAAAATATTTGCAAGTTAAATTTTATGTGTTAAAAGAAAATGGATCAACTTTGCAACACATGATTAATAGGATTTACTCATTTAAGATGCATATAAACAACATCATAATCAATGAACATAAACACATAACACAACAAATGATAAAGGAGTTCACCCCTCTCTTGGGCTACATCTCCTGGTTCAGCTTCCAATGGATCATTATTATTATTTCCTCAAAGTTCTCAAAAACGTGTTTTACAATGCTCAAATTAACCAACAGACCGCTCCAATGGCTTCAGAGCGTCCAAAAACCCCTAGCTGGGCTTTTTCAGCACCTCGTTTGGCCAAAAAACGAAGAAGTTAGGCTTCCTGGAAGTCTCCCCTTCAAGTTTGTTGTCTCTGCATCTACAAATTGCACCCCTGTTCATTCAACCTAGCACACACGCTATTTAAAGCATAAAAACCCGACATCGAACGCAACCGCACCAATGGTGCGAACTATAGGACAATTATGGGCACGCCAGCCCCTAACCGCCAAACTCAGGGGCACATGGGTTGTCCATACGACCGTGCGCTATAAGAAAAAGGGGCTACGTTCAAATACTTGTTGTGAGCGCGACACGTGTCGGCGCAAAACCCAACCGTTTGAAACCAACACCAAACTCCCGCTTACATAATGGTCATATGGTTTAAATGTATGCGACCGGGGCTCCATTATATATTCGCGCGCATTCACATATGTAATGGTCATATGGTATTCATAATATAACCGCGGGCTGGGGCTAAGCCCCAGCCCGACCCCTCGTCACATTAACTTTTAATCAAATTCAAATATATATTTTTCCATATACATTATAAGAACCAACGCATGGTATATTGGTCGGGTGGACTTTGTTAAGGCTTGACCGGTGGGGGAGGTTCGGGGTTCGAATCCCATGGAATCCATATAATTTTGAACCAATACCTAATACAATGGTGCCAGGTGGCATCCCATGACTGGGCCACGTGGCACTCAAACACAAACCAAAAACTGCCACGTGTCAAAACATGATTCGTCCAACTGTCAGCCAATCCAAAACTACCACGTCACCTCTGCCATGTCAGCTTATGGTCTCTTCCACGTCAGCCTGTACGGACTGTACGAACTGAACAGTCAGCGTCCCCTTTTTTTTGGCCTATTTGACGATTCGAACAGATCGCAATATCTCTCGCTCCCGACGTCTATTTGAATCCAAACGAGTTGCATTGGGTTCGTAACGATGAGGCCTACGCTCTCATTCGATTTGAAGTGATTCCGAGCACTCTGAATTTTTGAGCAAAATTTGATCCCCTTATCATTGTTGGAGCTATAATTGCATGAAGAAGCAGATTGTTAAGCTTGTAAATTGATATTTATGTGTAATAAATTACCCTATAGAAAATGATCTTGATGTTGTGAGTTTTTCATGTTCCAAGTGGCATTCCCAAAGTCCACAACAAAGATGTTTCCTATCCAACCCATGTTAAAGCCCTAGGGGGAAGTTGGATAGCTTGAGGGATTGTGTGATAGTGAAGGGAATCCCATTCCTTGGGCTGTGTAGGTTGAGAGGAAATAGGGTTGGTGGATTGGGATGGTTGTAGGAAATTAGATTGTTGTGGGTTATATTGGGCTATGAGTTAACAACAGTAACCCTTAGGAGACATCCTTTCTTTTGGATTCATAGTCATAACTCGATGGTGACTTTCTATTGAGAAATTGATTAGAAACTCTATGGTTGGGTGGAATGTATATCCTCTGTGGTTGGTTTCCCATTTTCTTACAAAGATAAATGTTTGTATTGATGTGTTTTAATTTCTATCATTTTAGTCCACATATTGAGTATTTAGTTGCTACTTTACATATTAAATAGACTGCATTGACTTTCTTTTAAATTATTTTAGATGCATGGGTGTTTCTATCATGATGCAAGCATTTAGTTTAAATTGTTGGGCTTAGTAGCATGTGTGCTACAAAGTGGCATCAGAGCGTTGTTTTTTGTAAGTTTAAAAACTTTTAAAGTAATGCAATGCACATGCATATTCTTAAGAAAAGGAACACAATTGCAATCACACTTGTATTCACGGATATTTTCCTTCGAAACACAAACTGGGAAAACAAGTAGCCTATTTAGAGCCGTGTCAACCCTTAGCTTTTCACCCTTGAAAATCGTGAGGGTTGAGAGCCAACACACAATATTTGGGATGACATTTAGAGATTTCCCCAAAGTTTTAGCACTTGTGTGAGCCATAGGTTGGTCTCCATCAGAGACATGTGTAGGACTAGTATGTGATTGTTTATGCTTCAAAGTTAGAGCTAGCATAGTTTCACATGGATTTGAGATAAATGTCTATTTATAGCAGGTGACCCTATTTTTAAGTAGACAACGAGTGGAGACTCATTTGACAATTTTGAGCATACAGAGTTGGTCCTTGCATGATACTAAGCTCAATGGAACTTTTTCGGGTGACATGTGAGTACTTTCTATTTTTAGCAGGTTGATCTCTAGGCCTCAGTTCAAGATTTTGAGCGTGTAATATTCATCCTTGAGACATTATGAGTCTATTCGACCTTTTCTAGGATGACATGCAAATATTTTCTATTTTTACCAGGAGGAGATAGAGGGGTCAGATGATGATTCCAAGCATATATCTGGGTTCCTTATAGAAAATTGAATACGATGAGCCTAATTTGAGTGACACACAAGGACATAATAATTTTAGTAGGTGGAGCACTAGGCTTCTCATGTCATTTCTAATCACATATTCAGAATCCTCATGGAAAATCGAATCCGATGAATATGATATCATTGACATATGGCGAGATTCTTTTTTTAACAGTGTTCATTTTTATACATTTGACATGTGGCGATGGTCTCCTAGTCATCCTTGATATATTTGGTAGTTTCCTATTTTTTAGGATTCGATCCCTATTTTAACAATTTCTATTTATAGTAGGGGTGGTCACCTCCAAAGGTGACAAGTGGCAAGGTTAGATTCTGAGATTTGGTAGTGATGAAGTTAGCATGTGCAAGTTGGGTGGAGTAACTAATAAGGGAGCACACTTTCCAAAGGATTAATGAAAATATTTAGAATTAATTAATAAAAAGTGGCATTTGTATGAGATGGCAAGTCTTTGGGCATGTTTTGGCTAATTAAATCCTAACTTACTTTATTTTCCTTCACTCACCATATATACCACATTCCATGCATTAAATGCTTTATTTCTTCACACATGTGCCTTATCATTCCCTCAATTATGTTTTTCCCTATTTTCTACCATTACTGCACTTCCATTTTCCCTATTTATTATCCTAACTCCTCTCTCTCCCTATTTTTTACATTTTCTTAATCAACCTTAATTTCCCCTATTTTTTAGTATTAATACACCTCCCTTTTCCCATACTTTATAGTAAATTCATTCTTTAAAGCACCACCATTTCTAATTTTTTATTATTTAACATAATTACCCCTAACATTATCCCTATTTCTCTATTTCCCATGTATTCATGTGATTTCCTTTACTCATGCACACCCTTGCTTTAACTATCTATATTTTTTCCCATTAATTCACTTTCCATCTCTCCCTGTTAACCCCACAAGTGCACCCTTTCTTGCATTTAACCTCTCCCTCATGCATCCATTTATGTCTTTCCTTTACCACATGTACTTTCAACCATTAAATCTTCCTTCATTTCTAAATTTTAGACGCAACTCCATTATTTTTCCATGCAAACTCTTTATTTATTTATTCCACTACACTTCCTAATTCCCTAATTCATCCACTTTAGTTCCTAAACTTTAGTGCGTACCTCCTTTTCATCTCACGTAGCCTCCCTATTTTATCCTTTATCTCCCCTTTTCCATGCACTCACCCTCATTATTTCTCCTCCCACATGTTAAACCTCTTTTCCCCGTCACACATGTGCACATTTATTTTCCTCCCATGTGCATCACCCTTTTATCATCTCTCACTCTTCTTTCACTCTCACACGTAGGATTTTTTTACATTATTGCACATGTGTTATTCACTCCCATTACTTCCTCATGTGCTTTCATATTCCATCTCCTTCTCTCATGCACCCTCATGGCCTCTTTGTTTTAGGAGAAGTGCACCCGTAGAGACAATATATTGGAGTGTTGGTCACATGTTTATGGTGGGTTTTTTTAGCAGTAGCATACACTATCTTTCTCTCTTTTCTTATTCTCTCCTAGTCTATCTATTCTCTCTTTGATCAAGGACAATCATTGTACTGGTTTTGGACGTGTCTATTGTTGCACAATCAACCCTTTGGAAAAACTTTAAATAAAGAAGTGTTATGTTTTCATCGTACTTTCCTTCCAGTCGGTATCATGTTCTTACTTGTGTCCATTGATTAATAGCTTTTAATTTTTTTTTTATGATCGATTTCATTATTTTAATTGGTTTGCCTTTGTTATTTCATTCATCTTTCTCATGCTAACACTGTAGGATCCCTCCAAGCTACTTTAACCTATCTTTTCCTAACACTTTGGCGGAGTGTTTACACGTTTTCCAAAACAATTTTGCTATTTTTGTGTTAGCTTTTGTAGAAAATCAGGTTCAAATCAATAGCCCAATACCTAGGGAATCCCCCTTGAGGTTGGCACATTCCAAGCCAAACGAAGAGGAGGATTGATCGTGAAAATTTGGGGCATTCTTTCCTTTAATTAGCCACCTTTCCATCATTGATTTCTTAACTATCTAATCTGATTGGAGGGTGAAAAAGAGTGATAACAAATTGGTGCCATTGTCGGGGAATGCAATCCTTGGTAAAAATGACATTAGTGAGTTTATTTTGATTGTTATACTTTATTTTAGATCACCTGACGACTCCACAAAATACAGGGATGTCTCCTCAGGGGAACTTACACAAGAATATCATTTGTTTTAGATTCCCTCACAAGGTCTAGTTCCAAGATTGAGAAAACTATAACATATTTACTGGAACAACACTATTCTTTTACCAGGATCTCCTTTCGAAGTTGGTAAGCATATTGAGTTCTTTGGTAAATTATACAATGAGAACAATGGTGATTCTAACCACAACACCTTCATATTTAGTTTTATTTTCATCTAAGGCCAATATTATGCCAGTAGCTATGTTTTCTTCAATCTAAAATTTCCAATGTTGTTGCAGCCATGAGGCCATGAGTAAGGTGGATATTCTCAACTGTTGACTCACTAAATTTTGTTACATTCCCAAATTACCCTCATGATTTCCATGCAGGTGAATATCTTAAATGATTACCTCGATTCACAAAGAAGTTTGAAGTGTCAACTGAGGATCACTTGGCCGAGCCTTTAAAGTGGTGGATAATTTGGGCATGGAATGTGAGGATGTGGTGATGAGGATGTTTGTGTTGAACCTGGAGGGGGGGCGGCAAGAACATGGTACAAATTTGTTCATGATGCCTCCATTGATGGATGGGATTCATTCCAATTGAAGTTTCTTGAAATATGGGTGGATAAACCAATCAATGTTTCCTTAATTAATTCATTTTACAATATTAAGAAGAATGGGGATGATATTGTCATTGATTTTAATGCTTGTTTTTCTAAGACTTATTATAAAACTCCTCCTACTATAAAGACTAATGTTGTGTATGATTTTATTTTATATCTTGAGGCATTTGATGGAATTTTTGGTACTTTTCTCAGGAGAGGAACCTCAAAATATGGAGGAGGCCCAAGCTTCTTCTATAAAGTTAGAAATAAATTTTATTCCATTCTATGGTTTCCTTCTAATCCAATATTTTCACCCTTTGGTTATTACACGAGTGCAGGAAGTCTTTGTTATTGAAGATGAATCACAACTTGCACCGTTTCAGGTTCCTAGGAGATTAACATGATGATGATGGCTAAAGTTTGAATGATCAAGAACAAGTACCTGCACCACTTGAGTAGTATGCAGAGTTCCAGGAAGATGAAAGTGAAGATTTGAATTCTCAACAATGTTCATTCATTCCTTCTATTACTTTTGATGAAAATTTTCAAGAGGAGGAACCACAAGTGAACCAAGTAGAAATCAATCAACAAAAGGATTCATCCTTGTCTAGCACAAAAATGGTCCAGGAATAGCTTGATCAGATACATGTACAATAAGAGGAGCCAATTTTGGTTCAACCAAAGGATATATCCCTTAGACTTGTCCTATGGTAATTCATCTAGAGGTTGTTCTTCAGGATCTTGGGATTGATCAATGCTTGGATATCAAGTTTCATCATGACCCAGTTGAACATAGGATGATAGAGGTATTTCAAAAGGTAGATTCCAAGAGATTTTATTCTCGTGCATTCATGATTATTACTATTGAAATACCATGCTCTAAATCATAGCTAGCCTTTAGTCAACCGACACCCTTTAGTTATGCCTTCACTAAAAAGTACAATAAGGCATCCTTCCAACATAGGACATTTCACAGTGAGTTCCATTTGAAGGTTGTTTGTTGATCAATCCCATTGGGATAATCATTTGGCTCCATGGTTACATTGATCCTTTGATTATGAGGATTCTAACATGACAACTTTGAGGTAAACTTCTTTTGTTTTAGGGGTAGTGGTCTTTTCTTTCTACTTACTTGTTATTTCAATCTTTCCTTATTGATGATTTTTAGCTTTTAGGAAAAAAAATATGTTTCCCTTTAGAGTTTTTCCTTTCGGTTATTTACCTTTTATCCTTTTCTTAACTACCACTGATTTTTTCCAAATTATATCAGTATGTTGTTGTCTCTTGTGATGTTTTTATTTTCATAGTATACTTCTTTTCCACTTTTCTATTCTTGGGTTAACTCTGCGTGTATTATATTTCATATGTTGAGGCTTTGAGTCTATCATTAGACTGATCTTGGATGGGGGTCCCATTTGTTCATGTTCCCAAAGCATTGAGCCTTTTTTATGTGTAGTTGAAGAGACATAGGAAATTCTTGAGTCATATTATGTCTTGTCTCTTCATTCCTTATCATCTTGTATTCTTTTTTGAGTCAGTCGTCCCCCTCATCCAACAATAGGGATATGGTACCATTATTTTTTCATCTTATATCTTCTTGAGTTATCACTTTGCACCAAGGGAAGAGAGACATCACTTCTCTTATTTTGAGTAGGCCATCATGCATCGACTCTCACACATTATCGACAGATGATCCTGAAGCAAAGCTCCCTGGTAGCCATTAGCCTCATTGGTGGCTATCTCACATATGACAAGGATGAGTATCATTGGGAATTGATTGGATGATCCTTGTCATTGTTTGAATTTAGAACTTCTTTCACAGTGACAGGTTATGCTCGTACCTTACGACCCATTGTTCTTATTGGTGGTGTTCCTTCGCACTTAGAAGGTGTTTACATTATTTCCATCTTATTAAGTGACTCTCTCTTTTGTGTTGACATCAACACATTTATGGCAAGGATGAGTGTACAAATTGGGTGGTAGTAGGTAGTGGATTTCGATGAGACCCCTTGTGTTTAAATTTTTCAGTGGGAGGTTTATATTGATTTGAATCCATTTCTTATTGGATAGCATTTGGTATCACAAGTCAGCTTACATGATATTCTTGATCAACTTGCAAGAACTTTTATTCTTCCACACAATTATAGGGGTATATTGGGTATACTCTTTCAGTTCTCAGAGAGCATCATTTACAACTTGCAAAGTTATCATAGAGCACAACATATTTGGTTATCATTTACATTTCGATCATATATTTGGGTCCCTTATATAGAATCAAATTCAATGAGCCTATTTCGAGCGACATGCAAGGACTCACTATTTTTAGCAGGTCAAGCATCGAGGCTTCCATGTCAATTATGATCACACATTTAGAATCCTCACACAAAATCAAATATAATAAGTATGATATCATTGAGATGTGACGATATTCTATTGTTAACAGTGTCTATTTTTAGACATTTGACACGTGGTGGTGGTCTCCTAGTCACCTTGGACATATTTGGGAGTTTCCTACTTTTTAGGAGAGAGACCCTATTTTAATAGTTTCTATTTATAGAACGAGTGCTCTCCTCCAAAGGTGACAAGTGGTGGGGTCATATTATGAAATTTGTCACAGATGTAATTGACATGTGGCCATTGGGTGGCATAACTAATGGGGGAGCACACTTTCCAAAGGATTAAAGAAAATAATTGGAATCAATTAATAAAAGTTGGTGTGTGAATGAGGTGGAAAGTCTTTGGGTGCATTTCGACTAATTAAATCCTAACTTACTTTATTCTCCTTCTCTTTCCATATATACCAGTTTCCATGCATTGAATTATTTTATTATTCACAAGTGCAGCTTATTTTTACCTTAATTCCCATTTTCCCTATTTTCTAGCATCAATTCACCTACATTTCCCGTATTTTTTAACCTAACTTCATTCTCTCTCTCCCTATTTTTGAGCTCATTGTCTTAATGAGCCTCCCTTTTGCCTATTTTTTAACATTAATGTTCCTCCCTTTTTCCTTATTTTCTAGTGCATTCATTATTTAATACACCTCCCTTTCAAAATTCCTATTCTTTAGTATAATTATCCCTAAGATTCTCCCTATTTCTCTATTTCCCATGCATGCATATGTTTTCATTTACTCATGTGCACGCTTTCTTTAATCAACACTCCTTTTTCCATTAATTCACTTTCCATGTCTCCCTTTTTATCCTCGTACATGTGCCCTTTCTTACTTTTAACCTCTACCTCATGCATCCATTTATATCTTTTCTTTACCACATGTAATTTCCACCATTAAGTATTCCTTGATTTCTAAATTTAAGGTGCACCTCCTTTATTTTACCATGCACACTCTTTATTTACTTATTCCACTACACATCCTAATTCCCTAATTTATGTACCTCAATTCCTAAACTTTAGGTAGTACCTCCTTTTTATCTCTGATATCCTCCCTATTTTAATCCTTTATATCCCCTTTTCTATCCACTCACCCTTGTTATTCCTCCTCTTCTCCCTATTTTAATCCTTTATATCCCCTTTTCTATCCACTCACCCTTGTTATTCCTCCTCTTGCGTGTTAAAGATCTTTTCTCCCTCACACATGTGCATATTTATTCTCCTCCCGCATGCATCACCCTTTTATTATCTCTCACTCCTCTTTCACTCTCACACATGCTATTTTTTTATCTCATTTTACATGTGTTATTCACTCCCATTACGTTCTCATGCACTTTCCTATTCCATCCCCTCCTCTCATACACCGTCATGGCTTCTTTTTTGGAGAAGTGCACCCCTAGAGACTATATATTGGAGTGTTGGTCACATGTTTATGGTGGGATTTTTGTAGTAGTAGCATACACTATTTATCTCTCTCTTTTATTATTCTCTCATAGTCTAGCTAATCTCTCTTTGAGAAAGGACAATCATTGTATCAGTTTTGGACTTGTCTATTGTAGCGCAATCAACTCTTTGGCAAGACTTTAAATAAAGAACTGTTTTGTTTTCAATGAACTTTCCTTGTTGTCGGTATTATCTTCTTACATTTTTCTATTGATTAGTACATTTTAACATTTTTTTATGATAGATTTCATTATTTCAATTGTTTTCTTTCCTTATTTCTTTCATATTTCTCATGCTAACGCTACAGGATCCCCTCAAGCTACTTTAAACTACATTTTCCTAATGCTTTGGCAAAGTGTTTGCATGTTTTCCAAAGACATTTTTCTATTGTCTTTGTGTTCTTTTTTGCAGAAAATTAGGTTCAAATCAACATCCCAATACCTAGGGACTCCCCCCTGAGGTTGGAACATGCAAAGTTGAATGAAGAGGAGGATTGATCGTGCCAATTTGCACCATTCTTTCCTTTAATTAGACACTTTTCCATCCTTGATTTCTTAATTATCATATCTGACTGGAGGGTGAAAAGGAGTGCTAACAAATTGGCGCCATTGTCGGGGAACACAATCCTTGGTAACAATGACATTGGTGAGTTTTATTTCTATTGTTATAATTCATTTTAGATCAACCGTCATCTCCATATGATACAAGGATGACTCTATAGGGGAAATTACACAAAAATATCATATGTTTTAGATTCCCTCAAATGGTCTAGTTCTGAGCTTGAGAAAACTATAACATCTTTACTTGAACAAGGTTATTCTTTCACGAGGATCTCCTTTTGAATTTGGTAAGCATATTGATTTGTTTGGTTAGTTCTATGACAATAAAAATGTTGATTCTAACCAAAACACCTTCATATTTAGTTTTATTTTCATCTCAAGCCAATACTATGTTAGTAACTATGTTTTTCTCAATCTCAGATTAACACTATGGCCGGAGTTATGATTCCATGAGTAATGTAGATATTATCTACTTTTCACCCATTGTGTTTTGTTGCATTCCTAGATTACCCTCATGATTTCCGTGCAGGTGACTATCTTAACTCCTTACCTAATTTCGCAAAGAAGTTTGTAATGTCGATTGAGGATCACTTGGTTGAGCCTTTAAAAGTGGTGGATGATTTTGGCATGGAACGTGAGGATGTGGTGATGAGGATGTTTGTGTCGACCCTCGAGGGGGAGGAAATAACAAGGTACAAATCCATTATTTATGCCTCCATTGATGGATGGTATTCAATCCAAGTGAAGTTCCTTGAAATATGGGTGGATAAACCTTGCAAATTTTCTTTAATTAATGTTTTTGACAATATTAAGAAGAATGGGAATGAGACTATCATTGATTTTAATTCTTGTTTTTTTAAGAATTATTATAAAATTCTTTCTTCTATAATGTGAAATGTTTCTTATGATTTAATTTTTTATCTTGAGGCATTTGATGGAATTTTTGGTACTTTTCTTAGGAGTGAGGAACCTCAATCCCAAGTTTCTTCTATGATGTTAGAAATACATTTTCTTCCATCCTATGGTTTCCTTTTGATCCATGATTTTCGTCTATTGGTTGTTACATGAGTGCAAGAAGTCCTTGTTATTGAAGACGAATCACAACTTGCATTGTTTCAGGTTCCTAGAGGCGAACAAGATGATGATGGATAAGGATTGAATGATCAGGAACAAGTGGCTGCACCACTTGAGTCCTATGCATAGTTCCAATAATATGAGTGTGAATAATTGAAGTCTCAACAATGTTGATGGGTATTCTATATGCACTAAAAAACACTAAAAAACCTCAATTAAATTGTCAACCCAGGGTAAGTAAACTTAGAGTTGTAGCACTATATGTGCCAAGGTAGAGAGGCTAGAGGTAGTATAGTCTAACTATGGAAATGGGTTATCTGAGAACTAATCTATTCAAGCAAAGGCTATTAATGATCAAACCCTGCTAAGAAACTTAAACTATGTACCCTAAGTAACTTTTGAACAAAGGATCGATCATGACAACCCTATTTAAAGAAAACTAACTTAATCATGACAATAAAAAAAAAAAAAACTATCTATTTAGTCTACCTAATAAGCAATAAAAACAACAAACTACTTTAATTAACCTACTCAAATTCAATAAGCAACTATCCTATTAAAGCAAGTAAATAGACAAGCAACTACCCTATCAAAGAAAGTAAACAAGTAAGCAATCAACTAACTAACCTATGATAACTTCTACATCAGGTAGACTAATCAATATTACTCCATAAGCAACTAATCAAACTAATAAGCAAGTGAACTTACTTCTAATTTACCAAAGGAAAGCTTAATCTACTAAATTCAAAGCATCATTACAATAAAAGTAATTAACAACTACTCTTTAATAAATGAAAATAAACTATTCTTTAATCTACCAAAGCAACAAGACTATATAATCTACAAAAGCAAGAAAACTATCCTCTAATCTATGAAAGAAAAAAAACTCAAATATAGTGTTGATGGTTATGTCTCTGGTGTCTTATGATATCATGATGACATTTAACAATTAACGATAACTCAAGAGGGATAAACTCAATATTGACTTCTATAGCAAAGTGAAAAGTGTAAATTAGACAATCCAATGAGAACTTAGCCATTATAGAAGCAACATCAACTACCCTGCATATCCATTTGATTATTCGATCTATGCATTAATCATCAACAATATGAAAACACTATTCTTATTCAATTCAATTTGATTCTATGCTAGTGTAAGAAAATTCATACTACTTAGAGATTCATAACTGAAGACTAAATTCAATAATCAAACTTCGAATTAAAATTGCAACCTAGATCTAGAAAGGAAATTGCATGGAATAAATTAAACTAATCCTATTTCAACAATTTAAATTGAAAATGGAAAATACTCATAAAAACACAACTTAAATCCTATTTCTATTTCAGCATATGACAAGAAAACAAATAAGAAAACTACATAACAACTAAATAAGAAAAACTAAATAGAAATTAGATAAGAAACTAGAAATGAAAACTAAAACTAACAACTATCCATCCACCGAAACTTGCAAAAGAAATCATGAACTAAATACTCTATTTTAACTCCGTTTTTAAACTCTATTTCAGCATATGAAAAATCTATCTATCATCTAATTATACACAAGGGTTAGTATCCAAACTTGGAAGTTGGTTCCTACTTATTAAAAGGTTATTTCATATTAACACTAGCCTTCATAATAACCTAAGAAACTGAACTAAATAAATTAAATTACATACACAATTTACACAGTAAATAAACACAATAAAACTAATATACAGGAAATAAAGGAAATGATGATTACACTATATAAATTCACAAGAAAACAAACTAAATATTCACCCAGACCACTGGTGCATCCCCCAACAGTTCGTGGCTACTCCTCAATGATGAATCACAAACTCAATCAACAATAATTCAACATTAAAATTAAAAACGCAATTTTACACAGTTTTACCAAAATATGTCTAAAAATGGAAAAACAGAGTTGAACTATTCTTTTGCTATCCTCCCTATTTGTGTGACCACTTATGTGGCATTTATAGAGTTTACAATATGAGAGGTTGGACACTGGAAGGGTCGACCTCCTCTAAAAACAGTAAATCACATTCAATGCGTCTTAACCGTCGGTGGCTTCTAGAAACAAAGCGAGCCAATAAACGCCCAACATAACCACCCAATTTGAGTTGTTAGAAGCTCAGTAGTTGGACGCCATGAGCACAAGAAAAAACCATGTCTCTTATTGGTCCATCGCTAGCTGTCAATGTGATAACCACCAAATTTCCCATGGTTTTAGTGCAGGACAAAGTGTCGGATGGAGTACTGGATGGAGTGCTGGATGGAGTACCGGATAGAGTGTCAGATGCAAAAATGACCTAGAATTTTTCCCCATGACAAACAAAACATGAATTATTTTGATGGAATCATTAAAACATGTTTAAGTATACTCAAAACCGTCATAAAACATCAATCATAAGTACCTGGTATGAATTATGGCGATTTAATACAAAAACTCTTCAAAACAGGAAAATGCACATACAATATTAGCCAAAAAGGATTGAATCATCATCATTAAATTAACCATATCGTGGGCCTAACACTACCTCCAAACCTAAAATTTTGCAGGTCCCACTGCAAACAAAAATGAATTTACCCTCATGACTAAGCTTGTTGAGAAGAATCATCTTTAGAAGCTTCCCCTTCTTGTCGTGAAGATTTTTTCTTGTGCCTCTTGTGTTTCTTCATTTGTGCCTTGAGGTTGCGGTTTGTTTTGGTCATCTCGTAGACCAACCTTTGAAGGGAATTCACCTTTTCTTGGAGGATTTCATTATCATGGTGAAGATTCATGTCCAAAGTCTTCCTATCTTCCAATGGTTACAGCAGGTGAAAATTCTCTTGTTGTAATTTCTCAATGGCTAGAGCGGGATCATATATCTCGGAGGATGACTTAGATCCCTTGAAATATGTAGAGTGTCTATCATTCTTAGGATCTATGGTAGGCATCTATGAGGTAGGAGTAATAGGGGGTTGATGAGGAGAAGTAGGTTTAGATTTTTTCTTTCTTTGAGGCTTCAATTCATCTACAGACACTTCCCTAAGTCTTTTGTGAGCGCTTTCAAGATCGGAGGACACTTGGATAGGGTCCAAAGTAGTCAGGGGTTTTGCATAAGGTTTTCCTCTTGGATTGTGGGTACTCTTTCGAAGAACTCTTCTATGACATCGATTAGCTCCTCTCCTATTTATGGGAACTATAGGAAAGTCTTGTTGAATTACTTCTTGTAGCTTTTTGGGTGTAGGATCAAGAGATATTGAATGCATCTGAAGATTAGCAATAGGATTCTTGGTCTTTTTTCCCGATGAGGCTGCAGGGGTATCAACAAGATTCTTGGATTTTTGTTCCGGTAAATAAATGTCTTGTGTAGGAGGGTTTGGAGTTTTCAGAGAGTGGGGTTTGGATGGAGAAATAGTCCTTAAATCCAGTGTCTTTTTTCTAGTCTTGATTGTCAAGTGAGGGTTTGCAAATTGGTAAATGAACTCATCCCAAGTTTTCCCCTGTTTTTCCAATTTGGCTAAAACAAGGATTTTGATAAGGACATGGTGAAAGAGGATATTGTGGGGGTTGGCTACATTATTCCTCACTTGAGAGGACATATTCTCCAATCTCTTTAAAAAGTAGAAGGGAAAATTCAATGGTTTATTGAACTGAAAATGAGCTAACAATGGAAAGTGACAGGATTTAAAGGTGGAATATCTACCTTCACATGTGATAAACCTGGTGATGAATATGAAAGGGTTGATTAGCTCCTCTTTTATCCACTACTTGGAGTATCCTTTAGCTCCATAGATGTTATGAAATTCTGGTTAAAAAACCTTGTTATAGCTTGGTGGTTTTTAAACCATCTATCCCCCATTCTTGGAAGATTTGTGGTTGCGGCTATGGATTCCTATGAGATCCCAAAGGTAAGATACTCCATGCACGTTGTCTTCCCATAAAAACTGAGGGAATATTGCATTGAAATGACATCATTGTGGCCCTGCAAGTGGGACAAAAACACCCCCCAGCCTGCATGCAAAAATACTTCCCTGCACTGTACAAACTCAGGTATGATGAAGAGGTTTGTGTAGGAAGATGACTCATACCATTTGGGCATCATGATGGTGTGAAGAAATGGACATAGGGAGAAATTGATAGAGGATAGGTGCAATCAGGCCAAGGAATGGCATGATTGAGCAAAGGTCGAGTGAAATTAAAATAGGGGAATGAAATGAACATAGGATGAGCGTGTTTAAAATAGGGGCAAATGCAAATGAGCAGAGGTGAGTGTGAGGAAAAATGGGATAACCCAATTGAGCGATCCTTCATTTATGAGTGTGCCTAGGGTGAAAAATGGTTGCACACATGCACGCACGAGTTTCCATGTGTGGGAGATTTCAAATTTGAAGGCATGTTTTTGGGGGAAATCATAATGATAAGAGGTTAGATCAATGTCCAAGTATTTGACTTGGACATTTGATCATGAAAATGTCTAAGGTTTGCATCATTCAATATTGATTGCCATGAACTAATTCAATTAAATGCCATTAATTCCTGGTTACCTGAAATTGTGGACAGTTACTGGTGTATATTTTCATATGTCACTTCATTCGACACCTCATACGACACTTCATACAACACCTCATATGAAACTTCATACGATACTCCATATGGCACTCCATATGGCACCTCTGTGCGAAATGCATTTTTACCTCCTGTAATGGATAACCTGTATTCTTGGAGTGGTTTTGATAGTTAGAGTGATTAGGAGCAGAGGTAGAGTGTTGCATTTTCCACCATCATTACTCAATCAAATCACATAAGACATGTAATTTCCATTCTACAATGAAAAACCTGCAACGAAAAATAAACCAATAAAGTGGTTTGTTAAGGATATCTACAACAATTTATAGCACACAGGGGATTAGAATTTCAAAAAATAAAATGATTGTTGATGTAATAGCATGTATCATGAAAAAATACACATAATTGTTTTACAAAGATTCACTTATTCTAGGCAATGTTATCATTTGTCAACTCATGAAACCCTCCCCCACACCTAAGTATTGTGACACCTCACAATAAAAAATATAGGAAACCAGTCAGTTCTCCCAATAGCCAAAGATTTACAACTTCTTAAGTGTAGAGATAAATTTCACATATTGGTCTAACAAGACAGTTAGAAGATGGCCCCACCTATGGGATAAGAGATCCTATATATAGATAAGAAGAGGTAGGCAAGAGAGTTTCAAGGTAGTCTCAAAGTTAGTTCCCAATGGTGATTTTATGGAGTTCATTAATCTTGACTTAACCATGCATAATTCATGTCATCTTTGTCTACAAGTAATGTTTTACATTAGGACAAGTTTAAATTTATTATTTATTTTTGATAGATTACCATCCTCGCTAGGTAGAATGCCCCGCTGTCAGCAAGCTTGTTTAGTACCTCGACGGGTTTGCCTAGTCATACCACAAGTTGGTACCCACTACCAACAAACCTGTTCAGTATCTTGACGGGTTAGCCTCTTACACCCTCAGAGATTGGCCCTCCATATTTTAAGATTTTAGTATAAGATTTCTTTTTGCAAGAAGATGGGGGGACAACTCTGAAAACAACTTTTTCTTTCTTTTTCTAATTGGGATGGTATTTATGTTAGAGGATGACTTTCCATTATATTCCTTAGTGATTGTCTTGATGTAAGGGGTACTTAAGAAGACATAGCCTATCTAAAGATGTGATATAATCAAGCTATTTAGTGTGTAGTGGATGGTGCCATTGAGAAAGAACAAAAAGGTATCTCTAGGCTCAACTCACTTTCTTATTTTGTAATTTATTGTGATGTTTCCATGACTAACCGCTAATCATACCTCCTTGTTACTTTTTAATAAAGATACTTTACTCACTTACTTAGATTTCTTGGGGAAACTGTACGAGAGACCTCTAAGCTTGATGGTTACAATATCACTTCCTTATATAGTGGTGAATATTTTCAAGAGAAACTTCTTTTTAAAATGCCTTAAGAAAAAGAGAAGATGAAAATCTTTGCAAAAATATGGCTAATTACATCAAGTCATTATTCATTTTATGCTTAGTAGACAACAAGGTTCAAATATAGCAATATTTTGAAGAAAAATCCTTCTTTCATATTTCCTTGAAACTGTCTACTCCTGGTGAAATAAATACCTACATAAATCTCTAGAATCGCTTATCAAAAAAATTCAATATTATTTACATATGTACAGTAGAAAATTTAGAAAACATTCAAGAACAAGGGGGAACTTCCCCATCTACTAAGGCCAATGCCTTTTCAGTTGACATGACCTGTAGAAAATCTTCTTTTGAAGTGGGTTTATGATAAAATTTGAGTCAGTGTCCATTTACTACAACAAAGACTTGTCCATCTTCGATTGTTTTGATTTTCATAGATCCATTGTCATATACAGTGACTACCTCGTAAGGACCCAACCACTAGGTGGTGAGTTTTCCTTTGAAGTTTTTAAATCGGGAATCAAACAACAAAGCTAAATCACTAGGTTGGAAGTGTTTCTTCTTAATAAACTTGTCATGCCACTTGATGCTCTGGTTTTGAACTAACATTGTTCATTGGATGGGATCTTGCCTGATCTCATCCAACTCATTCAATTGTAGGTCTCATTGCTTCTGAGCCTCATCTAATTTTAATCCCAATTCTGCAGAAATACATAAGTTCCTTACTTGGAATTCTATTGGTAGAAGTACGTGTTTCACATACACTAGCTCATAAGGGGTATGTCCAGTGGTGTTTATCCATGTGGTTTGATATGCCCACAAAGCCTATAGAATCCTATCCGCCCAATCCCGGTGATGTAATTGAATAGTCTTGGTTAAGATAGCTTCCAGAAATTTGTTTGTAGATTCTACCTGACCATTAGCTTGTGGGTGGTATGGAGAATATTTACAGTGTTTAATCCCATATTTCTCTATTAGCTCTCTCATCAACTTGGAAGTGAATTGAGTGCCTTGGTATGTAACAATTTCATGAGGGGCACCGAAGCGGGTAAATATGCCTTCATAAATGAATTCAACAACATATTTTTTTGTATCCCTAAATAGGGATTTTGCCTCTACCCACTTGGTGACATAATCTGTACAAACTAGAATATAGTTTTTCTTACAAGGCATGGGTGAAATTGGTCCTAGAAAGTCAAGGGCCCCTTTTTTGAAAGGTTCTATCATAACTTGGGCACGCAAGGGAATTTCATTAGCTGACATAGGTATTCCTATCCTTTGGAAACTATCACAACTCCTCACATACTTGGAAGAATCTCTGAAAATTTTAGGCCAATAGTAACCTGAATGTAACACCTTATATGTTGTACATTTGTCATAAAACTGGCCACCACATGGTCCATCATGACAACTTCATAGTATTTCTCGTACCTTATCCTGTCGGAAACATTTATGAATAATCAAATCAGGACCTGTACAATAAAGGTCATGACCAACCCAAGAGTAATTGGCACTTTGCGTAATACTTTTATGCTTTTCATGAGGTGACAAATGAGACGGTAACTTCCTAGTAGCCAGATAGTTTTCCATTTCCACGAGGTATTTATAGAGAGGGAAAAAAGGTTCTCATATGGGAGGCTATCATCTATAGGAATATCATCATCCTTGTTTTTTATGCGTGAAATAAAATCAACTACCAAATTCTCCTTTCCAGGTCGGTCAAGCACGACAATATTAAACTCTTACAATAGCAGTAGCCACCTAGTCACTCGGCTATTAGTTATGGGTTTATTCATGAGAAATATAATGATGGAAAGATCTGTATGTAAAAATACTTTGTAACTTGTAATGTAATGATGAAACTTATTGATAGCATGAACTACTGCCAAGAATTCCTTCTCGGTAACTTTGTAGTTTAGCTCAGCAAGGGACAAGTTCTTTCTCAAAAAATAAATGGCATAGGACTACTGGTCCTCTTTCTACCCTAATACTCCTCCCATTGCGGTGTCAGAGGCATCATTGGATATGTTGAATGGGAGAGTCCAATTCGGCCCTCTAAGAACTGTTTCCACAAACAACATAGATTTCAGGGTTTCAAAGGCAGTTTGACACTGCTTAGTCCAAACAAAATTGACATCCTTTATTAACAATCCAAACATAGGTGCAACAATCTTTGCAAAATTTTCAATAAAACACCGGTAATATCTGGCATGTCCAAGAAATATTCTCACCTCTTTCTGAGTCTTGGGGGGTGGAAGTGTGACGATGACCTCAATTTTTGCAGGATCAATTTTTATCCCTTCAAATGAAACATGATGTCCTAGAACCACTCCTCCAGTTAACAACATTTTACATTTTTCATGACTTAGAGATAGGTTTATTTCTTGGCATATGATAATGACTTTTTCTAAGTTATGTAAGGCTTCCTGGTAAGTGTTTCCATAAACTGTGAATTCATCCATGTAGACCTCCACACAGTCATGAATAAGATCAGAAAATATCCCTAGTACTACTCGTGGAAATGTGGTAGGAGCATTACATAATCCAAATGGTAAGACCCTATAGGCATAGGTGCCCTAAGGACAAGTAAAGGTGGTATTTTACTGGTCCTCGGGTGCTATGAGAATTTGATTGTACCCGATGTACCCATCTAAAAAGGAGAAATACTTCTGTCAATTCAAGGTATCCAAAACTTGGTCAATAAAAGGAAGAGTAATGTAATCTTTCAGAGTTGCTTTGTTGAGTTCCCAAAAATCAACACAAATTCTCCATTTCCCGGTCACTTTCTTTGGAACTACTACAAGTGGGGACACCCACTTACTATCAAAGATGGGATAAATAAATCCAACATTTAATAACTTTTGGATCTCCTCCTTTACTATATCTTTGAGTGTTGGGTTCATCCTTCTTTGGGGTTTCCTAACATGTGTTACTTCCCCCTGGGTATATATGTTATGGATGCATGTGTCAGGGTGTATACCCTTCATGTCAGTGTATTCCTAGGAGAATGCTCTTGATTGTTGTTTAAGGATACTTACTAACTATTTTTGTTGGTCTGCATCTATCTCGGAGTTTATTTGTAAAACTTTTCTTGGGCTAATCTAGTATGGCATGGTATAAGATGTGGCAGACTCATCTATCTCAAAAATGAAAGATTTCTAAGACAAAATGGATGAGTCCAATTTTTCTGGAAATTCTTTCCCAAACATGTACTCAAATTCGGGAAAATATTGTGGAAAATCAACACATGTGATAGCAGAAATGAATTGGTTTAGCACATTTTCCATTGTGTTCTCCTGAAGTGCCCAGGCATGGTCACTTGGTAACATGGGTTCTTCCCAATCCTCATTCTCATATGGACATTCAATACACCATAGATTCTCCACGATAGGTTGAGATGGAAGGTATATGGTGAGCTTCTGGATAGAGAGTCCATTTGAGATGGTCATTTCTCCCTCTCTACAACCAATAAATGCATTGGTTGTTGCTAACCAAGGTATTTCCAAAATGATGGGATGGACTTTGGTAGGATCCTTTGAGTGGATGACCATAAATTCTACTAGGTACTCCCATGAAGCTAAAGTAACTATAACATCATCCAAAATTCCTTTAGGTATAACCCTAGTCTTATCCGCTAATTCCAAAATGGTTAGGGTAGGTCTAAGAAGAGGTTTTAACTGTAATTTCTCGAAGGTAGTAGTGGTCATAACATTGATGGTTGTGCCTAGGTCTATGAGAGTATTTCCAATGGAGACCTCATTAATGGTTATGGTCACTACAGGGTTTCCTGGGTTCCCATATTTTTCTAGCTTCGGCTGCTCTGATATGTATTCAGAAAATTATCCTATCAAATGTATTGTAGGAGTGTCCTTTTTCTTCCTACCTGACTTCTTAATACACAATTCTTTGACTACCTTACTCTAAGTTGGAACATATTTAATGGCTTGTAGCAAGGGAAGCTTGACACAAATATTCTTTAATTCATTCAAGATGTCAAATTCTGGTCGGGTGGTAGGTTTCTCGATTAATAATCTTTCTGGATAAGGAGGGGCCTATGTAATTTGTGAAGGTTCATTTTGGGGGAGTTTGGGTTCTTGGTCCTTAGGAATAATAAAATCTTCCCACCTAGTGTCATCCATAGGTTTTTTTTGGGTTTCCTCGTCTTCTTCTTCTTGGATGACTATTGAAGGTCTCTACCTATCCAAAATGTTTCTCAACCTTAGTTGAATCTCCTTTAGTGGAACATGAGTAATAACATATGTCAGGAAGGCCTTCATCTCAACATTGTGAAGAGGTTGAGTGGGATTATTATTGGGATTGGGCATTGTTTGTGTCGGTAATAAGTTTGTTCTTGGGAAGATTGCATTATGATATTGTTGCGGTTGTTGTTCTGGAATAGGAGGTAAAGGTCGTGGAACAAAACCTGGCATAAGTTGTAGAGTGTTCAGTGGAAACTGAGGGTAATGTTGGTTGGACATAGGGACAGGTGGAGGTTGAGGGTTTCCTTGGTTATTCCCTCCTCTCCATCCTTGAATCCAAGGATGTGGGTACTGTGTAGACTAATTTTTCCAACTTGGAGAATTCCACTGTTGTTGTTGATAATAGGGTGGAACTTGAGTTTGTGGATCTGGGTATGTAGGTTGGTTCCTAGGTTTCCATGGCCTACTAGGTCCATAAAAGGATTCCCCGAGATCCCCAAAACTATAGATGGCTAAAAAACTGGGCAATGATGGACATTTCTCAGTTCAATGGTTTTCTGTGGAGAAGACACAAACTGAAATGTTGTCTAATGGGAATTCTTTTGAGGAATGTTTCTTCCTGCATCTTGGGAAATATATTCTCATTGCTGCATTTTTCTCCTCCTTTTTAATTTTTAGGGTGTCCAACTAGGAACGTATTGTGCTTAATATATTTGTATTGAAGTTCTCTAAAAGGGTCCCTATCTTTTCTCTTGTGATACCACTTGAACTAACTCGTTTTAAGTTTCTATTATAAGGGTCCCAAACATTCTTTCATGTTTTAGCTCTACTCCTCGAGTAATTCATACACATTTTATAGATTTTGGAAAACGGTTTATGGGAGATGTCACATGATTCCACCAGTTTAAGTATCTCTAGGTATTCCTCTAAAATTACCTTAAAGAAAAAGAGTCCTAATTGCATCATCTGTAAGGTCATGATATTTTGATTTCTGGGAGATGTAACCAAACCATTCCATATAATCCTTGAGGGTCTTGTCTTCTAATTGTTGGATTTTAAAGATGTCATTACAATATTCCTTGGTCTTGCAGTAGTCTTGGTACTTTCTAAAAAAGATATCTTTTAGGGCTTCCCAAGCACTAATATTGGATTCTCCCAACCCCATTAACCATCTTAGTGTAGAGTCCTTGAGGGTGGCAGGAAAGAGTTTTAGTTTATGGGAATCTTGTAAGTAGTTGTATCTCCTACAAAAGATGTCAAACTCAAATAGGAAGGTATTTGGATCTTCACTAATTTTACCATAAAAGGTGGACAGTGTTGAGAGGGGAATATTTTTCATATTGACATTTGGGGTGGTGTCCAAAATTGGAAACCTGAAGGTAGTTTCAGTTTGGTTTCCAATTTTTTCTTCCTCCTTGTGCCTTACATTACTGTGATCCTCCTGATCATCCATACTGGTTTGGTTTCCAGAAACAGAGTACTTAAGTGGTTTTATTCTTGAAGAGAACAAGGTATCCCTCTGATGGGAATGTCTTCCTACTGCTTGGATGTCTGGGACTCTACTCGAGCTGGTTGAGATTATCCGCGCCAAAGTTTATGTATCAATTTGAGAGAAAATTTTGTTGGTTGAACTACCAAACAATGTATTCACAGGTTCAGGGTCTATGATGTCTTCAAATTTAGGATCTTTTGATGGTGGTAAGAAAGCAAAGGTTGTATTGTTTCATTCTGCGGAAGGCTCGAGTGGTATTTCCTCTTGTCCCACTATTACTTATGCTTCAATTGTTTGTTCTATAGTGCTCCATGTCTTGGTCTCTTCAGAGACTACTTTAGCTCTTTGCATTGAGCTAGTTCCTGTTTTTCGATATCGGTTTGTGGAATTTATGATTGGAACATTATTTTCCCCAAAAAGGTTGGAAGGAAACTTGGTTGAAAGATCTGATTTAGATTTAATGTATCCACCTTTTGGGTCTCTAGGTTTGTTCATGAAAGAAAACAAAAACAAAAAGAAAAGCTACCATAGGGTTTGGGGAAACCTGCTATAGCAGATGTGCAAGTTCTTACCTCTTGTCTTAAAGTTCCCCTACTAGCAAACTAATGCTAAGGTTTATGAATGATCTAATTCCTACCTTGAGACAACTCTCCAACAATGACACAAAAAATGATGGGTGTTCTATATGCACTAAAAAACACTAAAAACCCTCAATTAAATTGTCAACCCGAGGTAAGTAAACTTAGAGTTGTAGCACTATATGTGCCAAGGTAGAAAGCCTAGAGGTAGTATAGTCTAACTAAGGAAATGGGCTATCTGAGAACTAATATATTCAAGGAAAGGCTATTAATGATCAAACCCTGCTAAGAAACTTAAACTATGTACCCCAAGTAAATTTTGAACAAAGGATCGATGGATAGTCCCAAGAAAGAAAATGAAAACCCTATTTAAAGAAAACTAACTTAATCATGACAATAAAAAAATGAAAAATATCTATTTAGTCTACCTAATAAGCAATAACAACATCAAAATACTTTAATTAACCTACTCAAATTCAATAAGCAACTATCCTATTAAAGAAAGTAAATAGACAAACAACTACCCTATCAAAGCGAGTAAACGAAGTAAGCAATCAACTAACTAGCCTATGATAACTTCTACGGAAAGTAAACTAATCAAGATTACTCAATAAGAAACTAATAAAACTAATAAGCAAGTGAACTCTATTCTTAAATTAAATTACTTCTAATTTACGAAAGGAAATCACAATCTACTAAATTCAAAGCATCATTACAATAAAACTAATCAACAACTACTCTTTAATCTATGAAAAGAAACTATTCTTTAATCTACCAAAGCAAGAAGACTATCTAATCTACAAAATCAAGGAAACTCTCCTCTAATCTATGAAAGCAAGAAAACTCAAATACAGTGTTGATGGTTATGTCTCCGATGTCTTATGATATCATGATGGCATTTAACAATTAGCGATAACTCAAGAGGGATAAACTCAATATTGACTTCGATAGCAAAGTGCAATGTGTGAATTAGACAATCCAATGAGAACTTAGCCATTATAGAAGCAACATCAACTACCCTGCATATCCATGTGATTATTCAATCTATGCACTAATCATCAACAATATGAAAACACTATTCTTATTTAATTCAATTGCATTCTATACTAGTGTAAGAAAATTCATACTACTTAGATATTCATAACTGAAAACTAAATTCAATAATCAAACTTCGAATTAAAATTGCAACCTAGATCTAGAAAGGAAATTGCATGGAATAAATTAAGCTAATCCTATTTCAACAATTTAAATTGCAAATGGAAAATACTCATAAAAACATAACTTAAATCCTATTTCTATTTCAGCATATGACAAGAAAATAAATAAGAAAACTACATAAAAACTAAATAAGAAAAAATAAATAGCAATTAGATAAGCAAACTAGAAATGAAAACTAAAACTAACAACTATCCATCGACCGAAACTTGCCAAATAAACCATGAACTAAATACTATGTTTTAACTCTGTTTTTAAACTCTATTTCAACATATGATGATCCAGATTTTATGAGAAAAATGAAATGAATACAGATTATTAATAGGTGCTTAACAAAAAATAACAGAGATACAGTAAAACTGGTTTTCTATTCAATAACAAAATAAGCTGAAACTGTAAAATGCAACGGAAACAAGCTTGTTGGAATGGTGGCGGCTTATCTTTGAGAAGAGATGTGACGGCAGCACGCATTCGCAAGGAGAGAGTTACAATGAGGCTCTGAAGGCCTTTTTACAATAAGAAAGAATTCCCAAAAACCTAGACATCCAAAAACCTAACCCTAGAAGATGAAACGCCAAAAGTCATGTGGGCCCCGTTTGGGTAAGCTAGTACCTCAACTTCTCGGGGTCGTAACTTTTGCATACGATCTCCATTTTAGGCGTGTGATAGCCTGTTGGAAAGGTATCACCGAGGAGATTTATTTTGGGGGCTCAATCATGCCTTCGGATATCATTGAGGAGATGGATACAGGAAAACCTTCATTTAGGCCCTCAAAATGGCCCCAGAAGTAAAAACTGCTAAAAATAGTAAATTGCCAAAAATGTCAGAAAACTATTTTGAGCCAGTTGGAAAAGGTGGGTGGCCACCGATATCCATATGGATCAATAATCCATCCTTAGGAAGCAATGGTCTCCATTGCATTGAGGTCCCCCATTAGAAGAGGAAATTTCTGCTGAATTTGGCCCCGGGTGAGCCACCTTCCTTGGCTCAGGAGCTGCCCTGCTTTGACGACTCGATAAAGATGGATCCTTTGTTGTCAAGTGCCCTTGATCTGTCTATCCACAATCTGATCATTGGATGCCTGTTGTATGCAGTTGGGGTTGAGCTCTGTTGGTGTCAGTTGTTCAACTACTTCTGAGGTGTCCAATAATGGTGGGAAATAAGGGTGAAGGAGATCCACGTTGAACACTGGGTGCAGGCCAAGGAAAGGAGGAATGTTGAGTTCGAAAGCATTACCCCCCACAGCCTTGGTGATAGTGTATGATCCATAATGGAGTGGGTGAAGCTTTCGATGGGGTCCTGTAAGGCATTCTTTCTGCAAGTGCAACCAAACTTTGTCGCCCATCTGAAACTTATGCAACACCCGATGTTGATCATGGCGTTGTTTGTACTTGTCATTGGACTTCTGTAGGATATCCTGAACTTGTTGGTGGATGTGCTGGATCCACTCAATGAACCGGGTGGCTTTGTCAAATTCAGTTGGAGTAGGAGATGAGTCAATTGAGGTGACCGCAAGGGGAAGTGCAACATCTATGGGACCCAATGGTTGGAATCCCAACCCCACTTGAAAGGGGTTGTGGTCGGTTGAGCTATGCAAGGCTCGGTTGTAGCTATGTTGGACATAAGAAAGGCTCTCATCCCATGTGTGAGGGTTCTTTGAATTATACATGCGAATGATATGCACAATCATTTGATTTACAACCTCGATTTGGCCATCTATCCGGGGGTGGAAGGCCATGGATTTGGTGAGCTTGGTGTCCAGCAGTGACCAGAGGCTTGACCAAAATGTGCTGAGAAATCGACTATCCTGCTCTAAGACAATGGTTTGTGGGATTCCAAAATGTACCTAGACTCGTTCAAAGAAGAGCTTGGTAGTGGCCTCTGTTGTGATGCTCTTTTTGCAGGCAACCAGAATCACCATCTTAGAAAAGAGATCAACAACCACAAAAACACAGTCATTTACCCGCTTATGGATGGGAGGCCTGACATGTAGTCCATTGAGATGGATTCACATGGCCTATCAGGAGTAGGAAGAGGGGTGCACAAGCCCTGTTTCTTAGTGGTCGGTTTGGCAATAGCATAGGTAGTGCAGGAACTGATATACTTGCCGACCTCCTATCAAAGTTTCGGCCAATAGAAATGTTTATGTAGCATCGCCACTTTCTTTTTGACGCCGAAGTGTCCTGCCACCCGACTGTAGTGGGATTCCCAGATCATCTTCGCTCGCTCGCTTGATGGAACACAGATATGGCCCAGATGACACAACAACCCATCCTGAAGATGGAAATTATCGACAACTGCATTTGCACCCAACATTTGGTAGGTGGTGGAAAATTCAGGGTCTGTCTCATAGAGTTGGGGTCATCCAGATGTCTCATGGATACAAGAGTCTAGCACTGTGGTGAGTGTTGTGACTGGCGGTCTACTGAGGCAATCAACGACGTGATTGGTGCTTCTTGTTTTATACTTGATGTTGAGGTGGAATTGCTGCAAGTATGTGGACCACTTTTGATGGCAGTCATTTTGCAGTTTTCCCTATGTCTGCATGAACTGCAGTGGCTTATGATCAGTGTGGATGACTGTCTCCTTCCCAAGAATGTAATGTCTCCACTAGAAACATGCTTGCATAATGGAGTACATTTCTTTGTCATAAGTAGGGTACTTATGGATAGTATCTGATAGTGTCTCACTATGATAGGCCACGGGGTGGTCGTGATGAGTGAGAACGGCGCCCACGACATAGTCTGAAGCATTTGTCTCGATCTCAAAGGGATGTTGCAGGTCTGGTAGTGAAAGTACTGGGGTGGAGCACAAGAACTACTTCAAATCATCGAAAGCTTGTTGTTGGGACCGGCCCCACACAAATTTTTCCTTACCAACACCCCTGTTTATTTGGCTGAGGGCCCATGCAATATGGGAGAAACCCAACACGAACCTGCAGTAGAAATTAGCAAGTCCCAAGAAGCTCCAAAGCTCAATGAGTGATGTTGGGGCTGGCCAGTCATGGATGACTTGGATCTTCGCTGGATCCACATGTATGCCATGCTGATCAATGATGTAGCCCAGGTAATGGACCATGTCCATTCCAAAGGAGCATTTTTTTAGGTTGGCGTATAGCTTGTACTGCCGCAGGGTGTGCAGAACCTGTTGAATATGCTGCAAGTGTTCGTCCCAAGTCTTGCAATAAATTAGAATGTCATCCAGATGCACCATTACAAAAGTATTGGTGAATGGTAGCAGGATATCATCCATCATCCTCATGAAAGTGGCTGGAGAATTTGTCAAACCAAAGGGCATGACCAACCATTCAAAAAGTCCTTCCTTTGACTTGAAGGCGGTCTTCCATACATCTGTCTATTCTATCGGGACCTGGTGGTAGCCAGACTTTAGATCAATGTTACTGAAGTATTTGGCCCCCGTGAGTTGATCAAGGAGGTCATCGATTCGAGGAATTGGGTACCGGTTTCTGACAGTGATTTTATTCAGAGCTCGGTAATCAATACAGAGTCGCCAGGTTCCATCTTTCTTCTATACTAGCAGGATTGGTCTCCCGCAAGGTGATGAGATAGGGCGTATGTGCCCCTTGTGGAGAAGTTCTTGGATCTATCTCTTGATCTCCTCATTCTCTAACAAAGAGTGAAAATAGACTGGCCCATTGGGCATCGGTGCATTGGGGGTCAGATCGATGGGGTGCTTGACCTGGCAGTGCAGAGGTACCCCTACAGGTGAGGAGAAGATATTCAAGTATTCTTCCACGACCTTGTCTACTTGCTTCTGCTGTGTGGAGAGGTTGGCCGTAGAGACCCTGGATGTGGTTGTGATCTTTCACTTATTTTGAGAGAGAATCACGAAGAAGACAAACTTCCCCGTTTGAGAGATGACCTTCCTACATTGCTTAGCAGAGATCAAGGAAATAGCACTAGGTGGGACCACCTCGGGTATCCTATACAATTTCCTGTTCAAAGTAATAATAACACTACGAGGCCTAGACTCATATACAACATGAAATTTCCATAAATAAGGTTGGCCAAAAATAACATCACAAACTTCAAGAGGAGAAACATCACACAATACCTCGTCTTTGAAGGGCTTGATGCCATACAAAAATCGACACTATTGGCTCACGCAGAGATCGCTTCCTTGGCGGAGCCATCCAATGGTGTAGGGTTGTGGGTGAGATGTTGTTGGTAGGGCCAGCCGCTTGACGACCTATGCTGAGATGAGGTTCTTCTGGCTACCATTGTCAACGATGAAGTGCAGTGGGGTGCCTTTTACCCACATCTATGAATGGAAGAGGCGCTCTCCTTCTTCTGGCTCATCTGGTTCACTAGGCTGAATCTTGGTGGTAGCAACGGTGGCACTGGGTTCCGCGTCAATGATCCATCTTCCCCTTTCTGGTTCTATCTTGGAGACAAAATCTGCATCTGATTCAAAGGCTTTCACTTCGGCCACTAATGACTGCTTTGAGCGACAGTCAGCAGTGTTGTGCCAAGGGCTCTTATGGAATTCGCACCACTTCCCGGTATCTTTCTTTGTCTTTCTGGTGTCCTTCTTTGCTTGCAGCTTGTATTGGTTGTCTTGATACTGTCCATATTTTCTCTATCCTTTGTTCGGAGGGTTGGGGCCTCCCTTTCCGGTCTTTTGTTGTGAGGGGTTCCCAGGCCCAAATTGCCATGTCTTTTGTTTGAGCTTCTGCTTGATTTTGACGGCATATCGGTAGGCCGTGCCCAAGGATGAGATGTCTAGAAATTCCATTTCGGTCTAGATGTATCTATGCAGAGCACCGCGATACTTGAGCACCAGATTTCACTCCGAATCTTTGATACCCAACTTGGTGCGCAAGGTATGGAATATATTTGTGAAATCTGGCACTGCTTGGTCTCTTTCTTGCCGCAGTGTGGTCCATTTGGTATACAGGTCATCATAACTTCCGACAGGGTAGTATTGTTCCTTAATAGCATCCCTAAAGGATTCCCAGGTGGCTATGACTGAAAATAATGAGGTTTCCTCTGTTTCCTTTTTTTCACAGAAAGTTTCCCACCAATATTTGACATGGGGAATGGCTTTGAGGAGTGCAAAAGTAATCTTTTCTCTATTTGAAAATTTATGAACAGAAAAATACCCTTCTAGTAGATTCAGCCACTTGTCTACAACATATGCATCTATCTGACCTTCAAATATAGGAATATCAAAGTTTAATTGTACCTTGAAGGGGGCAGTGCCTCCGTTCGAAGAAGATGCATCGCATGTTGGTAGTCGTCGAAGGATTTGTGCGAAACTATCCATCATCTCGTTCCTCTGTTGCGCGAGGGCTTCCTCAATCAATAGTTTGAAAGGATCTCTTGTCTCGTCATCTTTCTTTTCTCCTTCCATGGGAGGTCGCTTGGGCGTGCGAGAGCTTCTTTCCTCAAGAGAAACAAGCTCGAGACCCAACTCTTTGTACTCCGACCTCGTTGGGGACATGCATTAAGACGACAACGAGCAGACTCTGATACCACTGATCTATATTTTATGAGAAGAATGAAATGAATACAGATTATTAATAGGTTCTTAATACAAAATAATAGAGATACAGTAAAACTAGTTTTCTAATCAATAACGAAATAAGCTGAAACTGTAAAATGCAGCGGAAACAAGCTTGCTGGAATGGTGGCGGCTTATCTCTAAGAAGAGATGTGACGACAGTGCTTATTCGCAAGGAGAGAGTTACAATGAGGCTCTGAAGGCCTTTTTACAATAAGCAAGAATTCCCAAAACCCTATACATCCAAAAACCTAACCCTACGAGATGAAATGCCAAAAGTCATGTGGGCCCCGTTTGGGTAAGCTAGTACCTCAACTTCCCAGGGTCGTAACTTTTTCATACGATCTCCGTTTTAGGCATGTGATAGCCTGTTGGAAAGGTATCACTGAGGAGATTCATTTTGGGGGATCAATTATTCCTTAAACTATCATTGAGGATCTAAATACCTAAAAACCTTCATTTAGGCCCTCAAAATGGCCCCGGAAGTAAAAATTGCTAAAAATAGTAAATTGCCAAAAATGTCAGAAAACTGTTTTGAGCCAGTTGGAAAAGGTGGGTGGCCACCGATATCCATCTCGATCATATGAAAAATCTATCTATCATTTTATTATAAACATGGGTTAGTATGCAAACTTGCAAGTTGGTTCCTACTAATTAAAAGGTCATTGCATATTAACACTAGCCTTCATAATAACCTGCAAAATTGAACTAGAGCAATTAAATTATAAACAACAATTTAAACAATAAATAAACACAATAAAACTCATATACAGGAAATAAAGGAAATGATGATTACACTATATAAATTCACAAGCAAACTAACTAAATTTTCACCCAAACCATTGATGGTCCCCCCAATAGGTCGTGGCTACTCCTCAATGATGAATCACGCGCTCAAGAAACACGATTTCAACATTAAAATTAAAAACAAAGTTTTACACTGTTTTATCAAAATATGTATGAAAATGGCAAAACAGAGATGAACTATTCCTTTTCTCTCCTCCCTATTTTTCTGATCACTGATGTGGTATTTATAGAGTTTACAAGCTGAGAGGTCGGCCACTGGAAGGGTCGACCTCCTCTCAACATAGTAAATCACATTCAATGCATCTTAACCGCTGGTGGCTTCTAGAAACAAAGTGAGCCAATAAACACCCAGCATAACAACCCAACTCGAGATGTCAGAAGCTCAGTAGTTGGAGGCCATGAGCACAAGAAAAACCCATATCTTTGATTGGCCCATTGTTGGTTGCCAATGTGATAGCTTCCAAACCACCCATTGTTTTAGTGCAAGAAGGAGTTTCAGACGGAGTGTTGGATGGAGTATCATATGGAGTGCCGGATGGAGTACCGGATGGAGTGCTGGATGCAAAAACAACCTGTGATTTTTCCTTATGACAAACAAAACGCAAATTAGTTTCCTGGAATCATTAAAACATGCTGAATTATACTCAAAACCATCATAAAACATCAATCATACGCAATTGGTATGAATCATGGTGATTTAATACAAAAACGCTTCAAAACTCTTTAAAACAGGAAAATGCACATACAATATTAGCCCAAAAGGATCTAATCATCATCATTAAATTAACCATATCGCAGGTCCAACAAATGTTCATTGGTTCCTTCTTTTACTATTGATGAAAAATTTCAAGAGGAGGAGCCACAAGTCAACCAAGTAGAAGTCTTTCAACAAGAGGTTTCATCCTTGTCTGGAACAACAATGGTTTAGGAATATCTTGATCAGAAAAATTTAAGGGATACCAAAGGATATATCCCTTAAATTTTTCCTATGATCCTTCGTATAGACGTTGTTCTTCAGGATCCTAGGATTAATCAATGCTTGGATATCAAGGTTCATCATGACCTAGTTGAACTTAGTATGATAGAGGTATTTCAACAGATAGATTCCAAGAGTTTCAATTCTCATTCATTCATGATTATTACTATTGAAATACCATGATATAAATCCCAACTAACCTTTAGTCAACTGACACCCTTTAGTTATGCCTTCACTAGAAAGTACAATAAGGCATCTTTCCAACATAGGAAATTTCACGGTGAGTTCCACTCGAAGGTTGTTTGTTGATCACTTTCATTGGGCTAATCATTTGGCTCCATGATTACATTGGTCCTTTGATTATGAGGATTCAAACATGGAAACTTTGAGGTAAATTTATTTTGTTTTATGGGTAGTTGTATTTTCTTTCCGCATGTTATTTCAATCTTTCCTTATTTTTTATTTTTAGTTTTTACAACAACAATTCACGTTTCCCTTCAGAGTTGTTCCATTCAGTTATTTACCTTTTATCCTTTTCTTAAATGTCACTTATTTTTTCCAAATTGTATTAGCATGTGGTTGTCCCTTGTGATGTTTTTCTTTTCATAGTATAGTTCTTTTCCACTTTTCTATTCTTGGGTTAACTATGAGTGTCGTATCTTTCATATGACAATGATTTGTGTATATCATTAGACTGAGCTTGGATGGGGGTCCCATTTTTTCATGTTCATAAAACTTTGAGCCTTTTTTATGGGTAGTTGAAGAGACATATGAAAGTCTTGAGTCATCTTATGTCTTATCTCTTCATTCATTATCATTGAGTCTTGTTATTTGAGTTAGTCATCCCCCTCATACAACAATTGGGATATGGTACTAGTTTTTCTTTCATCTTCTATCTTCTTGAGTTATCACTTTGCACCGATGGAAAAAAGATATCATTGTTGTTATTTTCAACAGGTCATCATGTATCAACTCTAACACATTATATACAGATTATCTAGAATCAGATCGCCTTGGTATCCATTAGCCTCATTGGTGGTTATCTTGCGTCTGACAAGGATGAGTATCATTGGGAATTGATTGGATGATCCTTGTCACTGTTTGACTTTAGAACTTATTTCACAGTGACATTTTATTCTTGTACCTTATGACCCATTTCCATTATCGGTGGTGTTCCTTCACACTTGGAAAGTGTTTACATTATTGACATATTAGTAAGTGAATCTCTCCCTTGTGCTGACATCAACACATTTACCCGAGGGAGGAGTGTATAAATTGGCTGGTAGCAGTTAGTGGATTTGGATGAGACCCCTTGTGTTTCAATTTTTTAGTGGGAGGTTTATATTGATTTGAATCTATTGCCAATCGGACAAGATTTTGTGTCATACGTCACCTTACATGATCTTCTTGATCAAATTAAAAGAATTTTTCTTCTTCCACACAATTATAGGGGTTTATTGGGTATATTCTTTCAGTTCTCAAAGAGAATTATTTACGACTTGCAAAGTTTTAAGAGAGAATTATTTTTAATTTTACGGACACAGAGATTCATATGGTTCTTGACATCCCAGAGTGGGATCCCATCCCCTTGAGTCACTATTGTTAACACTTGGATTTTCACCCTTTCAAACCCTAAAGTTTAATATCCAACACACACTATTTGGGATGGAATTCATATATTTTTCCATAGTTTTAGCACTTGTGTGGTCCATAGGTTGGTTCCATTTATAGATAGGAATAGGACTAGTATGTTTTTTTTTTTTTTTTCAGAGTTAGTGCTAGCATAGTTTCGCATGAATTTGAGAGGGATGTCTATTTATAACAGGTGACCCTACTTTTTTAGAGACAGTGATTTGAGACTCATTTGATATTTTTGATAATACATAGTTGGTCCTTGAATGATATTAAGCCCGATGCCATTTCTCCAGGTGACATGTGAGTACTTTATATTTTATCAGGTTGAGCTCCAAGCTTTAGATCAGGATTTTTGAGTGTACAATATTGATCCTTGAGAAAATATGAGTCTATTCGACCTTTTCGGGGATGACATGCAAGAAATTTATATTTTTAGCATGCAGAGATCGAGGGGTCATGTGATGATTCTAATCATATATCTGGGTCCCTTACATAAAATCAAATTCAATGATCCTATTTTGAGCGACATGCAAGGACTCACTCTTTTTAGCAGGTGGAGCACTAAGGCTTTCATGTCAATTCTGATCACATATTTGGAATCCCCACATAAAATCGAATATAAAAAGTATGATATCATTGATATGAAAGAAGATTCTATTTTTACCAGTGTCTATTTTTAGACATTTGACACATGGCAGTTGTCTCCTAGTCATTTTGGACATATTTGGCAGCTTCCTACTATTAAGGAGCTAGACCCTATTTTAAGAGTATATATTTGTAGAAGGGGTTCTCCCCTCCAAAGGTGATAAGTGGCAGGGTCACATTCTGAAATTTGGCACAGATGTAGTTGACCTGTGGCAACTAGGTGGCATAACTAATGAGGGAGCGCACTTTTCGAAGGATTAATGAAAATAATTGAAATTAATTGATAAAATGTGGTGTATGGATGAGGTGGCAAGTATTTGGGTGTGTTTGGGCTAATTAAATCCTAACTTAGTTTATTTTCCTTCACTCTCCATATATACCACTTTCCATGCATTGAATTATATTATTCTGCACACATGCACCTTATTATTCCCTTAATTCCCATTTTCTCTATTTTATAGCATCAATGTGCCTCCATTTCCCCAATATTTTAGTCGAACTTCTCGCTCTCCCTATTTTTATCCCATTGTCTTAATGAGCCTCCCTTTTGCCTATTTTTTAACATTAATGTTCCTCCCTTTTTCCTTATTTTCTAGTGCATTCATTATTTAATACACCTCTCTTTCAAAACTCTTGTTCTTTAGTATAATTATCCCTATTTCTCTATTTCCCACATATGCATATGTTTTCATTTACTCATGTGCACCATTTCTTTAATTATCTCTCCTTATTTCCATTAATTCAATTTCAATCGCTCCCTTTTAGCCCCACAAATGTGCCCTTTATTGAATTTAACCTCTCCCTCATGCATCCATTTATCTCTTTCATTTACCACATGTACTTTCCAACATTAAATATTTCTTGATTTCTAAATTTAGGGTGCAACTATTTTATTTTCCCATGTGCACTCATTATTTATTTATTCCACTATACTTCTTAGTTCCCTAATTCATGCACCTGAGTTCCTAAACTTTAGGGCATACCTCCTTTTCATCTCACATATCCTCCCTGTTTTTATCCATTACCTCCCCTTTTCCATGCACTCACCCTCATTATTTCTCCTCCCACATGTTAAACCTGTTTTCTCCCTCACACATGTGCATATTTATTTTCCTCCCACGTGCATCACCCTTTTATCATCTCGCACTCCACTTTCAATCTCACGCGTAGGAATTTTTTACCTCATTGCACATGTGTTATTCACTCCCATTACTTCCTCATGCACTTTCCTATTCCATCTCCTTCTCTTATGCACCCTCATGGCCTATTTTTTGGAGAAGTGCACCCCTAGAGACTATATATTGGAGTGTTGGTCATAGGCTTATGGTGGGAATTTTGTAGCAGTAGCATACTCTCTCTCTCTCTCTCTCTCTCTCTCTCTCTCTCTCTCTCTCTCTTTTATTAGTCTCGCCTAGTATAGATACTCTCTCTTTGAGCAAGAACAATCATTGTACCAGTTTTTGACTTTTCTATTGTGCCACAATCAACCGTTTGTCAATAATTTAAATAAAGAAGTGTTGTGTTTTCATCGAACTTTACTTGTTATACCGTATTGTGTTCTTACATTTGTACATTCATTAGTAGATTTTTTTTTTTTATTATTATTGATTTCATTATTTCAATTGGTTTTCTTTCCTTATTTATTTCATAGTTCTCATCCTAACACTACAAGATCCCTCCAAGCTACTTTAAACTACATTTTCCTAAAGCTTTGGTGGAGTGTTTACACATTTTCCAAAGCAATTTTTCTATTGTCTTTGTGTTCTTTTTTGTGGAAAATCAAGTTCATATCAACATCCTAGTAATTAGGGACTCCCCTTTGAGGTTGGCACGTGCCAAGCCGAATGGAGAGGAGTATTGATCGTGACAATTTGGGGCATTCTTTCCTTTAAATTCCCACTTTTCCATCATTGATTTCTTAATTATCATATCTGATTGGAGGGTGAAAAGGAGTGTTAAAAAATTGGCGCCATTATTGGGGAACACAATCCTTGGTAACAATGAAATTTGTGATTTTTATTTTGATTGTTATACTTTATTTTAGATCACCTGACGACTCCACATAATAGAGAGATGTCTCCACAGAGGAACTTACACAAGAATATCATCCGTTTTAGATTCCCTCACAAGGTCTAGTTTCAAGCTTGAGAAAACTATAACATATTTACTAGAACATGGTTATTCTTTCACCAAGAAATGCTTTCAAAGTTGGTAATCATATTGAGTTTTTTGGTAAGTTCTACAATGAGAACAATGGTGATTCTAACCAAAAAACCTTCATATTTAGTTTTATTTTCATATCAAGACAATACTATGTGAGTAGCTATTCTTTTTACAATCTCAGATTAACAATATGGTTGTAGTTGTGAGGCCATGAGTAAGGTGTATATTCTCTACTTTTGACCCACTGAGTTTTTTTGCAATCACAGATTACCCTCGTGATTTTCTTGTAGGTGACTATCTTAAATGCTTACCTTGTTTCGCAAGGAAGTTTGGAGTATCGGTTGAGGATCACTTGACTGAGCCTTTAAAAGTGGTGGATGATTTTTGCATGGGAAATGATGATTTTGTGTCGACCCTCAAGGGGGAGGAAAGAACATGGTACAAATCCATTCCTAATGCCAAAATTGATGGATGAGATTCATTCTAAGTGAAGTTCCTTGAAATATGGGTGGATAAACGGGGCAATGTTTCCTTAATTAATGATTTTGACAATATTAAGAAGAATGGGGATGAGACTGTCATTGATTTTAATGCTTTTTTATAACAAATATTATAAATTCCTACTACTACAACGCCTAATTTTTTTTATGCTTTGATTTTTTACCTTGAGGCATTTGATGGAATTTTTGGTACTTTTCTCAGGAGTCAAGAACCTCAAAATTTGGAGGCCCAAGTTTCTTCTATCTAGTTAAGAAGACATTTTCTTCCACCCTATGGTTTCCTTCTGACATTTTATTATCAACCATTGGTTGTTACATGAGTGCAGGAAGTCCTTGTTATTGAAGATGAATAATGACTCACATTGTTTCAGGTTCCTAGAGATGAACAAGATGATGATGGCTAAGGCTTGAATGATCATGGATAAGTAGATGGACCATTTGAGTCGTATGCAACATTCCACGAATATGAACATGAATATTTGAATTCTCAACAATGTTCATTGGTTCTTTCTATTATTGTTGATGAAAAATTTCAAGAAGAGGAACCACAAGTCAACCAAGTAGAAATCAGTGAACAATAAGTTTCATCCTTGTTTAGCACAACAATGGTTCAAGAATATCTTGATCAAATGCCATTACAACAAGAGGAGCCAATTTTGGGTCAACCAAAGGATATATCCCTTACATTTTTCCTATGATCTTGCATCTAGAGGTTTATATTGAGGATCTTGGGATTAATCAGTGCTTGGATATCAAGGTTCATCATGACACAGTTGAACTCAGGATGATAGAGGTATTTCAACAGGTAGATTCCAAGAATTTTGATTCTCATGCATTTGTGCTTACTAATATTGAAATACCATGCTCTAAATCCCAACTAGCCTTTATTCAACCGACATACTTCACTTATTCCTTCACTAAAAAGTACAATAAGGAATATTTCCAACATAGGATATTTCACAGCGAGTTCCCGATCCATGATGATTTCCACACAAGGGATCATTACTTTTAGCACCATGGAGAAGATCATTAAAATACTAATTGATGGTAGGTGGAAAAGAATAATTAATACTCATGAATGATTTATTTAAAATGTAAAAATGATTAATAGTTTGAGTGAGTAAGAAACTCATGTATTATTCATGAAAATTGGAAAAATGATTAATGCTTGAAGTGAGTTTGAGAATATCATATATTATTCGTTTAATTGTAAAAATGGGAAATTAGTTTTATGTGAGAATCCAACTCACAAATTAGTTTCCTAATTTTATGGGAAATTGGTTTCCTAGTTTTAAGTAGGAAGTTAAGGGTCTCATGAGTTGGTTTATATGCTTTCTTATTTTTTTCCTTGAGTGGTTATGAGACCCTAAATTTGTGGATCTTGTCTTCTTTGAGTTGTGGATTTAAGTAAAACTATATAAAATCCTTATGAAAAAACTTACTTTCAAGTTTGGAGGAATCCTTTATGGATCATCTCTTGGTGGAGAGAGAGCTCAAATGTAGTCCTTCTAGTGTCTGAAGAAATGTCACTTATGTGAGAGTGTAACATCCCCAACCACACACAGACCAAGGCATGCTACCTTCAAGCCCACCCTTGGACTTTGTACTCTTATCGATACCTTATTTAATTAATAAGAACACATAAGATACAAGATTTAGGGACATGCACAATAATATCTAGCAAGCATGCATAATATAAGATTTAGTTAGACGATAATTAAAATACACAATGAAATAAATTCATACATGGATAATAATATCACAACAAAGAGCACTTATCTTTATAAAAAGGTGACACCAACTAGCTGCAGACCAAGGACGTTCCACACAACCATAGACACCACTGCTCCAAATCTCATAAACAATGTCACCCCCAAGCCAAGGCTATGAATCCACAAGGAAGGTTCCAGAGTGTACTTGGGTTCCCAAACCAGTCAGTGCTCAAGCTCTCACAGTTTTCCCAACACCCACAACAATTCAGGTACCCAACTCTCTTCTACCTATCCTGTATTTCCCAAGAGAATGGACCTCCACCCTTCTCTACCATGCAGTCCCTCATGTAGTCCTTCTCCTTTATTTTGGGGCCTCCAACATATCTGGTCCAGAATCTCAATGCTGGAACCCTCAACACTCGTAGTTGTGAGAAAACCAGGGCACAAGAAAATGCATCTCAGATATGCAGGCCCCAAGTCATGGATGGATTGCACCAGTCACCATTACAACCCACTATCCCATGGCTAAATATCAACAGTTATTTTCCCTTTACCAAGCCAAGACATAAGTGGTGGTGGATCAATGGATGGGTAAGTGAGTGCATGGAAGGGCGTGAGGGAAATAATGGTACGAAATGTAGAATGAAAGGAGCAGACAAGCCAACGACCAATGACCATTGACCAATGACCAACCCCACAATCAGACCAGGGATGGGTTTAAGTATCTCTCATGGTTAATCAATAACCTCTTGGCCTTCCCCAAGAAGCTCACATAACTGATCCCTTTCCTTAGACAAAAAGGGTAATTAAAATAGGAATAAATACTTAGCCCCTCAATCCCCCTCTCTTGTAGAATCATATCACCCTATAACCTGCATTGGATGAACTTGAAAAATATCCCTCTATCTATACCTGAATCAAACGCCAATCAATAACATGGTTAGGATCATGTACATATTTATTTAGTAAAGAGAAATGAAATATATTATGCACATTCATGGAAGCAGGCAATGCAACTATGTATGCAACTGGCCATACTCTGTCCGATATTTAAAATGGACAACAGAATCTGGCTGTCAGCTTTGTAAAACTACCCAATTTCAAAGAGCTTTTCTTGGGCTTCACTTTCAAAAGTACATGCTCCCCTTCTTTAAATTGGAGGTAAACTTCATATCTCTGTCTGAGACGATTGTCCTAGGTATCCCATGCAACCTAGCAATTTCCTTCATGAAAATTTCTACAATATTAGCCATTGAATGCATTGTCTTCACAGACACAAAATGAGCATCCTTTGTTAATTTGTCAACCACAACCATGATTGAATTATGTTGATTATTTGTTTTGGGTAATCTTGTGATGAAATCCATGGTGATCACTTCCCATTTCTTCTCTGGGATTGAAAATGGATGCACCAAACCCGTTGGGTGCCTACGCTAAACGTTCACCTTCTGACATTCCATACATCGAGCGACGTAATCAACAACATCCTTCTTCATTCCTGGCCAAAAGAATTGGCTTCTTACTTCTCTACTTGTTTTCTGGTAACCAGGATGTCCAACATAAGGAACATCATGTGTTTCCTTCAATACCAAATTCCTCAGTTCTCCAGAGCTAGGAACATAGATTGTATTTTTATGCATGAGTAGTCTGTCTTCCTTTATCTCATACTCCTTTATTTTCTGCTCTACATCTCCTTGTTGTAAGTTTTCCTTTACCTGTAGGTAATGCTAGTCTGTAACAAGGTCATCTAAAATTCTTCTCTTCAAGTCTGACTGATGCATATTGACAATAGCAGGATGCATGATATGCACTCTTCTACTAAGTGCATCAACAACTTTATTCTCCTTTCCCTTGATATGCTTGATATCAAAGTCATATTCACTTAAAAATTCTAGTCATCTTGTTTGCATGGAATTCAGTGTCGGTTGTTCAAAAATATACTTCAGGCCAATGTGGTCTATCCTTAATTCAAATTTATTCCCCATGAGATAATGCCTCCACATCCTCAGGGCGTGAACAATGGAAGCACGTTCCAATTCATGCATGGCATAGTTCCTCTCATGTTCCTTAAGATTGTTGGACTCATATCCAATGACATGTCCATTTTGCGTGAGGACTCCCCCAAGTCCTTCCTTACATGTGTCTATACATACCACAAAACTTTCCTTTGGGTCATCAATCTTTAACATAGGTGCACTAGTAAGTAATTCATTCAACATATTAAAATTATTTTCACACTTGAGTGCCCATTCAAATTCATTTCCCTTATTTTGCAAAGAAGTGATGGGGTGAGAAATATTAGAGAACCCTACTATGAACCTTCTATAGTAGCCAAGTAATCCCATAAAAGATCTGATGTCTGGCACATTTCTGGGTGTTGGACATCCTCTTATGGCTTCAATGTTTTTTTGATCTACTACTATGCCATGCTCTAAAATAATGTATCCCAAGTAATGGATCTTCTTTTGATAGAAATAAAACTTACTCAAATTGGCATACAACTGATGTTCTCTTAGTACTTGCAATACCAGTCTTAAGTGATGTTCATGCTCCTCTTCAGACTTAGAATAGATAAGTATTGTTAGAACTAGAAGTCACCCTCCAACTGTAGAGAGGGTAAGCCCAATACCCATCTGATTTTTTATGTCACGGGTTGGTTTAAAGGGGCTAAAATGGGCACAGACTTAGAACCTGAATGATGTTCAACACAAGGACTGGACAGGAAATGTATAGGGAAGTGAGGGCCACATTAACTTATGTCAGGAAATTTAGTTAAAGAGAGAGCATAGGGAAGACTTAGGAGAAGGGTGAAGGAGACTTCTCTGGGCATCACACCTTCCAGTAGCTCATAGAAGAAAACCCAAGCTCAAGAGCATTCTTGAGCTCAAATTCAGACACTGAAATATGTCTACGAGGGACACAGTTACAACTGCAGTATGATCAAACCTCCATCATCTTGAAACTACGATAGCTCGATTGGATCCTCCATGCCTGAGTGTTTCAATGTGAGAAGGAAACAAATACATAGGGAAATGAATAAAACTCACCATGCCACAACTATAATCAAACCTCCATTACAACAGTATAACGATCCTCGACTGGATCATCCATGCTTGAGTGTTTTAAACAAATTTTACAGACAAAATGGAAAGAGGGAAGCTGACTAATATTAACATGAAAGTCTCAAGTTGATTACATAACCAGAGAACAACACTGGCATAAAAAAATTACGGATTAGGATATCTACTCAACCAAAGACCATTACAAAACATCATAACTCCATACATATACTCAAACATTTTTCCATCTTCAGGAGAGGCATGATCAAAATTCCATGGTGCCACATCGTATCAGTCAGAATACACCTGTAGCCTCCTCTGCACACACCTTCCTCTGTCAGACGCGATCTAGGCTCTACTAGTCCCCTTCTATGCTCCGCTTTGTCAGAATGTGCATGTAGTCTCTCTGTTCATGTGATCTTAGACTAATAGAGCTGATAGTCTGCCTTCACGGTCAGACCGCTCTGAATTTCCATTCATGGGAGAGGCAAAACTTCAACCACCTCCCTAGCTTTCATAACTGCTTCATCAAGATCTGGATAGGTGCAAGCCCACTTGGCATCTAGGAGATGTGGCGACCTCTCCTTGGCCATTTGTTGCTTTGTTGGAATTTGCAGAGGGACCGGTTGGTGAATGTGGATCGAGATGAATAGGGTGAGGCGATGGGTGTGACAGGCGAGCTATTGGGTATGTATGGGTGTTGGGGTGAGGACGTGGAGCCAAAGGGAGGTTGCGATAGCATGTGGTTGGTCGAAGGGGACATGATGACATGATAGGGATGACATGGAGGAAACTAGAATGGGTGTTGGGAAGTGAGAGGAAGCAAAGGGGGAAGTGTTGGCAAATATTGAACAAGCAACGAATGCGTGTTGATGATTGTTGTCTTTGATGGCAACAACAGAAATGGCAGTGTTGATGATTGTTGTCTTTGATGGCAACAACAGAAATGGCATGATATGCAGAATTTGGGGATTTGGACGTAAAAGAACAGGAGGAACAACATTGAAGAAAACATGCGCATTGAAGAAAACGCGTGCAACAGAAGTTTACAGAGAAGAAGGAAGATGGTGACTGTCGGATCCCATCCAAATTTCCCGAAAGGCCAATAGCCGTCAGATCTGCAGAAGTTGCGAGGGAGATAAGCCATCGGAGAATCGGGGATCGGGATTTCGCGATTTGATCGCAACTGTTAATCAAGCAGGGATCTGGACCGTTCATTTGTATGGACACGTGGCAGCCAGGAGGCATCATCGGCAATTCGGGGATCGGGATTTCAAAGTGCAAAGAACAATGTCAATGAAAACCCCGAAATCGCGAGACGCGAAATCGCG
>ML781699.1:376163-396174 GCA_009831015.1 Picea engelmannii | reverse complement strand
GAGTTAACGAGAATGAGCCATGATATTGGGGGGCCCCCACCAAAAACAACTAGCTCAGACCACCCCTTGCCCCCTCGTTAAAGGCATAAGACCAAGGGGGATCCGACTTGAGTTGAGTATCATAGATCTGAGCGTGCCCAGATTAGATGCCTAGATCTGTACACACGATAACACATTGCACCAAACCATCAAATCGACGCCCACACTTAGGATAAGACGTATTTTGTGGGTTTTTATCCCCTATTTTCGCATTTCGTCACCCAAGGGAGAAATCCAAAGGGGAAAATACCCCCCTACAAAAATATGTGATAAAATTAGGCTCCATGGGGGATAGATTCCTCCCTGCGAGGTTCTAAGATCTCTATTTTCATTTCCAGTCACCTTCCATTAGGCTATGTATTCAAGCTCAAAAGCGTTCTGCTAAGGAATACATGTGACTAAGTAAAAATGAGAAATAAACACACAAGGGCTCCCATAAGAGATTATTTATGCACAATCCTAAACTAATTGATTGTTACATGGTTCTAGGTGAAAGAAAATTTCCACCATAGCCATTCAAGTAACTTCCTGACTGGAATCTCTTTTACACTTTCAATGATTGATAGCAGATGATGTATTCATGATGGAAAGACTATTACATCCTTTAGATTTCTTCCAAAGGCTGAAGTTGAGATAAAACTAGGCAACGCTAAGGCTTGAAGGAAATGCAGCTCCATGTACTTGCTGACAGGCTCATAAAACGAGTGGAAAAATCCAGAAAATTTGTAATAGACAACCTGATCTGCTCCAGAGATGCTCACACATGGTTGAATATCTCTAGTAAGCACATGTGGATGAGAAGCTAATGCAGGCTGACTAATCCAAAGTGATGGTTTCTCACTGATAGGATCTAGATAGGAGATAAACTGCCTGTCTGGCTCTTCCTCTTCTTATTCTTGGCTCTCCCAAGGGTCAGATTCATAATCATCATAAACAAGACTGTGGGAAGAGCTCTTCTCTTCAATATGATGCTCAGTGGTTTCTGTAGGCCAAGGATGACTGATTTTTTCATAATATTTTCCTTTAATGAGCATAGGATAAGACTCTATTGTATGTTCTTGGAAATCTTGCATATCCAGTCGAGAACTTGATTCATAGCTATCATATACAGGTTGGTTTCTCCCCATGCTATCAAAATGTGGTGTAGGGCTATGTTTCTCTTCATCAGAATATATAACTATTTCTTCCTTTAAATATGAGACAACAAATGCATCAGGGGTAGAGTATGTTGCCTCTATGGATATGCAACCCTCAACCTAACCATAATGAGTAGGGCTATCAAGAACATCTGTTCCCAATACTAGAAAATCCACTGCATTTTCTTCAAAAAGGAAACAGTCACGATCTTCCCTTAATTCCTCTATCTCTGCAGAAAGAGATTTTACCATTTCCACCAACTCACTCAAAGAATATCCTTCCTTCTCATGGTCCTTAGCCTCATAGGATTTATTAGGCACATCCATATCTTGATCATTATCTTCATATTACTTACAACAATCATGACAGATAAACTAAGATGAATAAAATCTTTGACAATGCCTATTGAAACCTACATGAAACTGTTCTAGGGAGGAGATGCTAGCAGGGGGAAAGGAGTGATACCACTTACGAGCATCTCCTGCTAGTGAGAACATGAACATATTTAATAATACATCCTCATGATGTATTTCCCACTCGTGCATGAGTTCATGAAACTCATGGAGATGTTGGGAAAGGTTGTTCTCTTTACGCTCTTTAAATATGGGTAAAAAATCAACCCACTCATCGAAAGTAGGAACAACGTTAGGAAAACTAGGAACAACAAAAAAATTAAAAGGAGCAAACCTTTGAGCCTGAATTTTTTCCATTTTGAATCAGTGGAGTTGCTAATTGATTCTTCAACCATGGAGTCGCCAGGTGAATGATGTGCATAGTGGGTGTGTCCGATATTTGTTCACCATCAAAGACAAGATATGATCATTGTGTTCTCCCAAGGGCTACTAGGTGTAGCCAGAAGTAGACACATTGAAGCAGTGGAGTTGAGATAATGAAGTCGCTTCAGTGGATTTTCCAGGTGCATAGTTGCAATATTTGATGTACTGGGTTCTAGTGCACCTTCAGAATCAATAAGCTTTGTCGTTCTACCCAAGGAAAATATTCAATTCATCCTTGACAATGATGCAAGAAATGTTAGCACCAGAAGTCACCCTCTGATTGTAGAGAGGGTAAGCCCAATACCCATCAGATTTTTTATGTCACAGGTTGGTTTAAAGGGGTCATATGGGCACAAAATCAAAACCTAAATGATTTTCAACATGGGGACTGGACAAGAAATGTACAGTGAAGTGAGGGCCACATTAGCTTCAGTCAGGAAATTGAGTTGAAATGAGAGCACAGGGAAGACTTAAGAGAAAGGGTGAAGGAGACTTCTCTGGGCATTAGGCCTTCCAGTAGCTCAGAGAAGAAAAACCAAGCTCAAGAGAATTCTTGAGCTCAAATTTAGACACCGAAATATGTCTATGAGGGACATAGTTACAGCTACAGTATGATCAAACCTCCATCATCCTACAACTGAAACAACTCGACTGGATCCTCCATGCCCGAGTGTTTCAACGTGAGAAGGAAACAAATACACAGGGAAATGAATAAAACTGACAATGATACTGCTATAATCAAACCTCCAATACAACAGTATAACGATCCTTGACTGGATCATCCATGCCCGAGTGTTTTAAACAGCTTTTACAAACAAAATAGAAAGAGGGAAGTTGACCTCTATTAACATGGAAGTCTCAAGTTGATTACATAACCAGAGAACAACACTGGTAGAAAAAAATTACATATTGGGAGTTCTGCTCAACCAAATACCATTACAAAACATCAGAACTCCATACATATATTCAAAAAAATCTCCATCTTCAGCAGAGGCGTGCTCGAGCTTCCATGGCGTCACCTCATCTCAGTCAGACTTCACCTGGAGTCTTGTTGACAGACGAAATTGACCGCTTGTCAACTGGAGGAGTGAATCCAGTCTGGGGTTGTCTACTTAACCCAAGCTGTTTGGATTGATCCACTCTGACGGGTTTAGCAGCTCTGTTAGCCGATCTAAGTCCTAAGAAAGAAAAAAACAAAACTAAAGAAGATAAAATAACTTAATGAATAACACTCGCTGAAAACTATATACAGATCTAATATATATTTACAGTTTACTAACTAATATTTATAACATAAGTCTACTTATTATATGTGTAATATATACAAATGACTTTATTTCTAATATATGTATAACATTTACAAAATACGAATTTTAATCTAAATTCGCGAAAATCGAATATGGATTGATTTATTAAACAACAACAAAGCTATCTTTCAATCTCTTTTGATTTATTTTTTTATAATGTTTATAAACAAGAAATGGAATAACAAACTGTCTAATTGAAAACAAAGATAACAAATAGTAGAATATGTTTAGACTGCAGGAAATTTTTGTATTCATTAAACTACTGAAATAAAACTAACAAACAGACATGTTATCGCATCCCATATTCGTCCTGTGTATAACATCCAATCTCGCTGTCTATTAAGGCAGCCTCGCAATAGATCCTACAAATGCTTCTTGTAAACATGAAGCAGTAATGATTGAAAACAAATGATAGAACATATAAGATATATACTAACAACAATATTATAATTTCACAAGTAGCCACATTGAGATAAATCCTGCTGTGAAAACTTGTGTATAAATGTTCAACAAATGATGAAGATAAATCTCTTAATCTCAAGTTTGAATAGAATATTTATTGTATGTTAAATATCGGACATAAAACAAGGATAACATATAATTTTTTTTATCATACTAATCCGCAATAAACCACGATAGCTAAAGCAATCATAATCTAATTACAAATCGAAACAATCATGACTTGAATAAAAACACTATATGGAGAAGCTAAAGCTGTGACAAATATCATATTCTATTCAAGTCTGTGAGTCAGAAATCCATAGTTTTTTCCCCAGGCAGAGATTCTTTCAAGTTTACAAAATAACATACTTATATAGGTTCCAGGAACAAAATGTTTCCTATTGATAACATCCAATCTGTTCCAAAAAATGTGGGGGATGCAACCTCCCAGATTTTACTTGATACCAAAAAAACTAACAGCCTAATCTATTTACTAAAAACATAAAATGGCATGGCTGAAAGATCCCAACAATGCTTCAAATCTCTTTGAAAATCATGAGTTCTTGTTAACAAATAAAAATAAGAAGATTTTAGATATATTTTAAATTATCAAGACAAACAATTCAAAATTTTCTAACTAGCTACAAAATCTCACGATTCTGTAGCTAGTTATAATTATAACTAGAATCATATTTTATTCAATCAAACAGAACAAACTAAAAAATAATCTATGCAAACAAATCGTTTATCCTAAATTGAGAAAGACAGAATCATACTAAACTTTTAAAAAGATCATACCTCAAATTAAGGGATTCAAACAAATCAAGTAATCTTAGAGTTTACTACTGTTGTCGTTGCTTCCATGTTCTTAAAAATAGCAGACCCTGTAGTTTTTAGGCATTTGTCCTTTGCTTGAGCTATGGATTGGAGCCTACTATTCTCGTTTGCCAAGGAATCCACCTGGTCTTTCAAGTATTTAAGCTGAGACTGTAGTAAAAGCACATCCTTGTAATACTTGTCGATCTAGGATCGACATTCATTATAATGTGGCTATAGAGACTGTGCATTGGCACTGATAGTATAAACAACTGGAGAATAGTGCATTTGACATGTAGGTTCATCATGGAGTTTGATGCCAGGAAAAAAATTATTGTCCTTTAGACAGGGTGGTAGGTTGGTAACATACTCATAGGGTCTATCAGGGAAAAGTCCATATGAATATGGATACTCTTCGGCCAAGAACCTTTCAATTTCCGAATCTGAATCCTCACTTACCTCAATTGTATTTTTTGTGTCATCACAGGGTTTGGTTTTTTTTCGAGCACATCGTGAAACCCAACGAGCGGCCTTTTTATTCTTATAATTGACATCGACATTGCCCCTAAGCTTCTTCCCTGTGGTTTTTTTAATAGCCTTAGTACAACTCTTAGGATACGAATCCGGTTGAGTGTCAGGTTGAGTAGATTCAGGGTAGGTCGAGGGTTCCAAATTAGAGACAGGATCACAGGGCATGAGCGAAGGAGGAGAGATGGTAGGTTTCACAAGGGTTTCTGTGATAATAGGCTTGTCAACATGTCCCAACTCACTATTACCGAATCCATTTCGTAACACAAAAGCATCCCAACAATCATTGTTTAATTTCAGTTGATGCATAATGATAATCTTTATTAAACCATGATGGAACAAAATAGAATCAAACTTCTACCTCTTAAACCTCTTTCCCATCTTGTATAGACTTCTAAGGAGGAAATAAGGCATGTTCAGCGGGAAATCAATGAATCTCATAAGAAATTGCAGGTGATACAAGAAAACCAACCCAAATCTTCCTTCACAGTTAATGAAATGTTTCACAATAGCTAATAGATCATGCCATCTAGGTTTTAAACACGAGACAGGCATACCTCGGTTGTAGCTGGTAATTTCCTTGAGGTGAACAACAATGACTAGTGGACCTCTTCAACCTTTGTGTTCTTGAACAACTTTTTCCCCACAGCTGGTAAACCGGTAGCTTGGCTTATAAAATCTTCATTTTCCTCAAGCTGCATGTCTCCTATCTTTGGTCTGCAACCGTCGAAAGTCAATGCGAACTCTTGGGCGACTCTCAGATTGAAACCCCTAAACTTTTCAATAAACAAACGCCTACCATTCCTTCTTAAGTCGTCTCTAGCATTGTCATAAGATAAAAAGGTTTGGATGCCATTGGGATCAATCCTCACCACAGGAGCCATGGCTAACAGAAGGGAATCAACACGAAAATCAGAGGTAGGGTTTGATAGAGAAACACAGAGCCATAGTCCCAAGTTTCCTCAATGCAATGCAAAGACAGTTCGAAATGGTAGGTAGGAGCGTTAATCACCATGCATGGGAAAAGAATCGTGAAGCCCAAGGCCATACAGAGAAATAATATCATGTTGTACCTCATATGATACCTTGGGATATGGGTAGTGTAAGGATGTAAGCATTTGAATACCATAAAACACACACTGATGACTTGATTGCAAGGTAAATGTATCAAATAAAGATTGTGTTAAAATAATTTTATGAATCAAACCCCATTAATATTAATCGAATATTGATGAGTGGGAGGTTTTTTACTTATGTAACCAAGGCATGACTAGGACCAAGGAGCTATAAACTAGGAAAACCATCATGTTCATAGCGAAAGACGACAATTTGACAATAGACCATATGAACAGTTATCCTTTGATCAAAAATCGAAACCAAGTGTGAATTCTAGCTGTGAGTTTTCATGCTTACAGTCATGAAAACAAAAATCGAAAGGAAGGTATGTAAAAAGCGACAAGTGATAAGTGTTGTTTCTCATGACGAGTAATGAAAATTTAGAGACCCTGTGTAGGCATCTTATAAACAATAGAAATTACATTATTGCTGCCAACAATGGTGACATGTTGGGAGAAGTAGTTATCTCTGCCAAATGAACGAGTTCAGATTAGGATAATCAGAAAAAACTTCAAATTGAAAACAACCATAAAGCTATCTAAACATCATTATCAGTTATAAAGCATTCCAGTTGCAGATTACTGTTATTTTAAAGCGACGAAAACTGACAACAATCTTAACAGAAGAGAGTCACGATATTAAAGTTAAAATCTTCAATACTGTTGACAGAGCTGCTGCTGCCAGCAGGCATCCATAGCCTCAACATGGATGTCATTTAACCCACTACGATATTTGTATCCTACCAATAAGTTCCAGATCATAATGAAAGACATTTAAGGTCAAAAGAATCCATAGTTTAGAATTTTCATATACCTGACATTGCTTTGCTGCCAGCGGGCCTGTTCAGTACCCCGACGAAGTTATCTTGGCATCATGCATGAATTTACCCACTACTAGCAGACCTATTCAGTATCCCGATGGGTTTACAAGCACTTCCCACAACCCTCTGAAAGTTTATTTAGTTTTAAAAATTTTAATAGAGTGGGGTGATGCTGAGAATCCTGGTTTTTGGACACATCTTAGTAAATAACAGACCTTGAAGAAACTTTTTAGTTGTCCTTCATTAAGATCTAGAAATAGTTTGTTAATAAACCAACTTTCAAGAGAAGGGAGACATCTCTGAGTTGTTCTCTTAAGGATCAGGGACAGTGTAAAAAGAATTTTTATGGATGATCATGAGTATCTTGAGTTGCAGATTGAAATCAAGAGAAGATTTTCAAACAATGAGTCATATTTAACATGGCTGCAAACACCACAATTGATGTTTAAACAACTTTCAGCAGTCATTTCTGGAGGGAAATTTCTTGTTCTCTTTGTCTGATCTAGCCCTTGATGCAGGCATGTGTGCTTAAAAAATAAAGACCGATAAGCATAAAAGAAAAAATCAAAACAAACCAGCAAAGAAAAACAAACAACAAACAAAACAAAAAATATTTACACAGTGTACATGAGAGTGTCATCAGGCAAAGTAATTTTTTAGAACTTGGCCATTCACCAGAAAGGTGTCTGGATGTCCCTCTAAATTCTGTAATTGGAAGGAACTGGGACCCAATTTCTCAGCAATTAAAATGGTCCTAGCCACAAGATCTGAAACTTTGTATGCTCTCCTTTTCCCTCATGAGGTTTATCCCATTTTAGGACAAGGTCACCTACCTCAAAATTTCTGTCAGAGGTAGAATTGGAATCAAACCAGTTTTTAACAATGAGTTGATGTTGATCCAATTTCCATTTTGCTTGAGCCCTCACTTCTTCTAATTTTAACAAAGCGTTAATTTGACTCTCCAGAGGGGGACAATCCTGTACTTTCTGTGATAGATGCAGAGAGGGAAGGAGGACATGTGGTGGAAGAATCACCTCTCTGCCATAAATGAGAAAGAAAGGTGAGTTATGCACAATAGTTTTAGGAGTTACTCTATCAGCCCAGATTGCGTTTAATAGTGTGTTATGCCAATTTTTATGGTTTTCGGAGACTGTTCTCTTGATTATTTTGATCATATTTTTATTAGTCAATTCTGCCAAACCATTGCCTTGGGGGTAATAGATGGCATAATACTTTAGTTTAATTCCTTTTTCTAGAGAGAAATCACTCATTTCAAGAGATGAAAAATAAGAGGCATTATCAAATACTAGGCATTCAAGAATTCGAAACGAGTAGTAATATTTGAATTCAAGAAAGATATTACCTGGCTGGTATTTATAGATTTTAATGGGGCAGCCTCAGACCACCTAGTGAAGTAATCTGTGGCTGTTATGATATACTTATGTTGCTGCGAGGATGGCGGATTGATTGGGCCTATAATATCTAGACCCCACTGTTGAAAAGGGGAGTCTACCAAAACTGGTTGTAGAGGGAAGGCTGGTTTCTGTATCCATCCGGATGATTTTTGACAAATTACACACTTGCGACACAAAGCATGAGCGTATTTAAAAAGGGTAGGCCAGTAATAACCTGCTCCTAATACTTTATGGGCAGTGGTGTCTCCACCAAAATTTCCACCAGCTTCTCCTGCATGCAATTCCAATAAGACTTTTTCTACTTCATCTTTCTCGAGACAATGCATTAGTATTCCATCAAAATTTTGACGAAACAGAATACCATTAATCAACTAAAAAGAAGAAGATTTTAATCTTAGTGCTCTCCTTTTTGTGGGATCAAGGTGATGGGAATCTGATCCATGTATAAGACAAAATTTTATATCATCATACCAGGGACTAACAGGGTTTGGTGCACAATAGATTTGATTTTGATAGTGTTGTCCTATATTTAACATATCATTTTCATCTTGTTGTCCTGCAGCTGAATCAACGACCAATTTACATAACCCTTGGCCTCTTACTATTTGTACTGGGGTGAAGTATATGTCATATTCTTGCAAGTATGTGACCCAATTTGCTCTTTTTTCGCCTAATTCTTTTTGTACTAACAGATTTCTGACAGCCGGGTAAGGGACAATGATTTTCGTCCTTGATTTCAATAGATAAGATCAGAGGTTCTTTACTACTTTGAAAACAACATAGGCTTGCTGATCTACTATTGGGTAATTAAGTTCTTCCCCCTTAAAGTTTGAGCTCATAAAGGCGATTGGGACTTCATTGTTTTCAACATTCTTCTGAGTTAGGATGGCGACGTATGAACGGTCAGAAGCAAACGTGTAGAGGGTGAAGTCTTGCGAAAAGTCGGGGCTCATTAGAGAAGGAGTGTCTATTATGGCCTTTTTTATCAAATCAAAATCTTGGATTTCTAAAGGCCCCCAATGGTATTGTACATCCTTTTTTATTAGGTTTTGTAATGGTCTCACCATTTTTGAAAAGCAGGGGACGAATCTCCTAACAAAGTTTATCTAACCTAAGAAAGATTGCATGGACTTTTCTGACGAGGGAGGGGGCAATTTCGAAATGAATTGAGTTCTTTTAGGGTTGATAATCATCCCTTCACTTGATAAAATAAATACAAGGAGTTTACCTTGTTCTACTGTGAAGATAGATTTTTTAGGATTCAAGGAAATGTCGTACTTACAACATCGCTGTAGAACTGATCTTAAATGAGCTAGATGATATTCTTTATTTTTCGAGAAGATAGTGACATCATCTAGGTAAACTATGTTAGATTGATTGATTAAGCCTTGGAAAGAAATATCCATTGCTCTTTGGAAAGTGGCACCGACATTTATGAGTCCAAAGGGCATCTTTCTATAAGCGTAGGTGCCCCATGGAGTGCGGAAGGTGGTTTTGAGTTGGTCTGGAGGGGACATCAGGACTTGGTTATACCCTGAAAAACCATCCAACAAGGATAATGTTTCAGAACCAGATACCTGTTGAAGGATATGTTCCATGGGAGGGACAGGGTAGTTGTCTTTATCAGATGCTCAGTTAAGATTTCAAAAATTGACACATAGTCAGATTTCACCACTCTTCTTTTTGACAGGGACAAGATTAGAGACCCATTGTGTGTGCCTAACTGGGAAGATTATCTTAGCATTTAGGAGTTTGTTTAATTCCTTCTTAACAGTTGGTTCGAGTTTTGGGTGCATTTTCCTTAACTTTTGTTGAAAAGGTTGGGTTTGGGGTTTCATAGGAATAACGTGTTGTATGATGTTACGATCAAAGGTTTTTAGGTCATCGTACATCCAAGCAAAAACATCTTTGAATTCCTTAAACAAATTAATAAACACTACTTTTTCCTACTCAGAACACCCCACCCCTAAATTAATGCACTGTGGGTTGTCTTTAGTTCCCAAATTTAATTTTTCATGCATCAAAGAGGAACTATTTGTTTTACAGTTCATTGATTTTCTGAACTTGTTGTGAAGATCATAAAAATTTTCTAATCTAACTACAGATTTTGGGATAGAATTGACCATGTCTGATGAAGATTATGAAGATCTTGGATCTGGTATTACTGTAAATTCACGAAGATTTTCGTCATGGGTACCTTCGTCGATCGCCGCGCCCTAGAAAGTTTCTTCCATATGTAGAAAACGTATAATCTGTTGATCGTCATCAAAGACTCTCCAATTCATGATGTTGTCTAGGACAGATGGTCTGAACAACAGTTCGACGAAGAAGGCATTCATATATAAGCCTTCTGCAGGAAAAAGTTTTGAAGTGACGTTAGCTAACAAATTAGCTTCCGAATTATTCAATCTAGGAATCGAATTTATGTTAAATGTGGCAAACTTGTTCATCAAATTCCATACCTCGGTTTGGTAGCTTTTAATGTGCGGAGATAAACAATGGATATAATTTTTTACCTGTCTAACCACAATTTTCGAATCACCAAAGACAGTCAAATTTTGAATGTTTAGATCTAACACTTTTCTGAGGCCTTGCAATAGTGCCTCATATTATTCTGTGTTGTTTGTACATTCGAATTCTAACCTGCAAGCAATCAGGGTCTTGTTACCTGCTAGATCAATGATCACGCAACCTGCACCAGCTCCTTCCTTGGATTTTGACCCATCAAAGTAAAGAGACCATATTTGGTTGTTGTCGGTTGCATGTGACCACTGGGAAGAATCTTTTGGCTGCGTATATGTCAAAATTTTAGACTGTTGTTCCGGGTTAGTGATAGTGGAAGTTTCGGCCATGAAATTACCGAAAAAGGTATCCATCCCCTGTATTTCAGGTGAATCGGCAGAAGGAGTGAATGGTTCATTGGGATCATTTAAATCAGTCACCATGAACTTCATATAACGTTCACGATTTACCTTGATACTGTTGGGATTTCCATTATCAGGTAGCCATAAGTGAGACCAATCCGTCGCAAAATAGCCATGTAGCTGTTCTAACCAGTCTCTGCTTAAAAACAAACCATAAACTTCTGGTATATCTACAACAATAATATCAATCACTTGATGAACTTTAGGGTTAGATGATAATCTTATAAGCATATTTCTTAATTCACCTATTACTTTAACACTACTTCGATCAAGTTGGATAATCTTCAAGATGGATGGTTGAACTTCAACATTAATCTTTTGACAAACAAACCAAGGAATTACGTTAGATGACGCACCTAAATCTACCATGCATTTATGCACATTCCTATTGAAAATTTCAAAGGTTAACAAAAATGGAGGGACATTTCTGCGAGTATTAACAGTGGAAGCTTGTTTCTTTTTACTCGCAGCCTCTAAAACTGGTTTATCTACATTCGTTTCATTATTTACAGGAAGGTCTCTTTTATCGTGAGGATCAGAAGTAGTTTTGGCAAAGGCCTTCTGAGGAACTTTGGGGTTGTTCTGAACACCTTTGTTACTACTCGAATTTCCAGTTTTGCTGTTCTCTGCAATATTTTGTAGCATTTTTTGAAAAAGTAATGGGAATTTTAATAATTCATAAACAAAAATGTTAGCCCTAAGATTCTTTAAATATTCGACCAAATCATAATCTAAGCATGGGTTTACTGAATTATGTTTAGTCTCAATCGATTTAGACTATTCTAGAGGCAAAGTCATAATGATTTTAGAAGAAGGCTTATTTGTTGTCTTGCTCCTAGTATTGTAAGGGTGCACTGTTTCGAAATTAGCTTGAAAAATGATATCCGAAAAATGTCCAAAAATGTTCGGAGAAGATTCATCTTCTTCTACTGTCTCTTGTTCAGCTACTTCTTTAGGAATATCGGGAGGAATCAAGTTATCGTGTGCTTCTAGAATTGCTTGAATAGCAAATTACAGGTTTTCTAGATTTAGGCCTTTAGTATTTGAATTAGGTCGGTTGGTGGGAAAAGGATTCCTAAAAGGGGGTTTGTAAGGCGCTTTACTTGAAGATGCTTATTCAACCATCCTTTTAAAATATATAACTTGGTTGGACAGTTTTTGAATGACTTTCTATAATTTTTCTAAATCTATGCTTTCAGGTTGAGCTTTGTTTTGGGAAGGTCTAGGGAAGATTTCGATTTTCTTTTTAGAAGATGAACTAGTCTCTGTCTCATTACTAGTAGTGTCTTTTAAACTGAGGATGTCTTTCTCGATCTGACTGGCCTCTTCGAAGGCTTCTAACAACATAGCTTTATTGTATCTCTTTACCCAAATGGATATGGTTTGATGCAAGGCTTTCGTATAATATGCGATAATAAGATTCTCGACAGGCATTGAATCTGTGGGGATTCAGTTATTTAGTGTCAGGAACCTTTGATTAAAGTCTTTGATATTTTCTTTGGGGTTCATTCTTAAACTAGAAAGCTCCATGAATAGAACTTCAGGAGACTTGTCGTCTCCGAACTTCTCAAGAAAACAAGATTCAAATTTCTCCCATGACACGATGGTTTGGGGCTGTTGGGAAAAGTACCAGGTAGAGGCATTGCCCTCAAAGGTGTAGGGAAACAATATACAGACTACGTCTTCGTGCTCGACACTATGGAGTCTAATGGCTAACATAAACTTTTTTATGTGATCTTCAATGATCTGTTTGGAGTTCAGGTCAAATTTAGGGAGCCATTTCTTCGGGTGCTTTGGTAAAGGATGTCGAGGCCCAGGTATGGCCACTGCATCTTGGTCGAGCCAGGGTCTGGCGAGATTGTTCGGGTTGGCCATAGGTGTGGGTGTTTTCAAAGGCTGGGATGAGTAACTTCCTTCGTTAGAGGATTCTTCTCCGGAAGAAGAAGGAGATGAAGGAGGTGGTGATGGTGGTATACCAGATCCTCCTGCTGTAGGAGTGAGGATTGGATCTGTAGGGTTTAAAGTAAGGTCAGTGCCTCAAACTTGTTCTCTGATATTAGAGAAGTTTAATGGTTAGTTCAAAGGTCAGTTTGGTTGTCTTATACGAGCTAAGGAACCATGTGTTCTTGTGAGAGATTCCTGAACAATCTCTTGTATGTCACCACCCGTAGTATTTGGAGTTACTGGTTCAACTGTGACCCGTAGATCGTCGTTTGATGTGATTGTTGTTTGAGGGACAATTTTGTCATTTGAATTACTTCTAGTCACTATAGGTGAGCAAGTAGGTGGTGGAGGAGTCTTACAACCTCCTCGTGCCATTAATAGTTTTCAGTCCCTCCTTCTAGCACCATTTGTTGACGGGCGAAATTGACCACTCGTCAACTGGAGGAGTGAATCTGGTATGGGGTTGTCTACTTAACCGAAGCTGTTTGGATTGATCCACTCCGACGGGTTTAGTGGCTCCGTTAGCCGATCTAAGTCCTAAGAAAGCAAAAAACAAAACTAAAGAAGATAAACTAACTTAATGAATAACACTCGCTGAAAACTATATACAGATCTAATATATATTTACAGTTTACTAACTAATATTTATAACATAAGTCTACTTATTATATGTCTAACATATACAAATGAATTTATTTCTAATATATGTATAACATTTACAAAATATGAATTTTAATCTAAATCCGCAAAAATCGAATATGGATTGATTTATTAAACAACAACAAAGCTATCTTTCAATCTCTTTTGATTTATTTTTTTATAATGTTTATAAACAAGAAATGGAATAACAAACTGTCTAATTGAAAACAAAGATAACAAATAGTAGAATATGTTTAGACTGCACAAAATTTCTGTATTCATTAAACTAATGAAATAAAACTAACAAGCTGACATGTTATCGCATCCCATATTCGTCCTGTGTATAGCATCCAATCTCGCTGTCTGATGAGGCAAACCCGTAACATATCCTACAAATGCTTCTCGTAAACATGAAGCAGTAATGATTGAATCTGAATGATAGAACATATAAGAGATATAGTAACAACAATCTTATAATTTCACAAGTGGTCACATTGAGATAAATCCTGCTGTGAAAACTTGTGTATAAATGTTCAACAAATGATGAAGATAAATCTCTTAATCTCAAGTTTGAACAGAATAATTATTGTATGTTAAATATGGGATATAAAACAAGGATAACATATAATTTTTTTTATCATACCAATCTGCAATAAACCACGATAGCTAAAGAAATCATAATCTAATTACAAATCGAAATAATCATGACTTGAATAAAAACACGATATGGAGGAGCTAAAGTTGTGACAAATATCATATTCTATTCAAGTTTGTGAGTCAAAAATCCATAGTTTTTGCCCCAGGCAAAGATTCTTTCAAGTTTACAAAATAACATACTTATATAGGTTCCAGGAACAAAAATTTTCCTATTGATAACATCTAATCTGTTCCAAAAAATGTGGGGGATGCAACCTCCCAGATTTTACTTGATACCAAAAAAACTAACAGCCTAATCTATTTACTAAAAACATAAAGATGGTATGGCTGAAAGATCCCAACAGTGCTTCAAATCTCTTTGAAAATCATAAGTTCCTGTTAACAAATAAAAATAAGAAGATTTTAGATATATTTTCAATTATCAAGACAAGCAATTAGAATTTTTCTAACTAGCTACATAATCTCACGATTTTGTAGCTAGTTATAATTATAACTAGAATCATATTTTATTCAATCAAACAAAACAAACTAAAAAGTAATCTATGCAAACAAATCTTGTATCCTAAATTGAGAAAGATAGAATCAAACTAAACTTTTAAAAAGATCATACCTCAAATTAAGGGATTCAAACAAATCAAGTAATCTTAGAGTTTACTATTGCTGTCGTTGCTTCCACGTTTTTAAAAATAATAGACTGTGTAGTTTTTAGGCGTTTGTCCTTTGCTTGAGCTATGTATTAGAGCCTACTGTTCTTGTTTGCCAACGAATCCACCTGGTCTTTCAAGGATTTAAGTTGAGACTGTAGTAAAGGCACATCCTTGTAATACCTGTCGATCCAGGATCGACATTCATTACAATGCGGCTGTAGAGGCTGTGTATTAGCATTGATAGTATTAACAACTGGAGAATCGTCCATTTGACATGTAGGTTCATCAACGAGTTTGATGCCAGGAAAAAGAGGATTGTCCTTTAGACACGGCGGTAGGCTGGTAACATAATCGTAGGGTCTGTCAGGGGAAAGTCCATATGAATATGGATACTCTTCGGCCAAGAACCTTTCAATTTCCAAATCCGAATCCTCACTTACCTCAATTGTGTTTTTTATGTCAGCATAGGGTTTGGGTTTGTTTCTAGCACATCGTGAAACCCAATGAGTGGCCCTTTTATTCTTATAATTGACATCGACACTGCCCCTAAGCTTCTTCCCTGTGGTTTTTTTGATAGCCTTAGTACAACTCTTAGGATATGAATTCGGTTGATTGTCGGGTTGAGTAGAATTAGGGTAGGTCGAGGGTTCCAAATTAGAGACAGGATCATAGGGCATGAGCGAAGGAGGAGAGATGTTAAGTTTCACAAGAGTTTCTGGGATAATAGGCTTGTCAACCTGTCCCAACTCACTATTACTGAAGCCATTTCATAACACAAAAGCATCCCAACAATCATTGTTTAATTTCAGCTAATGCATAATGATAATATTGATTAAACCATGATTTAACAAACTAGAATCAGACTTATGCCTCTTAAACCACTTTCCCATCTTGTATAGACTTCTAAGGAGGAAATAGGGCATGTTCAGCGGGAAATCAATGAAGATAATAAGAAATCATAGGTGATACAAGAAAACCAACCCAAATCTTCCTTCACAGGTAATGAACTGTTTCACAATAGCTAACACATCATGCCATCTAGGTTTTAAAGACGAGACAAGAATACCTCGATCCTAGCTGCTAATATTCTTTGAGGTGAACAACAATGACCAGGGGACCTCTTCAACCTTTGCGTTCTTGAACCACATTTTCCCCACGGCTAGTAAACCGATAGCTTGGCTTATAAAATATTCATTTACCTCAAGCTGCACGTCTCCTATCTTTTCTCTACAACCGTTGAAAGTCAATGTGAACTCTTGGGTAACTCTCAGATTGAAACCCCTAAAATTTTCAATAAACAAACGCCAGTCGTTCCTTTCTAAGTCATCTCTAGAATTGTCATAAGATAACAAGGTTTGGATGCCATTGGGCTCAATCCTCACCATAGGATCCATGGCTGGAAGAAGGGAATCAACATGAAAATTGGAGGTAGGGTTTGATAGAGAAACATAGAGCCATAGTCCCAAGTTTCCTCAATGTAATGCAAAGACAGTTCGAAATGGTAGGCAAGAGTGTTAATCACCATGTGTGGGAAAAGAATCGTGAAGCTCGAGGCCATACAGAGAAATAATATCATGTTGTACCTCATATGATACCTTGGGATATGGGTAGTGTTAGGATGTAAGCATTTGAATACCATAGAATGCACACTCATGACTTGATTACAAGGTAAATGTATCAAGTAAACATTGTGTTAAAAGAATTTTATGAATGAAACCCCATTAATATTAATCGAATATTGATGAGTGGGAGGTTTTTTACTTATGTAACCAAGGCATGACTAGGACCAAGGAGTTATAAACTAGGAAAACCATCATGTTCATAGCAAAAGATGACAATTCGATAATAGACCATATGAACATTTATCCTTTGATAAAAAATCGAAACCAAGTGTGAATTCCATCTGTGAGTTTTCATGCTTACAGTCATGAAAAAAAAAATCGAAAGGAAGGTATGTAAAAAGCGACAAGTGATAAGTGTCGTTTCTCATGACGAGTAATGAAAATTTAGAGACCCTGTGTAGGCAGCTTATAAACAATAGAAATTACATTATTGTTGCCAACAACTCTCCTCTGCACATGCCTTCCTCTATCAGGCTCGATCGAGGCTCTGCCAGTCCCCTCTGTGCTCCACTTTGTTAGACTGTGCATGCAGTCTCTCTGTTCACGTGATCTTAGACTGCCAGAGCTGATAGTCTTCCTTCGCAATATGGTCGCTTTGACTTTCCATTCATGGGAGAGACAAAACTTGAACCACCTCCCCAGCTTTCATAACTTCTTCATCAGGATCTAGATAGGCGCAAGCCCACTTGATACCTTAGAGATGTGGTGGTGTCTCCTTGGTTGTCTGCTACTTTTTTGGACTTTGCAGAGGGACTGACTGGTGGACGTGGATTGAGATGATGAGGGTGAGGCAATGGGTGTGATAGGTGAGCTACTAGTTATGCATGGGAACTGGGGTGAGGACATGGAGTCAAAGGGAGGCTGCGATGGTATGTGGCTTGTTGATGGGGACACGATGAGATTAGAAAAATGAAACAGAGGAAAGTGTAATGGGTGTCGAGAAGTGAGAGGAAGTGAAGGGGGAAGGGACAGGCAGAGGTGACAGAAAGAGGAGAGACACTGAGTGGGAGACAGGTTTTAGGAAAGCATGAGACGGTAAAGGTGGGTGGTAAGTGGTCTACTTGGAGGATGGGAGAGTGGTAAGTGGGAAAGGTCTTGTGGGGGATGGGTCTGATTTAATGAGAATGCACCACGATAGTGGGGGGCCCACACCAGAAAATTCTAGCTTGGACCACCCCCCTTGTTAAAGGCAGAAGACCGAGGGGGGTCTTGTTAAGAACCAAACATCAATATAGCATAGAAAAACCTCAGGAAAAGTACACAATGCCTTTAAAAAGAGATAATTTTAGATAATAAGCCTCTTCGAGGTGGCAACCTCCTTTTACCCAACTTAAATGTTCAATTACAAGATGATTCAAAATGAAAATGTCTCCTTGGTATATATAGGAGACTAGGAGGTATAATTACAACTAATGGCCTAAAGCCGACATAAATAAAATAACATTACTAATCTAATATGCCCCAATTAAGGGTTAATGAACCAATATTAGGGCTTAACATGCCCCTCCCCTTGAGACAAGTGTTGTTCGCAATGGTTGAGTAACTCTGGATGCTTCTGTATAAAAGAATCATCTTCCCAAGTGGAATCTTCAACTGGTAGATTCCTCCATTTAATGAGATACTCTGAAATGGATCTATTCCTCAATTAGCGAATTCTTGTGTTAGTGATGGCTTCGGGCTCCAATATGTTTTTTCCTTCCTCGTCGAGTTCTGGAAATATAGTTTGAACTGGGATCTTGTCACCTATAACCTTCTTTAAGCATGAAACATGGAAAACTGGGTGTACTCATGAAGATGCAGGCAACTCCAATTTGTATGCCATAGTACCAATCTTTTGCAATATCTTATAAGGGCCATAGTACTTTGGTGATAATTTATTATCTTTCTTGGCTTGCTTGAGGGACATATGTTTGTATGGTTGTAGTCTTAAAAATACCCAATCCCCTACTTCAAAACTTCTTTCACTATGATGTTGATCTTCTTGTTGTTTCATGCGATTTTGTGCCATGGTCAAGTTGTCCTTTAAGATTTGGAGAACTTGTTGTTGACTCTTGATGTGATCTTCCACTTCTTGAACCTTAGATTTTTCTTTTAGAAAAGAAGTGATGGAAGGCAAGTGGTATCCATAAAGTGCCATAAATGGTGTCACTTTTGTTGTAGTATGAAAGGAAGTGTTATACCACCATTCTGCCAAGGGTAACCATTTGAACCATTGTGTTTGTTTATCAGAGACAAAGAAACGAAGGTATCCTTACAGACATTTGTTCACTATCTCGGTTTGTCCATTAGATAGAGGATGATAGGATGAGCTATGAGCCAATTGAGTACCCAAACAAGAAAATAATTCTTTCCAAAAATGTCAAGTGAAGATGGGATCTCTATCACTTACAATAATCTTTGGGCTGCCATGTACCTTTTGAACTATATCCATGAATGCGGTGGCAACTGTACTAGCTTTGAAGGGATGAGAGAGTGCATAAAAGTGTGCGTAATTGGTCAGTCTATCAACAATCACCATGATGACACTCTTTCCTTCAGAATTTGGTAACCCTATGATGAAATCCATGGAAACCTCCTCCCAGCGCTAACTTGGGATGGATAATGGTTGTAAAAGACCTAGGGTCTTAATTGTTTCCACCTTATTTTGTTGGCAAACCAAACATTATGCCACAAACCTTTGAACATCAGTTTTAAGGCCATCCCAAAAAAAATCCTTCTTGACTCTATGGTAGGTTTTCAAAAATCCTGAGTGCCCTCCTACTAGAGAGGTGTGCAATTAAAATAGTACCTTTTGTTTGAGTTGGGAGTTCTTACATAAATATAAGCGATCTTTGTACCATAGTGAATCATTTTGCCATGTAAATGTATCTGATGCACTGGAATCCTGTTGCAACCTTTCAATGAGAGTCCACACTTTTTCGTCATTCTTCCATTCATCCCTTGCTTCTATTATCCAATCGGGTTGGATGATTGAGATAACACAGAGAAGGCCTCAACATATTCATCCTTGCTTGAGAGTGCATCTTCCACAACATTTTTATTCCCCTTTTTATAGACGATTTCAAAATCATAACCCAATATCTTGGTTACCCATTTTTGTTGTTCTTCTGAAGATAGTCTTTGTTCCAAGAATTATTTAAGACTATCATGATCTGTTTTGACCTTGAAGTGCCTACCTATTAG
>ML781699.1:317018-373611 GCA_009831015.1 Picea engelmannii | reverse complement strand
CAAGAGTCCAATTAGGATTTTCTAGAGGCTTATTTGGTGTAGAAGGTCCCTTTTTCAGTGGCATGTTGGCCAAGTATCACTTTTGAATCTTGATTTTGAGGTGGTTCTGCTAGACAATATTTATTCTGTTCTATCTCCCAAGTGTCGACCCTTCTGTGTATGAAACTTACTTTTAGGTAGTTCTTTGATATTTCTTCTCTGCAATGCCATAGGTCTGATCAAAATTGGATGTGCCAAGTGGAATTTATGGTAACTTCCTCACAACTTGCCGATTTTTGGCCTTTCCAGGAGATCTCACTTGTATAACAAGCCCCGAACAAAATAATTGATATCAAATTCTGAAACTCACACCCAAAATAATACAGACTGTTCACGATCCAATGAAACCAATCCCACTCAATTTGGATACTCTAGCAAGAAGTTATGATTTTTTTACCTGGAACACCTTCTTGAGACTAGTCAATAGGACTAGTCAGATACCCTATCTTACACAAGGTGTATATAAAAATTTGAGATGACCCAGAAGCTAAACTTTTTACCACAGATACCTTACTAATTTTTGTAAATTTCCTCCAGAGTTTAGGGTCTGAAACATTACAAAATTTTTTTTATAGCGAAAATTCTGGAATGACTCATTTCAGGATGATTCTAGAACCCTATCTTGTACAGGTTGTATCTCCGAAAGTATAAGGCCTCGGAAGATGAATTTTGAACCCAACGTGCTAACTATTCTCCAAGCCATTCCTTCTTAAACGTTGTAGAAAAAATGTTATAGTGAAAATTCAACAGTGTCTCAGATGTAGCAGCGAAACCCCAAGACCTTGAGCTCTGATACCATATGTTAAGAACCAAACATCAATATAGCATAGAAAAACCTTAGGAAAAGTACTCGACGCCTTGAAAAAGAGATAATTTTAGATAATAAGCCTCTTCGAGGGGGCAACCTCCTTTTACCCCACTTAAATGTTCAAGTACAAGATGATTCAAAATGAAAATGTCTCCTTGGTATATATAAGAGACTAGGACGTATAATTACAACTAATGGCCTAAATCTGACATAAATAAAATAACATTACTAATCTAATATGCCCCAATTAAGGGTTAATGAGCCAATATTAGGGCTTAACGGGTCCGACTTGAGCTAAGCGTCATAGATCTGAGCATGCCCAAATCTGCGTTCATCATAATACATCACACCAAACCATCACATCGACGCCTAGACTTAGGATAATAAATATTTTGTGGGTTTTTAGACCCTTTTCTCGCATTTTGTCACCCAAGGGACAAATCCAAAGGGGAAAGTACCCCCCTGCAAAAATATGTGATAACAAGTATGCCATCTAGCAATACTATGACAAACTTATCCAAATAATTTTTGAATATGCCATTCATTAAGAACATGAATACAACTGGTGCATTGGTCAGTCCAAATGGCACCACTACAAATTCATAATGCCCATACTTGGTCCTAAAGGTTGTCCTATGAATGTCTTCTTCCTTTATTCTTACCTAATGGTATGCTTCCCTCAGGTCAATTTTTGAAAATATCTTTGCTCCTCTTAGCTGATTGAAGAGGTCATCAATTTGGGGTAGAGGATACTTGTTCTTGATAGTGTACTTGTTCAACTGTCATAAGTCAATACACAACCTCAAGTTTCAGTCCTTCCTTTTGACAAAAAGTATTGGTGCTCACTAAGGTGAAACACTTGGACGTATGTACCCTTTCTTTAACAATTCCTCCTACTGCATTTGTAATTCTTTTAACTCTGGTGTGCTCATTCTGTAAGGTGTTTTTGACACCGGAGCATCTCCTAGCACTAAAGAAATTGAGAAATATATCTCCCTTCTTGGTGGAAATCTGAGTATTTCTTGGAATACATCTTCAAATTCTTGTAGTACCCAGAAATATTTGAGGCTTGGACCCTTTGTATTATCTAGCTTTTCCACATGAGCTGCATAGAATTGACATCCTTTCCTAAAACATCTTTTTAGCTGTAAGGCTGAAATCTCCCTTATAGAGATGGGTCTTGGAACTCCTTTCACAGTGCTCTATTTTCCATTTCCATCAAGACATGTAAATGTCTTGTTATGACAATCTAGGACACCATGATTCTTGTCCAACAAATTCATTAAAATCAAAATATCATAAGACCCCAATGGTATGATATTTAGATAAATACTAGTATTCATGCCCTTAAGACTTATGGAACAACTTCTAACCATATCATGGATTCTTCTTTTGGTTCCAGTGGCTAATTGAACCAAACTTTATTTTCCAAGTTTACTTTTCTGCAAATGTAATCTATCCACTATCTTAGGATCAATGTAGCAATGGCTTGTTCCTGAATCGATCAAAATAGAAACACGTAGATTTATGATCTTACCTTCCACCTCGATCATATTGGATTGGTACTCTTCTTGTCAATCATTTAAAGCTGCATAGATTCTTCCCATATCATCGACTAATGTAGCCTCTTGGATATTGTGCACAATATTCACTCTATCTTTTTTGTGTGGGAAATACTTGTACAGGTGATATTCCTTCCATCCCCATCATTGGATTGGTGGTCTTCCCCTTTTTCCCAAGGGATCTTTCTTCTTGGAATCTCCCTTAGCATATTGATCATGGTGATTTCCATTAGGCTCATTCCTATTGAAGGAAGGTTTGAATCCTTTCTTCCTCTGATCGAACTTCTCATTCTTCTCTTCCTTCCAAGATTTTTGCAGAGATTATCTTCCCTAGCCTTGCTCATACAAGTATTTATCCTTCCTGATGGCCTCAATCAAGGTCTTGGGCTCATCGTACTTTATCTTTTCCTTATAAAAGGCTGGAAGTCCACTTAGAAATATCTGTGTTTTCACTTTCGCATCACCAATGAACCTGACATACTTTAACAATACCAAGAACTTCTTCTCATACTCTTCCATAGTCATGCTTCCCAACGTGAGTTCAAATAACTCCTACATTTTCTTTTCATAGAAATGATTTGAGAGGTACTCCTTCTAGAATCACTTCTTGAACTGCTTCCAAGTGATCCTACTTTCATTAACATGTTCCACTTTCTTCAGTTCTTCCCACCACATTGAAGATTTCCCATGTAAATGGTAGGTGGAAATATTCACTTCCAGATTCGATGAATAGTTATGCAACTAAAAATATCTTCGGAGTCCAAGAAGCCATGCTTCGGCATCATCTTCCCTTTCTCTTTAAGCCTCAAAGGAAGGTGGCTTGAGCTTCCTCAACTCTCCTTGCAAACTATCTACCTCTTGTTTCCTTTTTTGGTGTCTGACAGGAGACACCTCTGGACTGCTTACAGGATCTTTCGATGCATAAAACTTTATTTCTGAGTAAGGAGGTGAGTGGTGTCCATGAGCTCTACTAGAACTTCTGGAATAACCAGCTCTTCCACGATCATCCCTTCTTTCATGGAACCTGCCTTGTTCCTCTTATCTTGAGTTTGATCCCTTATTCATTTGTCTTTGCAATTGATTTAAGCTCTGCACCACTCAATCATTTATCTGAATTTTCTCTCTCATCAGTCTCTCATTGTTTTCTTTGTATCTCTTCACTTCCATCTTCAGGATTCTTACTGTTTCTATTAACGTTTCATGATCTCCTTTTCCCTTGCATCCATTGGACTCTGTCTTTGCATTACCAACTTTGGTATTCTAGCCTTCAACCTCCTTATCATGACTGGAGGCTCCCTTGCCTTCTTCCATTTCCTAATACGCATCATGAGCTGATGTTCTTAAGACCCTTAATTCTTCAAAATATGCAAGCAATCATTTTGTTAGAATTATGCATATGATAAACAAAATTATCAACAATGTTGTAGTTCCTTTTGATTCTTAATGCATACCCCCTTCTCTCCTAAGGCTGCGTGACTTCACGGTCAAGGGTCTTCAATCTTGAGTTAAATTAGCTCTCTAAAACCTTGATGTTTTCTCTTTGTATCTAAACACAAGCCCTTCTGGATTTTCAGGCACAGGTCCGATGGCCCCCACAACCTTATCCTTCACCCTTGCTAAAATATCAGAGTTGGTGCTAGCTCCTTTTCTCTTGGCCCCTCCTTATATGTGACCTTAGGTGGTGACCTCACACAAACATGCGATTGCGGCCATGCTCAAAGGTGGTTTGGAACTAAACTACTTTTCTCCCTAGAATTCACCTCGAGCCACCACATGTCTTTTTTTCCAAAACTGTGGTCTCGATTGTGACCCACCCTCAACTTCCTAAAGCTCAAGAACCTCCTGTTCCTGCAATGAAAGCTGACCATTGATCTTGTGATATTGACAGTGGTTCTAAATGGATGATTGAGATCTACCTCTTTGGAACCAACAATTCTGATTTACCTCTCCCATATCGATGGTTGTGTTCATTTAGGAATTCTGAACTTCAAAATTATCAAGTCTCAAACTTTACTTCCCTTGAAATTCAAGGGATTCTGCCACAGGTCCTTTTGATATGGACTATGGTGAATTACTTCAGATGATCTGGTGATTGCCGTTTACTTTGGGCCCTTACTTGGAATCCACAACTTCACACCACCTGTTCTCTTGATATGACAGTTCAGGTCTATTTCAGACGATCTAACATTCAACATTGACTTTGGGTCCTTACCCGGAATCCGTAGCTTCACTCCACCTTTTCTCCTGATCTGATGGTTTAGGTCTACTTCAGATGATCTGGCATTCGATGTTTACTTCAGGTCTCCCGCTCTCTACGCTTCGGGAGTTTCAACTCTCAATTGAAAACTCTTGGAGTAATTTCTTTGGAGTCCACGATCCATATCCACATAGAAAAATATTGTAAGCGAACATGTGGTCCAATTAGGTGTTTGACACATGTCACATCCTATCTGACATTTGAATCATCTTCATGCTCAAAACATACTGACACATGGTGCACATCCCATGTGTCCATGTCATCCCTGGTGACGTTCGCAAACCACGTCACTTCGCAAATTAGGGGTCCACAACACCGCCTAGTGACATCATCGTGCCCCACCACTTCGACTCTTCGGGCTTCGGGACTTTGGGAGTTTCCACACTAGTACACTTCCAATTTTCTGAAAATCCAATTTCTCAAACTGGCCAAACTACTGACATGTGTCTCCCTTATTAGACGACCCATATTAACCCTGGACTTCCGGACTTTGGAAATTACCGCTGCAAGGATCAACGACTACCATTCCTTCGGACCTTCGGACTTAGGAAGATTCAAACCTCAAATTTTTATGAATTTTTTTTATCTGAAGCTCACGATCTACTAATGTGTGTCTCCCATGGATAGATAGCTACGATTTATTCATGTCTTCAATTTTTGGAAATCTCAACTTTCAACCTTCGCTTTCCCCCTAAGTGCACAAATGTATGCTACATCTCCTCTTGTATCAGACGATTGAGATTCGCTTCATCTCTCTGGGCTTCAAAAATATCAATTCTCAACTTCTCCTCGCTCGTTCTTTCCTCAAGTGCTTTCACCCAAAGCACACAATTAGTTGATGTGTGTCCTCCTATTGATCGATGATCCCCAACTACTTTGGCTATTTAGAGTTTCGATAATCGAGCACTAACAAGTCACATCACTTCAAGTGTTTCCATTTGTGGGGGCATGCATCGATGGTTTGTAGTAACCCACTTTTCACCCCACAATTCTCTTGATGCTGACACGTAATCCCTTGGTTAAACCGTGGTTTGGATTGCGGGACCGCCTTGCGAAATTATCTCCTATGCAACTTGGTTCCCCATGATGCCTCATGTCCTTTGATCTCACTCTCCAATGGGATATAACAGTTATGACCTTATCCCTTGTTTCCTTTTCATCAGACGACTCTTGTTCACCTGCCCTTTGATCCAACAATCTCATATCTCTCCTGATCCTACAATTGTGATCGCTCCCAAATTTGAAGGGGGATGGTCATGATCCTTCGAACCCCTTCCAATGGGTCTTTGACATTCTATCTCCTGCATAGATTCGGTAATTCCATTGCTCCTGAGATTTTCAAATTCACGGTCAGAGTTCGATCTTGACCCCAAGACTCTGACCAATAGACCTAGCCCATACCGACCCAATGTTTCAACCAGAAGCTCTGATACCAAATATTTAACATCCCCAGCCACCCATAGGCCAGGGCATGCTACCTTCAAGACCACCGTTGGAATTTTTAATATTATCGATACCTTCTTTAATTAATAAGAATGAATAAGATACAAGATTTAGTGACATGCACAACAATATCCAACAAACATGCATAATCTAATATTTAGTTAGACAATAATTAAAATATAGAGAGAAATACATTCATACATAGATAATAATATCACAATAGAGAGAACTTATTTTTATAAAAAGGCTACACCAATTGGATGCAGACCAAGGACGTTCCACCCAACCATAGACACCACTGCTCCAAATATCAACAACAATGTCACCCCCGATCCAGGGCTGTGAATTCACAAGGATGATTCCAGAGTGTACTTGGGTTCCCAAACCAGTCATCTTTCAAGCTCTCACAGATTTCCCAACACCCACAACAATCCAAGTACCCATCTCTTTTATACCCAGTCTGTACCACCCAAGAGAATGGACCTCCACCCTCCTCTGCCACACAGTCCCTCAGGCAGTCCTTCTCCTTTATTTTGGGGCCTCCATCAAAACTGGTCCAGAATCTCAATGATGGAACCCTCAGGAATCGTAGTTGTGAGAAAAACAAGGCACAGGTCAATGCATCTCAGACATGCAGGCCCCAAGTCATGGTTGGATTGCACCAACGACCATTACAGCCAACTATCCTATGGATAATTCTCAGTAGTTCCTTTCCCTTTACCAAGCTAAGACGCAGGTGGGGATGGATCAATGGATCAGTAAGTGAGTGCATGGAAGGGTGTGAGGGAAATAATGGTACAAAATGCAGAAGGGATGGAGCGGACGAGACAATGGCCAACAAACATCTACGAATGACCAACCCCACAATAAGACTAATGATGGGTTTAATTATATCTCATGGGGAATCAAGAACCTCCTGGTCTTCCCCAAGAATCTCAAATAACCAATCCCCTTCCTTAGAAAAAAAGGGTAATTAAAATAGGAATAAACACTTATCCCCTCATGCCCCCTCCCTTGTTGAATCATAGCCTCCTATAACTCTAGTCCTTACCCGTCTAGCAACCAACCATGTATTTGTTGAGGAAAATATATGGATTGATCTTACTCAAGCATTTCCAGACTTTACTTGGCTAAAGTAAAGTATATGGGAATATCACCCTATGTTTATAGACAACAAAAATATATATCCTAACTCACAAGTGTTAATTACAAGTTCTTAGGAGAGTCTTTTATAAATAAAAAGCTTGTTGGAAATTCACTTTTCATGTATTTCTCTTAACATATCAGTTGCTGAAATAAATGTAAGAACAAAAGTAAAGACACAAAGATGATAATCAAGACAATTGAGACATAAAGAAATCCTTTATTTCATTCCAATTCACCAAAGAGTCATTTCCTTTACAAAATCTCGTACATAAATCTTGGACCAAAGGCAAACTAAGACATCCCCGATGGAACATACAAAAGGACCTCTGATAGAAAATGAAAATTGAACTCTAAAAAATTGGATGAGCTTGCCACAAATTGTTGCCCACTCGACTCTGCACAATCTCCTTTGTCAGTCTGTAAAACTAATTCACAAACAGACAAGCGTATACAAACTATCAAAGATAGATCAACACCTCTAAAGAACAAGTGTTTGAATGACTTGATTCAGCTCTGAATATTGTTATCTACAATATGACCCTGCTATCATAAAAACAAATTAGGCTATGATGAATATATGAATGAATGAAAACTAAATTATCTCAACATAAACTCAAAGAGAAAACCTTAGCATGCTTCTACTTCTATCCTCCTCTTGTTCCTCCCCTTACTTCTTCTTTTAACAAATTAGAAGTGGTTGAAGTAGTTGAACCAAATTATTAGTTAAGCTAACTAAAGACTCAACTAACTTTAGTTAGGGGGGGTGGGAAGTAATAATCATAGTAGGGTCATAAATAAATAATAACTAGTAGGTGGGACCCCTTGTGACTCCCTTTAGTTCATAACAATCATAACAACTATAACATAATCCATTTGTTAAGAAAACACAACACCTTGTGCATCCCCTCAACATATTTACTTTTTGCAATTTTATCTCATAAAATTTGAAAATATTTGAAAATAATATCCATATATCCAAAATAAAACATGTTGTCCAAAATCCATGAAGTCAACTACCATAAAACAATAGATAACATAAAATTCAAAAGCCATATTTTCCAATTTGTGATGTAACTCTTTCTTGGTTGTTGTTGTCACCTCTTGATTTTCTCAAATTCGTCTTAGGTTGGGTAGAGGCTTTAGGATTTATCTCATTGATCACATGGGAGAAATCCTCCCTCAAATGCATACGTGAAGACACAGATTTTTTGGAGTCATCAGAGGGTGAGGAAAGGGAAACAATAACTTTAACTTTATCAAATGCATGGTGAGCTTCAGTCTTCAATCTCTTGTTGGAATGGGAGGATTTCATTGGCGAGTGGTTAGGGGAAGCTTGGAAAATGGGACTCAAAGGTGGAGGAGTAGGAAAATTCAAGTTGGGCCAGCCACGGTGTTGGGAGACTGTTGGGTGAGAAATCTCCTGCCACACATCATTTTTAGGGACTTCAGGCTACAAAGAGACATGAGGAGGCAAAGGGATGTCAGGGGTTTGAGGGGGTTGGAAGGGAGGCCTTTCAGGCCTAGGTTGGACTATTCCCTGCCTAATCCAATTAAAGAATGAAACATGAAACAATTGGCCAAGGAATTTTGAATCAACATCAAAATGTATAGAGAACCTGGGCCTTCTTGGGCCTCGGTTCCAGTTACCTCTACCTTTGTTTCCTTGGCCATGGCTTCCCCGACTGAATAAAATCATCCTACATATGTTAACGATTAGAAAATAGTCTTTTAAATAGCCATGCATGACAACTCCTTAAAAATATAAAATAGATTTGTCTTAGAATGTATCAGGCTCAAGCAATCCAATCCATACAATTTATTCTAACGTTAATCAATGAGCAGGGGGGTGAAACAATGTTCTGGGATACGTGAGGGGTTTGTATTGAGCGAAAATATGATATAATGAAAGGGGAGAAGAAATGGTCACCGCTCAATGACAACAACAATCAACTATAAATAAACCCAATAAACCTTACTACAATCCACTCAAGACACTGCCACTTCATCCACTTTAACACATAAATACTCTTTGTTGTAATCAATATCAGAACAGGGAGTGAACAAAATGAATATGGTATATGTGAAGGGGTTGTAATTAGCAAAAAATGAGATAATAAGAGGGGAAAAAAAGTTTACTCTTCATGAGATTAATCAAGCAATCCATAACATATTTTGCAGTAAGAAAAATATGCATCAACCAACAATCAAATGACTGAGTCATAACTCCTTTGTATTTCCCTAATTTCATTGTCCATTAATATCCAACACAGTGCCATTACAAAACAAAATTATTTCACACAATTTGTAAGAGGTCATGTTCCCTTTATTCACACACTCTACATTTTATAACAGTCAACAACATCACTCATTTCCAATCCGTAATCATTAACATCCACCACTATAATACATTACCCCAATCCACATATATATTTAAAAATAGCGTTTCCAAAATAATAATGAAATCACTATTTCTATAATAGAGCTAATCAAGATCTGTAATGATATTTGTTCCCATATATATAAGCAGTAGAAAGATCAAATAATAAAAACCTCACATGTCATTCCTAAAATGACAATTGACTATACAACCAATAGTCATCATTTAGACACGGACTATGCTGGAATAAATGTCCAATCCAATGTAACCATTCCATTGTAAAACAAAACATATCAATGTGACTTAAAAGCCGAGCCAAATACCTGACACGACTGTCCTCAGCAATGGTCAATTTTAATAAATAACATGCTTAAAAACTATGAGGGTATCATTGAGTACAAAACAAACTATCCATGCTACACACAAAGCACATCCAATCCAACTCCACAATAAAACATTTCCACTTGTCACAACAAACACAGATTCGTGCCAATAACTCAACATATTGTGTTGGGTTGTGCTCATAAATAAGTGGTTTGTTCATTTAAGTGATACCGTGATTCAATCAAAACTGTGCGCACCCATGCCTATTCAACCAACAACATGGGATGTCGTGGATATGCCTTCTATAGTTATCCAATTGATTGTCATTCGGCCCCAGGTGGAAACATAGTTATCATTCTCAATGTCTCATTTTCAAAACACCATATATGGAATGCGATCTGTGTGAGTAACCCTAAGCATTCGTGACCAATGCCAACCATCAACCAAATCACCATAAGTTTGAAACTGGTGACTATACATCAACCAACAATTCGCCATTTTGGTAAAAAGATAAAAAATCAATCAATCAAACAAGTCGTGGTATCTGTGCATACCCACACATCCAATCGAAACAGGTAGAGGCCCTTCCATTTAAAAACAACCGAGTTTCTTTGACATTAGGCAGGTGACTATGAAATTTTAGAAGTGCAAATTGGCAATGTAAGTCTCACGTTATTATCACAGAGTCAGTAAAACAAAGATATACCAACAGGACTACTATACAACCAATGGGTGAGCCCGCATTCAAGGTAATAGACCACAATAATCAAGAACAACTTAACAGGCTTGACAGTCTCCCTATGCAGCTCCGGTCTAGAGGGTTAAGGGTTTTCACGGTATTCGTCACAGGAGGAAAGGCACCAACTATAGTGAAACTTCTAGGCCAAAGGCGTACACACAAGAAGGACTGTGATTTGCTTTTGAACAGGAGGCAGTTCCCTGATAGGGAGAAAACAAAAAATAGGGCTCTAGTTAAACCAAAGAATGAGAAAGACAATCATCCAACCATGATTTAAACAACATTTAACCAAATGAAATGGTAACAAAGAGCTATCACCCAGGAAGACCATGAACTCTAATGAACTGAAAACAATTATAAGCATAACCATTCATTTTCCATTCAACACCAAAATTCCACACAGTTGCAGCACTCAGGACAAACACGAACCCACACAATTGAACCAAAATTATTTCATAACCAGAGTGAAGTCAAGATTGGCCAAAAGAGACATACCTGTTAATCAAAATCCTTAAGACAAGAGGTGGTCGAGCGGTTTCACCTTGTCAAAAATACGGAGGGTGAACACAACAACAAGACCAAACAATAGTCCAACTAGGGTGGCGACCAACGAAGAGGCTAAAGGTGATGTGTAGTAAATTCATGTCGCCTCCACCCACATTTTGTTTACTCCATAGTACATGCCAATGCACCACCCATTAACACCATTAATCAACCCTTGCATCGAGAACATCAACATATTTAAACCATAGCATAATCCAAGTTCCGTAAAACAATTCAACCATTTGCATTGTTACTTTGCCAAATGCGCCACCCATGTTTATATTCCTAATATAAATCAAATAAATCGGTTGACCACTATACAATCTAAACGATCATGTATAGAATCATTGTCGATAGCATGATCAACATCAACCTGAACCATAGCATATTCACCATACACATAAACTATATAAAATCGCAAGACATTACTTCCATGCACCACCAAAATTTCCACCATATGCATATAAAACGTATTTTAACAAAATTTCATAGCCATTTCCTTTTTAGCTAGGGTTTAACAATAAGCAACAAATATTTTATGCATGTAGTATTGCATAACTGGTCCCTTTTGCATCAGATATAGTACTTTGTTCTTTCTCAAAACTGCCTTTCTACAATTTTCACTAACATATTTGTTATGCAGGTGTAATAAGAACAAACCGTAATGATATTGATGAATAACATATGTTATAGTAGCGTAAGCAATCAACCTTTCATAAGCTCATTTATAACCAATAACACAAGATCTTCATCAACCATGTGTCGCACATTGTCTCAACATAAAAAATGCACAGATCTGCTCTCTAATGGTTAAAGGGGGTCCCAGCTACTAGTATTATTTAGTTTTAATATAATAGGCTTAAGCAACACTTTGTGGGTGAAACTACATTGACATTTTCAATCGTCAACAAACTCGCGACTCCATGGGGAATTTTTTTTTTAACAGATTAGAACTCAGAACTCATGGTTTCACAGATCAGGAATAATAATCTCAAGGATAAGTAACTCGAATGATTCTGCAATAGGTGGAAGTGAGAAGATTTAATGGAAAGAATGACTGGGAATTTGGGAATAACTCATGAAAAGTGTTAAGTATGAGGGGTTTTACAACTGTATGCATAATTATTTGACTGGAATATTCTCTTGACTTGAAAGAGGAAACTTATAGATTTTCTCTTAAGATCTCAATGGATGAACAACATGCAAGAAGAAGTGGGAAACAACCAATTCCTTGCAAGACAACAACGAAAATATGTAACAAATTCAAAGGTCCTTCAAAGGAGAGATCATAACAGTTGTGTAAGCTTGATTGTGATTGACTAACAATGCTTTTGCAGGGGTGTCATTGTGGCAGAATTGATCCAACATTCTATCTTGACTAAACACTCAAAAGATGATAAAGACAAAAATTCCAACAGATGTAATAATGTACAAATTAAAACAACAACAGTAAACGATAGAAATAAAATGTAGCAAGAAAATAAAAACTTAACTTCGAAAGAATAAATTAAAGTGTTGTAAGGTAGAAAAAGAATCACAAAACCCGAAAGAAAAGCTAAGCTACTAGTATACAGAAGAATCCAATCAGGAAAAAGAAAACGTTCACGCTGGTCCCTCGCAATACTTTAAGCAAGGACTGTTAGTGCTTTGAGAAAACCATGGTCTTTGTAATTCCTTTAAAATTTGTGAGTTAGTGTGCAAGAAAAGAGTAATCTAGAAATGACCCAACACTTGAAATTATGACGTAACTATCAGTGTTTGGACGCATACGATTAAATCATCAAGATAATCATGGAGACTGGCCAATTCATTGAAAGGTGTGTGTATAGGCCCTTTTAAGGCAATACTTGTATCAAATAAGCCAGAAGGCAGGTAGTTGTAAGACATAGTATCACAATTAGTAATACATGTGGTTTTGTGAATATTTTCCCTTTCTACCTTAATTTTATTGTAACCAAACAAATTGTCAAGTAAGGGCTCCAAGTGTAACTCTACAACCTGTTGTAGAAGCATTTTCATGCTGAGAGGGGGGACATGATTTCTTGTAATTTCTTACCTGAAAGTTTGAAGACTAATGTAGGTTCTAATATTATCAATGGTATTCAAAGCAGGTTCCCATTTGGAAACCCATCTAGGGTGGACTAAAAAGAACATTTCAGTCCTTGAGAAATTCCTCAACTCCCTACCAAAGGTTGCTTTTAATGCAGAGTTAACAAGTGTTTGTTTTTTGCCTAGTTGGGTTCATAGTATATTGAACAAAACTTGGATCAAAACCACAAAGATCCATGTTACACCAAGAAAAAACATTTTAAAATCCACCAAGTAATTCAACAGGATTCATTTCTTCTTTATCCAAACCCTGGACATTTATTTTAACATTCGTTGAGGATCCATGTGTCTTAATGTTCATGGAGATGGATTTAACCACCTTCACTTGTAACTCCTCTTCCTTTTCTTTATTGCCTCTAGTACTAAAAAAAAATGAACCCTCAAGAGGAGTCAAGCCCTCATGAATCTTATTATTTTCCATGCATATAGTTTCCTCGGGCTTAAGAGGTTCATCTTGGATGATAGCACAAATTCTCTCATCATCAGGGAGGGCCTTCCAAGATCTTACATGGTCAGGAAAATATGGATGATGCTATTATTGGAAAGCGCAATCAGGCCAGTGAGGCAAGAGTTACTGAGTAGGATAGGTTGCAAAGACAAATAATCGAACAACTATTGAATTCAAATCCTTCCTAACATGGGTAATTTTAAAAGATAGAAGGTTCGAGACAAGTTCATAATTGTTTGGAGCCTTACGTATCAGGTTCACAACAAGCTCAGAATTTTGAAAAATTGAAAGGTGACCACAACCAAGATTAAGGGCGTTCTCAATGCCTAACAAGAAAGATTTGAATTCAGCGACATTGTTTGAGCAAGCAAACTCCAACCTGTATGACAGATTATGAATTCTTCCTACAGGGGAAACCAATATAATACCAGCCCTGTTACCTTTGTTAGAGCATGAACCATCAAAGTGTATATGCCATAATTCATCATATGAATCAATTCTTTCCAGAGGAACATTATCCTCTTCAACAAACATGGAATATAATCCTATGTCTTCTTCGATATAGTTTATGCTAGAATGTAGAACTCTCCCTATGTAGGGTGAAATTATTCCTTCTCTCAAGACTATAATGTTCTTTCCATTCCGAGGAATGGATAAATGTGTCCTTTCGAGTGAGAGGTATCCACCTTTTAGGGCTTGCCAATCCCTTCCCAAGATAATTGAATAATTGCTTACATGCATATTGATCACTTGAATGCTGAGCATTGTCCTTATCTCAGGGTGAGCGCATAAGACCAAGGTTACATCTTTAATCTTGCCTATGGTTGTTTATTGTATACTATTATAGGAAATCATGCTTCGATCATTTTCGTTTGTACAATATAAGCCTATCTCTTCCATAATAATCTTCGACATAACACTTGGGTCTGAACCACCATCAATGAGGAAACAATGGGCGATTTTATCCATGATATTTACGTAAGTATAAAAAGGGGGGTTTCTTACAGGGTATATGAAGTTATGTACACCTACTTTATTTACAAAAGAATCATCTTTGCTTACCTCTTTAGAAATATTGGCCACAATGGAAGCCTTTCCTTCCATGAATTGTTTCATATGCATCTGTTGTTCAGGGATGACAACCATGTCTGGGAGGGTTTCATATTCTTTGATGTTAGCCAATTGATTCAAGATATTTTATTTGGAAGAAGTAGGAGGAGGAGTGATTCCTTGACTCTCAGGAATTTTAGGAACCTTGGGCACAACAATGGTTGAGGATGAGCTCGGGCTAGAAGAACTTTGAGGAGGGCCAAACTTGCCTTTTGGGGAATAGGCTTTGTTTCTAGTATTGATAACCATGATATCTTCAAGCTTGACAAAGTCTAGTACAACAATAGTGAATTCTGGTCCTTTACCAAATATCTTGTCTCTGACACTCTTCCTTACCTCACACGTGGTTTCTTCATGGTGTTCCTAGCAAAAGTTACAACAACTCCTAGGCAGGATAACTTTGGGTTGAAAATTATTTTGAACCAGACTTCTAAAAGGAGGGGCAGAAGAGGATAAATCTCCAGGGGTGAGAGGGGAGAAAATACCCTTCCAATCAAATGCTATCATACAATTGTTCATATCTTGTACTATCTGTAAGAGAGAGGACATATATGTCTGTCTAACTAATTCTCCTTGGGGTATAATAGTTCATTCAATCTGTTCTTTGTATTCTGAAAAAGTGTGTAGAGCAGAACCGAGATTATCAATGTCCTTTTATTCAAGCTTATGACGATAAGGAGAAGGAAATGCATTGTAGTAATTCATGAAGGCGTCTTGGTTCTGAGGGTGGATAAGTTTGGGGATTTGATTATACAACTTGGTGAAACACAAGTTGAAAGACCTGATGGTTTCACCATCCTTGTAAGTGATGTTATTGTACTCCCTTAACTTCTCAGCAGGGCTTTTGGATTTCACATAAGTGGATATGAACTAGCAGATTAATTCCTCCCAGGTAAAGAAGATCTTCGGAGGAAGGTCAAAAAAATCGGTCGTAACCTTCCCTTCCAAGGAATTGACTAATAGGCGCATGCAAGTATCGTTGTCATTGGCCCCAATGTTATGAAAAGCATTAGAAAATGTCACTAGGTGTTCATTGGTACTGACAGTGTTATTCCTGAAAAATTAGGCAAATGTTATTTAAACTTTGGAAGTGGACAAGTAGAAGGATCTAGGTTAAGAGGAGAGGACACATGCCATGGTGTAGTTGTGGCATCTTCTTCGAACTGAAAGAGTACATATTTCTTGATGAACTTGGTGGTGTTCGTAGTATATTGGATAGGGATATGGTGGCTGTACAAGCTACCAATCACCGATGACAATGAATTTTGGGAATATGGGGCACTTACTGTGCCACCAAAGCCACCACTAGATGCCATCTTGTAGATGATAGATAAGGGAAAGAATGACGAGTTGGATGAATTAGATAAAGTTCTCCTTAGAGAACTTTATTGGGCATATAAAAAAACATTTCTCCTTCCTATCTCACCAATAGGACTAATTTCCAGTGACAAGCCTCTTCTTATTCTATAAGCAAAAGAATCAAAGGACATGAAAGATTAGCCAAACTTGAAGGAACAAAAGGTTATTGCTGATTTCTAGGCTGCCTACATCTAGCTTCTAATTGTTCTTGAATACTAATATCTTGTTCAATTGCTGCCCAAGAATGATTAAGATCAACATGGGTCCTAGTAGTGTCTAAAATAGTATGAAACAGGTTTAAAGCAATGTTGGTTTGGTCTTAGAGACTGGGCTCAAGATTGGGCTTCCTGGCAACATGAACAACCATTAAAATCAAAACAATCAAATAATCAAAATCAGAAAAAGAAAGATGTGTTGATGAAAATCGAGTATAAAATTTAACTAGAGAGATATCGAAGATCTCTCCAGTATGGCCGCCAAAATAAATGTTGAGGAAAAGATATGGATTGATCTTACTCAAGCATTTTTAGACTTTACTTGGCTAAAGTAAAGTAGATGGGAATATCACCCTATGTTTATAGCCAACAAAAATATATATCCTAAATCACAAGTATTAATTACAAGTTCTTAGGATAGTCTTTTATCAACAAAAAGATTGTTGGAAATTCACTTTTTATGTATTTCTATGAACATATCAGTTGCTGAAATAAATGTAAGAATAGAAGTAAAGACACCAAGATGATAATCAAGACAATTGAGTCATAAAGAAATCCTTTATTTCATTCCAATTCACCAAATATTCATTTCCTTTACAAAATATCATACATAAATCTTGGACCAAAGTCAAACTTAGACATCCCCGATGGAACATACAAAAGGACCTCTGATAGAAAACCAAAAATGAACTCTAAAAAACTAGATCAACTTGCCACAGATTGTTGCCCACTCGACTACGCACAATAGCATTTGTCAGTCATGAAAACTAATTCACAAATAGAGAAGTCTTCAAAAACTATCAAAGATAGATCAACAACTATGAAGAACAAGTGTCTAAATGATTTGATTCAACTCTGAATATTGTTCCTCCCCTTACTTTTTCTTTTAACAAATTAGAATTGGTTTAAGTAGTTGAACCAACTTATTAGTTAAGCTAACTAAAGGCTCAACTAACTTTAATTGGGGGGGGGGGAGTAATAATCATAATAGGGTCATAAATAAATAATAACCAGTAGGTGGGACCCCTTGTGACTCCCTTTAGTTCATAACAATCATAACAACTATAACATAATCCATTTGTTAAGAAAACACAACACCTTGTTCCTCCCCTCAACATATTTACTTTTGGCAATTTTAGCTGATAAAATTTGAAAATATTTGAAAATAATATCCATATATCTAAAATAAAACATGTTGCTCAAAATCCATGAAGTCAACTATCATAAAAAAATAGATAACAAAAAATTCAAAAGCCATATTTTCTAGTTTGTGATGCAACCCTTCCTTGGTTGTTGTTGTCACCTCTTGATTTTCCTGAATTCGCCTTGGGTTGGGCAGAGCCTTTAAGATTTATCTCACTAATCACATGGGATAAATCATCCCTCAAATTCATCCATGAAGACACATATTTTTCGGAGTCATCGGAGGGTGAGGAAGGGGCAATAATAGCTTTTCCTTTATCAAATGCATGGTGGGATTCAGTCTTCAATATCTTTCCAGCATGGAAGGATTACATTGGCAAGTGGTTAGGGGAATATTGGAGAATGGGATTCTAAGGTGGAGGAGAAGACAAAGTCAAGTTGGGCTAGCCATAGTGTTGGGAGAATGTTGGGTGAACAATCTCCTGCCACCCATCATTTTCAGGGACTTTGGGCTGTAAAGAGACATGAGGAGGCAAAGGGATGTCGCAGGCTTGAGAGGCTTGGAAAGGAGGCCTTTCAGGCCTAGGTTGGACTATTCCATTCCCAATCCAATTAAATAATCCATCATGAAACAATTGGCCAAGATCTTCTGAATCAACATCAAAATGTATAGAGAACCTGGGCCTTCTTGGGCCTCAGTTCCAGTTACCTCTACCTCTGTTTCCTCGACCATGGCTTCCCCAACTGAAAAAACACATCCTGGATATGTTAACTATTAGCAAATAGTATTTTAAATAACCATGCATGACAACTCCTTAAAAATAAAAAATAGATTTCGCTTAGAATGTATCAGGATCATGCAATCCAACCCATACAAATTGTTCTAACGTTAATCAATGAGTAGGGGGGTGAAACCGTGTTCTATGATACGTGAGGGGTTTGTATTGACAACAAATATGATATAATGAAAGGGGAGAACAAATGGTCACTGCTCAATGACAACAACAATCAACTGTAAATCAACCCAATAAACCTTACTTCAATCCACTCAATACATTGCCACTTCATCCACTTAACAAAAAAATCCTCTTGGTTGTAATCAATATCAGAACAGGGAGTGAACAAAATGAATATGGGATATGTCGGGTGGTTGTAATTAGCGGAAAATGAGATAATGAGAAGGGAAAAAAAGTTTATTGTTGATGATATTAATCAAGCAATCTATAACATATTTGGCAGTAAGAAACATATGCATCAACCAACAATCATATGACTGAGTCATAACTCTTGTGTATTTGCCTAATTTCATTGGCCATTAATATCCAACATAATGCCATTACAAAATAGAAGTATTTCACACAATTTGTAAGAGGTCATGTTCCCTTTATTTGAACACTCTACATTTTATAACAGTAAAAAACAACACTCATTCCCAATCCGTAATCATTAACATCCACCACTGCCATACATTACCCCAATCCACATCTATATTTAAAAGTAGTGTTTCCAAAATAATAATGAAATCACTATTTATGTAATAGAGCCAATCAAGATCTGTAATGATATTTGTTCGCATATATATAAGCAGTAGAAAGATCAAATAATCAAAACCTCACATGCCACGCCTGAAATGACAATTGACTATACAACCAACAATCATCATTTAGACACAGACTATGTAGGAATAAATGTCCAAGGCAATGTAGCCATGCCACTATAAAACAAAACATCTCAATGCGACTTAAAAGTTGAGTCGAATACCTGACACAACTGTCCTCAACAATGGTCAATTTTAATAAATGAAATGATTAAAAACACTGAGGGTATCACTAAGCATAAAACAAACTATCCATTCTACACACAGAGTGCAACCAACCAAAATCCACAATACAACATTTCCACTTGTCACAACAAACACACAGTCATTCCAATAACTCAAGATATCGTGTTGGGTTGTGCACATAAATAAGTAGTTGGTTCGTTTAAGTGACACCATGATTCAATCAAAACTGTGCACACCCAGGCCTATTCAACCAACAACACGAGATACCGTGGATATGACTTCTATAGTTATCTAGATGATTGTCATTCGGCCCCAGGGGGAAACATAGTTATCATGCTCAATGTTTCATTTGAAAAAAACCATACACGGAACGAGGCTTGCGTGAGAAACCCTAAGCATTTGTGACCAATTTCAACCATCAACCAAATCACCATAAGTGCCAAACTAGTGACTGTACATCAACCAACAATTCTCCATTTTGGTAAAAAGAAAAAAAATCAATCAATCAAACAAGTTGTGGTATTTGTGCTTACCCACGCATCTAATAGAAATAGGCAGAGGCCCTTCCATTTAAAAACAATTGAGTTTCTTTGACATTAGGCAGGTGACTATGAACTTTTAGAAGTGCAATTTGGCAATGTAAGGATCATGTTATTATCACAGAGGCAGTGACAAAAAGCTATACCAACAAGACTTCTATACGACCAACGGGTTAGCCCGCATTCAAAGTAATAGACCACAATAATCAAGAACAACTTAACATGATTGACAATCTCCCTATGTAGCTCCAGTCTAGAGGGTTAAGGGTTTGCATGGTAGCCATCACAGGAGGAAAGACACCAACTATAGTGAAACCTCTAGGACAAAGGCATATGCACAAGGAGGACTATCATTCGCTTGTGAACAGGAGGCAGTTCCTTGATAGGGCCGAAACAAAAAAGGGGCTCTAGTTAAACCCAAGAATCGTGGAGACAACCATCTAGCCACGATTTAAAAAACATTTAATCAAACATAGTGGTAACAAAGAGTTATCACCCAGGAAGACCACCAACTCTGATGAACTCAAAACAATTATAAGAAGAACCATCCATTTTCCATTCAAAACCAAAATTCCACACAATTGTAGCACTCAGGACAAACACGAACCCACACAACGGAGCCAAAATTATTTCATAACTAGAGTGAAGTCAAGAATGGAAAAAAGAGACATACCTGTTAATCAAAATCCTTAAGACGAGAGGTGGCCGAGAGGTTTCACCCTGCCAAATATCTAGAGCATGAACACAGGTGACATGCAGTAAATGCACATCGCCTCCACCCACATCTCATTTACTCCATAGTACATGCCAACGAGCCCCCCATTAACACCATTAATCAACCCTTGCATCGAGAACATCAACATATTTAAACCATAGCATAATCCAAGTCTCGTATAACAATTCAACCATTTGCATTGTTACTTTTCCAAATGTGCCACCCATGTTTATATTCCCAATATAACTCAAATAAATCGTTGGACCACTATACAATCTCAAAAATCATGTATAGAATCATCACCAATAGCATGATCAACATCAACCTGAACCATAACATATTCACCATACACATAGACTATATAGAAACGCAAGACATTACTTCCATGTGCCACAAACATTTCCACCATATGCATATAAAACATATTTTAACACAATTTTATACCCATTTCCTTTTTAGCTAGGGTTTAACAATAACCAACAAATATTTTATGCATGTAGTATTGCAGAACTAGTCCCTTTTGCATCAAATATAGTACTTTTCTCTTTCTCAAAACTTCCTTTCTACAATTTTCACTAACATATTTGTTATGCATGTGTAATAAGAACAAACCGTAATGATATTGATGAATAGCATATTCTATAGTAGCATAAGAAAACAACCTTTCATAAGCTCATTTATAACCAATAACACAAGATCTTCATCAACCATGTGTCGCACATCGTCTCAACATAAAAAATGCACATATCTTCTCTCTAATAGTTCAAGGGGGTCCCACCTACTAGTATTATTTAGTTTTAATATAATAGGCTTAAGAAACACTTTGTGGGCGAAACTACGTTGATGTTTTCAATCGTCAACAATATTTATTATTAGTAATGATAAAAAACATTACATGTCTTGGGCACACTAGCCTTTTAATAATTGTTTGGGCACTCTGGCCTCCTAGCATTGTAACAATACATTATTTAAAATGGGGGTTCAAAACCTGGGGTGTTACAGAGAGCCTTAAGTTCTCTTTTGTGTGAGATATGGTTGCTCCATGTTTCATCCATGTAGGGAGAATGTGCCACATTTTCTGAGAAGATTTCATCCCTTTCAAAGGAAGGATGATCAAGTGATTTGTATTCCAAGCAGATCCTGAGACATAGCCAGGATGGTTTGGTGAACTACGTTAACAACTTGGTGATCTCTTACCTCAGGTGTTGATATTTTGTCTCTTTTTTCTTATGCATTTTTTATTTACACAATTATAGTTATTAATGCATTAAGTAATGGAGATATGAGACTAACAACATATTCATCAAGTCAATATTCAATTTTGATTCAAGTCTTTATAAGAACATTTTTTTACCTTTGATGTAGTCAAGTTCAATAGATCCACGATTGTAAATTTGACCTTCATTAAGTGGCCTAAAACCAATTCAAGTTTGGTATTAGTTTTAACCCTGGTTTCAGATCAAGTGGTATCAGAGTAGGATTGACAGGTATTATAGGTGTTGAAGACAAGATGGGAAAAGAATCAAAGCAAGCATGGATTTGTGATCTTGAAGAAATCATCCAATGCATCCAAGCAGAGAATGTAGAGCTTAGAAGGATTCTACAAGTTGCAGAGGATGATAATTAGAAATTATGACTCATGTTAAAGTAGCACGTGGAGGAACAAGTTGGAGAATTTTCCACTATAAAGGAAGAAAAGAGTCCCTCCAAGGCCAGATCAAGTTGTGGCCATGGAAGGTATACTATTTAAGGTTCTTGTCATGAAAATGTTGATAGTTTCACATATTTTCATATGATAGAGGATGCTCTCCAGGAACTAGGTAACCAAGGTGGTTTCTTAGTAGCCTCATCTACAACTTCATCCAACCAAGAGGAGCATTTGGCCAAACTTTAGGAAGATGACCAAGGTTCAAAAGAAGGAATGGTGGTAAAGAATTCTATATGTTCAATTCCTTCCCTTATTAATTATGATGCCTCTTTTGGACTTTTTTAAAGGTACATCGAGGGTATTGGCTTGAAGTTGTTGAGGAAAATGGGGTATAAAGGAGGAGGTCTTGGTATTGATGGCCAAGGTATCATTCAACCAATAGAGGTTAAAGGAAGACCCCGATATGTAGGATTGGTGTATGGTGAAAGAGAATTATCAAAGGAAACAAAAGCATAGGATTCTTCAATCAAAGAGATGAGATCATCACCAACACCACCTTGGAACAACAAGAGTATCGCAAGGTGATGGAAGAGAAAAGTCGCTTACAATGAAGGTGAGTTGGACGTGAAGTCACATAACTATTACACTCATTATTGTATGAGAGGACATTGGATAAAGAAATGTTGGAAGCTCCATCCTAAACTTAGTCCAAAGAAGGACAAGCAAGTTATGCAGACATCCATAGAAAAAGAGGAGCATTATATTAGATCCCCGAAGAAGAAGAAAAACAAAGAATGACCATTAATCCAGATAAATAGTAAATGGGTAGCATGGATGAGCCATGGGGCTCCAAAATCCCTCAAAAATCAAATTTCCCAAAATTCAACAAAAACAACACCACGCCGAATAGCTTGACAATGGATTTCAAATGGCACAAATGGATTGTTAAATAGAGTCCCAATGCAAAAGATATGGCCATATTAAATTTTCACCAAACATGCAAAACTAGTGAAGTTCATATAGTGTTGACATCAACATGAAGAGGTGGTAGGCACAGAGGATGACATGTGCCCTAATTATGTCAACAGGGTGAGATGGAAGCCCAAGAGGCTACCACATGTCACTCATTTTTGGGTGATTTGGCCCTCAGTTGGACCAACCATTTTTTGCGATGTATCATGTTGACACAACAGTGACATGGAAATATAGTGGGGCAGCTGATGTGGCAAGTCATATGATGACATGTTTGTTGACTTGACCGATGATTGTGTGCTAACTAGATGTTGAAGTGGCAGTACTAAAGATGGCATCCAACAACAGGCATCCTGACCATACACTGATGTGTCACTGACGATGACATATGACATAGAAAGTACAGTGGTAATGTGGTACCTCAACATGGAATCTCGTGACAAGCTTCATATGATCCAATGGCATATGATTTGGAATCTACGTGGAAAGTATGCTAGAAATGACATGGACCTATGCATAGGCGCCATGTGGCCCAATCATTGGAGGCCACATGGCACCCCGCGGTTGGCCATTGTGGTCCTGACCAAGAAAAGGAATGGAGTTTTATTTTAATGGTTGGAGTTAAACTGACGACCTCCAGGATCGATCCATGACGACCTACCATTCGGCCATGGGTGGTGCTTACAATCCAATGGGCATGATATCTATTTAACGGTGATTTAGGTAGAGAATGGTAAAAAGAGTCGGACCAACCGACACCAAATCCGGTGACTGGATAGACCAAGCCCCAACCAAATTATGTACGAGTTAAAACAATCAGAAATATTGGCAGGTGTTTATATGGTTTTAAAACTATGTAAAACTATATTTAAAAAAAAATTGTTATAAGAGACCACGGTATACACATATGGGACTCGACGAGAGTTAAACCCCTGACCACCCAACTAATGTCCAACAACTTTACCAATCTACCCCAAGTGCTTTGCTGGAAAATCCACCAAAATTTATTACTTAAACCGAATACCATCTATCGGGAAGGTACCTGCATGGTCCCATACGGGCACATTTTTCGAGGTGCAAGTGAATTAAATGTAGAAGTATGACCCTGTGTGGCACACAGATCGAGGTATAGAGCCCAGGGGGTCCATAAGTTACAGTGATGGAATTGGAATAAAGTACAATCATTTTTGCACGATGTTTCACCACAAATTCAATAGTGCAGTCAGAATTTGGATTTGAGCAACGGATTTTTGGGCTCATAGTAGAAGCCTAGTTTTGTCATTAATGCATGACACATTTTTCAAGGCATATTTGCACCTTTCAGAACATGTCGAGTTTATATTCAAAATTTGCAGAATGACGAGACGAACATGTTAGTGTTGTGTATGCCAAGATTTAAATAGATGGCTAAGCTCCTTGGAATGAAAACCAATGTAAGTTTTATGCATTTATGTTTTTTTTCCCCTTCTTGAAAATTGCAAGATAGTGCATGTATGTTGCAGATTATGGTGATGTTTGAGTGCTACAACAGGGCAACAAGATACAAATTATTACAGGAAATTCATTGTTTGATCCTTACACACAAACCAAGATGGCACGGCAAGAGGCCATTTTGACACTTCGACATAAAGTAGTCATGTTTACAGCCAAAAGTCTCAGAATTACGAGAAAAGTATGATTATGATGGAATTTTCCTTACTTGTTATGTTGCACAAGTTTTTGATGGTGGGTTTAAAAACCATAGAGTTTCCCACTAGTGCACATTTGGGGGTATTCTCCTTAATAAAGTTGATGAAAATAGTTTTAATTAGCCACTCTTGAAAGTGATGATGAGAGTGAGAGGCATTTTGTTCTATGCGTATATCTTGTAAGACTTGTTGGAAACATTGTAATGGGTCTTATAACCACTATTGAGTGAGAGGGATTGTTTTTCCTAGGCCTGTTTTGGAAACATTGTAATGGATATTGTAGCCATTATTGAGTGAGTGGCATTTTTTTTCCTAGGCCCTTTTTGTCAATATTATAATGGGTCTTGTAGCCACTCTTGAGTGAGAGGAATTTTTTTTCCTAGGATTATTTTCACAATCATTGTAAAATTGTCGGTGAGTTTTCACATCAACATATTCATTCTGAAATACAAAGGTGAAGGAGAAGAAGGGTGTGTCCTTTCATAAACATTTTTTATGCATATCAAGGAGTAGGGAAGTGCATCATGGAGTGTAAGACCCTGCCTAGAAGTTGGTTGCAGAGATGCAAGTTTCCCTCAATATGTTTGGAGGACCAAAAATGTTTTTTTGTAGGGAGGTGTGATTTAGGAGTATCTCGATTCTCCACATAAGAAATCATTACTTTTCACACCATGGAGAAGATCATTAAAATACTAATTGAGGGTAGGTGGAAAATAATGATTAATACTTATGAATGGTTTATTTAAAATGTAAAAATGATTAATACTTTAAGTGAGTGAGAAACTCATGTATTATTCATGCAAATTGGAAAAATGATTAATTCTTGAAGTGAGTTTGATAATATCACATATTATTCAATTACTTGTAAAAATGGGAAAATTAGTTTTATGTGAGAATCCAACTAACAATTTAGTTTTCTAATTTTAAGGGGAAATCGGTTTCCTAGTTTTAAGGAAGAATTTAAGGGTCTAATGAGTTGGTTTGGACTCTTATTCACTTTATTACAAGTGTTTTCATAGTCTCAAGGAGGAATTTTAGGGTCTCATGAGTTGGTTGAGATGCTTTCTCATTTTTGTCCTTGTGTGATTATGAGATCCTAAATTTGTGGATATTGACTACTTTGAGTTATGGAGTTAAGGAAAATCATATAAAATCCTTATGAAAAATCTAGGTTTGAAATTTGGAGGATTCATTTATGGATCATCCCTTGGTGGAGACAGAAATTAAATGTAGACCTTCTGGTGTCTGAAGAAATTTCAATTATGTGAGAGCCTTAAGTTCTCTTTTGTGTGAGATAAGGTTGCTCTGGGTTTCAACCCTGTAGGGAGACTGTGCCACATTTTGTGAGAATATTTCATCCCTTCCAAAGGAAGGATAATCGAGTGATTTGTATTCCTGGTGGATTTGTAGATGTAGCCAAGATGGTCTGGTGAACTTTGTTAACAACTCAATGATCTCTTTCCTCATGTGTTGATATTTTGTCTCATGTTTTCTTATGCATGTTTTATTTCAACATTTATGATTATTAATGCATTAAGTAATGGATATATGAGACTAACAACATATTCACCAAGTTAATATTCAATTTTGATTCGAGTCTTCATAAGAAAATATTTTCACCTTTGATGAAATCAAGTTCAATAGATCCACAACTATAAATCTGATCTTCATTAAGTGGCCTAAAACCAAGTCATGTTTGGTATCAGTGTCACCTCAATTTCAGATCAGTTCCAATCAATTTTTTTTTTATCACTCTCGTTGGGATAATCATTTGGATCCATGGTTACATTGGGCCTTTGATTATGAGGATTCGAACATGGAAACTTTGAGTTAAAATTATTTTGTTTTAGGGGTAGTTGTCCTTCCTTTCCAAGTGTTATTTCAATATTTCCTTATTGGTGATTTTTATTTTTTAGGACAAAAATTTTTGTTTCTCTTTATAGTTTTGTTGACGGGCGAAATTGACTGCTCGTCAACTAGAGGAGTGAATCTGGTCTGGGGTTGTCTAATTAACCCAAGCCATTTGGATTAATCCACTCCATCGGGTTTAGCGGCTCCATTGGCCAATCTAAGTCGTAATTAAGTGAAAAAACAAAACTAAAGAAAATGCAATAACTTAATGAATAACAATCGCTGAAAACTATATATAGATATAATATATATTTACAGTTTAACTGACCAATATTTATAAAATAACTCTACTTATTATTTGTACAATATATACAAATAATTCTAATTCTAAGATATATATAATATATACAAAATACAAATTTTAATCTAAATCCGCGAAAATCGAATATCAATTGATTTTTTAAACAACAGTAACGATATTTAATCTTTTTGATTTATTTTCTTATAATGTTCATAAATGAGAAATGGAATACCAAACTGTCTAATTGAAAACTGAAATCACAGATAGTAGAAGATGTTTTAGCTACAGGAAATTTTTGTATTTATTAAACTAATGAAATTAAACTAGCAAACTGACCTTTTATCGCATCCAATATTTGTTCAGTGTGTAGCATCCAATCTCCCTGTCTAATGAGGCAAACCCGCAGAAGATCCTAAAATTGCTTCTCATAAATGTGAAGAAGTAGTGATATAATTCGAATGATATAACATATAAGAGATACGATCACAACAATCTCATAATTTCACAAGCATCCACATTAATATAAATCCTACTGTAAAAACTTGTGTATAAACGTTCAACAAATGATGAAGATAAATCACTTAATCCCAAGTTTGAACAAAATCATTACTGTGTGTTAAATATGGAACATAAAATATGGATAACATATAAATTTTTATCATATCAACTTGTAGTAAACCATGACAGTGAAAGCAATCACAATCTAATTGCAAATTGAAACAATCATAACTTGAATAAAACCACAATATGGAAAAGCTAAAGTTGTGACCAATATTATATTTCATTCAAGTCTGTAAATGAAAAATCCATAGTCTTGGCCCAGGAAGAGATTATCTCATGTTTACAAAATAACATGCTTATATAGGTTCTAGGAACACAATGTTTCCTATTGATAATATCAAATCTGTTCCAAAAATATGGGGGATGCAACCTCCCTGATTTTACTTGATATCAAAATACAAACAACCTAATCTATTTACTAAAAACACCAAGTTCATATGGCTGGAAGATCTCAATAATGCTTCATATCTCTTTGAAAATCATGGGTTCGTGAAAACAATTAAAAATGGAAAGATTTTAGATACGTTTTCAATTATGAAATCAAGCAATTCAAATTTTTCTAACTAGCTACAAAATCTTACAATTCTGTAGCTAGTTATAATTATAACTAGAATCATATTTTATTCAACAAACAAAACAAACTGAAGAGTAATCTATTCAAACAAATCGAGTATGCTAAATTGAGAGTGGAAAAATCATATTAAACTTTGAAAAAGATCTTACCTCAAATCATGGGATTAAAACAAATCAAGCAATCTTGGAGTTTACTATTGCTGTCGCTGCTTCCACATTCTTAAAAATGATAGATCCTGTAGTTTTTTGGAGTTTATATTTGGCTTGAGCTATGGATTGAAGTCTGTTGTTCTCATTTGTTAACGAATCCACCTGGTCCTCCAAATATTTAAGCCGTGACTGTAGTAAAGGCACATCTGTATAATACCGGTCGATCCAGGAACGACACTCATTACACTGTGGCTGTAGGGACTATGCATTTGCACTGATAGCATTACAAGTTGGAGAATCATCCATTTGACATGTAGGTTTGTCACAGATTTGGATGCCAGGAAAAAGAGGATTATCCTTTAGACACGGAAGCAGGTTACTAACATAATTGTAGGGTTTGTCAGGGAAAAGTCCATATGAAAATGGATACTCTTCGTCCAAGAACCTTTCAATTTCTGAATCCGAGTCTTCACTTAATTCAATTGTATTGTTTGTGTCTGCATAGGGTTTATATTTTTTTCGAGCACATCATGAAATGAGATGACCGGTCCTTTTGTTCTTATAATTAACATCGACGCTACCCTTGTGTTTCTTCCCTGTGCGTTTTTTAATGATTTTAGTGCAACTCTTAGGGTGAGAATCTGGTTGATTGTCCAGTTGAGTAGCATCAGGGTAGGTCGAGGGTTCAATATTAGGGGCAATATCATAGGGCAGGAGTGGTGGAGGAGATATGGTAGGTTTCACAAGGGTTTCTGTGATAACAAGCTTATCAACCTGTCCCAACTCACTACTGCCAAAGCCATTTCATAAGAGAAAAGAATCCCAACAATTGTTGTGTAATTGCAACTGATGCACAAATATAATCTTAATTAAACCATGATGAAATAGACTAGAATCAAACTTCTACCTCCTAAACCACTTTCCCATCTTGTATAGACTTCGTAGGAAGTAGGGCATGTTTAATGGGAAGTCAGTGAAACTCATAAGTAATCGGAGATGATACAGAAAGACTAACCCAAATCTTCCTTCACAGGTAATGAACTATTTCACAATAGCAAGAAGATCATGCCAGCTAGGTTTTAAAGATGAGACAGACATACCTTGGTCGGAACCAGTAATTTTCTGTGAGGTGAACAACAAAGTCCAGGGGACCTATTCAACATTTGCATTCTTGAACCATTTTTGTCCGACAACTGGTAAATCCGTAGATTGACTAAAAAATTCTTCAGTTAGCTCTAGCTACACGTCGCCTATCTTCACTCTGCAAACGTCGAAAGTCAATGCGAACTCTTGAGCAACTCTCAGATTGAAACCCTTAAATTTTTCAATGAATACACACCAATCGTTCCTTTCTAAATCGTCTCTGGCATTATCATACGATAACAAGGTTTGGATGCCATTGGGCTCAATCCTTACCACTGGAGCCATGGCTGACAAAAGGGAATCACTATAGAACTAAGAGGTAGGGTTTGATGGAAAACCATAGAGCCATAGGCCTGAACAAAACAATGCTATGACAATTCGAAACGGTAGGCAGAGGTGTTTATCACCATGTGTGGGAATGAAATCGTGAATCCCGAGACCATAGAGAGTAAAAATATCACATTGTACTTCATATGACACCTTGGCATATGGGTACGCATAAGGATCAGAATAGTTGAAAACCATAGTACGCACATCCATGACTTGATTACAAAGGTAAATGTATCAAAAAAACATTGAACAATTAAAAGTTTTATGAATCAAAACCCCATTGATATTAATCGAATATTAATGAGTGGAGGTTTGTTACTTATGTAACCAAGGCACGTTTAGGACCAAAGGGTTATAAACAAGGAAAACAATCAAGTTCATAGCAAAATACGACAATTCGATGATAGACCATATGAACAGTTTTCCTTAATCAAAAATCGAAACAAAGTGTCAATTCCGGCTGTGATTTTTCATGCTTACAGTCATGAAAACAAAAATCGAAAGGAAGATGTGTAAAAAGAGACAAGTGAGAAGTGTCATTTAGTGAGAATGGTCATGACGAGTAACGAGAATTTAAAAACCCTGTGTAGGCAGCTTATAAAAAATAGAAATTATATTATTGCTGCCAACAATGGGGACACGCTCGGAGAAGTAGTTATCTCTGCCAAATGAATGAGTTCAGATTAGGATAATCAGAAAAAAAATTCAAATCGAAAACAACCAAACAACTGTCTGAACACCATTATCAATTATAATGCATTCCATCTTTAGATTACTGTTATTTTAAAGAGACGAGAACTGATGACAATCTTAACAAAAGAGAGTCACAATATTAGAGTTAAAATATTCAATACTATTGACAGGGTTGCTGCTGCCAGTAGGCGTCCATAGCCTCGACAGGGATGTCAGTTAACCCACTCCGGTATATGTATCCTGCCAAGAAGTTGCATATCATAATGAAGGACATTAAAGGTCAAAAGAATCCATATCTGAGAATTTTCATATACCTGACATTGCTTCGCTGCTAGCGGGCCTGTTCAGTACCTCGACGAAGTTATCTTGGCGTCGTGCATGCATTTACCTGCTGCCAGCAGACCTGTTCAGTATCCCGACGGGTTTACAGGCACTTCCCATAGCTCTCTGAAAGTTTATTTAGTTTTAAAGATATTTAATAGAGCGGGGTGACGCTAAAAATCCTGGTTTTGGACACATCTTAGTAAATTACAGACCTTGAAGAAATTTCTTAGCTGTCCTTCATTAAGATCTAGAAATAGTTTGTTAATAAAACAAAATTTCAAGAGTAGGGAGACATCTCTGAGTTGTTCTCTTAAGGAACAGGGACATCGTAAAAGGAATTTTTATGGATAATCGTGAGTAACTTCAGTTGCAGATTGAAATCAAGAGACGCTTTTCAAAGCAACAAGTTATCTTTAACATGGTTGCAAACTTAGAAAAATATCACAGTTGATGTTTAAACAACTTTCAGCAGTCATTTTAGAGGGGAAATTTTTCTGTTCTCTTTGTCTGAACTAGCCCATGATGCAGGCATGTGTGTTTCAAAAAGAAAGATTGATAAGCATAAAGGAAAAATCAAAACAAACCAGCAAGGAAAAACAAACAACAAACAAAACAAAAATATTTACACAGTTTACATGGAAGTGTCATTAGGAAAAGTACCTTTTTAGAGCTTGGCCATTCACCAAAAAGGTGTCTGGCTGTCCCTCTAAATTCTGTAATCGAAAGGAATTGGGACCCAATTTCTCAGCAATTAAAAATGGTCCCAACCACAAGTTCTAAAACTTTGTATACTCTCCTTTTCCCTCATGAGGTTTATCCCATTTTAGGACAAGGTCACCTACCTCAAAATTTCTATCAGAAGCAGAATTGGAATCAAACCAGTTTTTAACAATGAGCCGATGTTGATCCAATTTCCGTTTTGCTTGAGCTCTCACTTCTTCTAATTTTAATAAAGCGTTAATTCGACTCTTTAAAGGGGGACAATCCTCTTCTTGTACTTTCTGTGATAACTGTAGAGATGGAAGAAGGACATGTGGTGGAATAATTTCCTCTCTACCGTAAACAAGAAAGAAAGGTGAGTTACCCACAACAGTTTTAGGAGTTACTCTATCAACCTAGATTGTGTATAACAATGCGTTATGCCAATTTTTATGGTTTTCAGAGACCGTTCTCTTGATAATTTTGATCATATTTTTATTAGTCGATTCTGCCAAACTGTTGCCTTAGGGGTAATATCTGGCATAATACTTTAATTTAATTCCTTTTTCTAGAGCGAAATCACTCATTTCAAGAGATGAAAAATAAGAAGCATTATCAAATACCAGGCATTTAGGGATCCCAAAATGAGTAATGATATTTGAATTCAAGAAGGATATCGCCTGGCTGGTATTTACAACTTTTAATGGGGCAGCCTCGGACCACCTGGTGAAGTAATTTGTGGTTGTTATAATATATTTATGTTGTTTCAAGGATGGAGGATTGATTGGGCCTATAATATCTAGACCCCGTTGCTGAAAAGGGGAGTCTACCGAAACTGGTTGCAAAGGCAAAGATGGTTTCTATATCCGTCTGACTTCTTTTTGATAAATTACACACTTGCGACATAAAGAATGAGCATATTTAAAAAGGGTAGGATAGTAATAACCTACTCTTAATACTTTATGGGCAGTGGTGTCTCCACCAAAATGCCCACCAGCTTCTCCTGCATTCAATTCTAATAAGACTTTTTCTGCTTCATATTTCTCAAGACAACGCATTAGTACTCCATCAAAATTTTGACGAAACAAAATACCATTAATCAGCTGAAAAGAAGAAGATTTTAATCTTAGTTCTCTTCTTTTTGTGGGATCAAGGTGACGGGGATCTGATCCATGTATAAGACAAAATTCTATGTCATCGTACCAGGGGCTAACAGGGTTTTGTGCACAACAAATTTGATTTTGATAGTGTTGTCCTACATTTAACATATCATTTTCCTCTTGTTGTCCTACAGCTGAATCAATGACCAATTTGCATAACCCTTGGCCTTTTACAATTTGAGCTAGGGTGATTTCTATGTCATACTCTTGGAAGGATGTGACCCAATTTTCCCTTTTTTCGCCTAGATATTTCTGTACTAACATATTTCTGACAGTCGGGTAAGGGACAATGATTTTCGTCCTAGATTTCAACAGATAAGATTAGAAGTGCTTTACTGCATTGAAAACAACATAGCCTTGTTGATCTACTGCTGGGTAATTAAGTTCCGCCCCTTTGAAGGTTGAGCTCATAAAGGAAATTGAGACTTCGTTGTTTTCAACGTTCTTTTGAGTTAGGACGATAGCGTATGAGCGGTCCGAGGCAAACGTGTAGAGGGTGAAGTCCTGGGAAAAGTCAAGGTTCATTAGCGAAGGAGCATCTATTATGGACTTTTTTATTGAATGAAAAGCCTGGCTTTCTAAATTCCCCCAATGGTAATGTACACCCTTTTTTATTAGGTTTTGTAATGGTCTCACCATTTCTGAAAAGCTGGGGACGAATCTCCTAACAAAGTTTATCTGACCTAAGAAAGATTGCATGGACTTTTTTGATGAGGGAGGGGGAGGTTTTGAAATGACTTGAGTTATTTCAGGGTCGATAATCATCCCTTCACTCGATACAATAAATCCGAGGAGTTTACCTTGTTCTACTGCGAAGATAGATTTTTTAGGATTCAAATAAATGTTGTACTTATGACATCGTTGTAGAACAGATCTTAAATGAGCTAGATGATCTTCTTTATTTTTCGAGAAGACAGTGACATCATCTAGGTAAACTACGACAGATTGATTGATTAAGCCTCGAAAATCGATGTCCATCGCTCTCTGGAAAGTGGCACCGACATTTTTGAGTCCAAAGGGCATCTTTCTATAAGCATAGGTGCCCCATGGAGTGCAGAAGGTGGTTTTGATTTGGTCTGGAGGGGACATCAAGACTTGGTTATACCTCGAAAAACCATCCAACAAGGATAATCTTTCAGAACCAGATACCTGTTTAAGGATATGTTCCATGGGAGGGACAGGGTAGTTGTCTTTATCAGACACTCAGTTAAGATTTCGGAAATCGACACATAGTCGGATTTCACCACTCTTCTTTCGGATAGGGAGAAGATTAGAGACCCATTGTGTGTGCCTAACTGGGAAGATTATCTTAGTGTTCAAGAGTTTGTTTAATTCCTTCTTGACCATTGTTTCGAGTCTTGGGTTCATTTTCCTTAACTTTTGTTGAAAAGGTTGGGTTTGGGGTTTTATAGGGATAACGTGTTGTATGATGTTAGGATTAAAGGTTTTTAGGTCATCGTATGTCCAAGCAAAAGAATCTTTGAATTACCTAAACAACTTAATAAACACTACTTTTTCTTTCTTAGATCACCCCAACCCTAAATTAATGCACTGTGGATTGTCTTTAGTTCCCAAATTTACCTTTTCATGCGTCAAAGAGGAACTATTCATTTTACAGTTCATTGATTTTCTGAACTTGTTGTGAAGATCATAAAATTTTTCTAATCTAACTACATTTTTTTCGGTAGAGTTTACCATGTCTGATGAAGATTCTGGAGATCTTGGATCTGGTATTACCGTAAAGTCACGAAGATTTTCATCATGGGTACCTTCGTCGATCACCGTGCCCTGGAAAGTTTCTTCCATATGCAGAAATCTTATAATCTGTTAATCATCATCGAAGACTCTCCAATTCATGATGTTGTCTAGGACAGACGGTCTGAACAACAGGTCGACGGAGAATGCATTCGGAGATAAGCCTTCTGCAAGAAATTTTTTTGAAGTGACGTTAGATAACAAATCAACTTCTGAATTATTTAATCTAGGAATAGAATTTATGTTAAATGCAGAAAACGTGTTCATCAAATTCCATACCTTAGTTTGATAGCTTTTAAGGTGCGGGGATAAATAGTGGATAGAGTTTTTTACCTGTCTAACCATGATTTTCGAATCACCAAAGACAACCAAATTTTGAATGTTCATATCTAATGATTTTCTAAGGCCTTGCAAGAGTGCCTCATATTCTACTGTGTTGTTTGTACATTCGAATTCCAACCTGCAAGCAATCAGGGTCTTGTTACCTACTAAATCAATGAGCACGCAACCTGCACCAACTCCTTCCTTGGGCTTTGACCCATTGAAATACAGAGACCATATTTGATTTTCGTCGGATGCATTTGTACACTGAGAAGAAGTTGTTGGCTATGTGTATGTCAAAATTTCAAACTGTTGTTCTAGGTTAGTGATGGTCGAAGTTTCGACCATGAAATTGCCGAAAAAAGTATCCATCCCCTGTATTTCGGGCGGATCAGAAGAAGGAGTGAATGGTTCATTGGGATCATTTAAATCAGTCACCGTGAAATTAAGATAATGTTCATGATTTACCTTGATTTTGTTGAGATTTCCATTCTCGGGCAGCCACAAGTGAGACCAGTCCATCGCAAAGTAGTTGTGTAATTGTTTTGACCAGTCTCTGCTTAAAAAAAGACCATAAACTTATGGGATATCTACAACAATAATATCAATCACTTGATGAACTTTAGGATTAAACGACAATCTTATAAGCACATTTCTTAATTCGCCTATTACTTTAAAACTAGTTCGATCAAGATGGATAATTTTCAAGCTGGATGGTTGAACTTCAGCATTAATCTTCTGACAAACAAACCAAGGCATTAAGTTAGATGATGCACCTGAATCTACCATACATTTATGCACATTCCTATTGAAAATTTCAAAAGTTAACAAAAATGGAGGGACATTTCTGTGAGTACTAACAGTGGACGCTTGTTGCTTTTTACTCCCAGCCTCTGGAACTGGTTTATCTACATTTGTTACATTATTTATAGGAAGGTCTCTTTTATCATGAGGCTTATATGTAGTTTTGGCTGAGGCATTCTGAGGAGTTTTGGGGTTGTTTTTAACACCTTTTCTACTGTTCGGATTGTTCTCTGCAATATTCTGCAACATTTTTTGTAGAAGGAAAGGGAATTTTAATAATTCATAAACATAAATGTTAGCCCTAAGCTTATTTAGATCTTCAACCAAATCGTAATCTAAACTTGGGTTTACTAATTTCTGTTTAGTCTCAATCGATTTAGACTGTTTTGGAGGCAAAGTCGTAGTGATTTCAGAAGAAGGCTTATTTACTGTCTTACTTCTAGTATTGTAAGGATGCACTATTTCGAAATTATCTTGAAAAATGCTATCCGAAAAATGTCCAAAAATATTCGGAGAGGATTCATCTTCTTCTACCATTTCTTGTTCAGCTACTTCTTCAAGAACCTCGGGGGGAATCAAGTTATCATGTGCTTCAAGAATCGTTTGAATAGCAAATTGCAGGCTTTCTAGATTTAGGCCTTCAGTATTTGAATTAGGTTAGTTGGTGGGGAAAGGATTCCTAAAAGGGAGTTTGTAAGGAATTTTTCTCGAAGAAGCTTCTTCAGTCGACCTTTTCAAATCTATAACTTGGATGGATAGTTTTTGAACGACTTTTTGTAAGTTTTCTAAATCCGAAATCTCAGGTTGGGCTTTGTTTTGGGAAGGTCTAGGGAGGATTTCGATTTTATTTTTGGAAGATGAACTAATCTTTGTCTCGTTGCTAGTAGTGTCTTTTAAACTGAGGATGTCTTTCTCAATCTGACTGGCCTCTTTGAAGGCTTCTAACAACATGGCTTTCTTGGATCTCTTTACCCAAATGGCTATGTTTTGATGTAATACTTTTGTGTAGTATGCGATAATAATATTCTCGGAAGACATCAAATCTGTAGGGATTCGGTTCTTTAGTGTCAAGAACCTTTGATTAAAGTATTTGATCTTTTCTTTGGGGTTCATTTTTAAACTAGAAAGCTCCATGACTAGAACTTCAGGAGACTTATCATCTCTAAACTTCTCAAGGAAACAGGATTCAAATTTCTCCCATGACACGGTGGTGTGGGGATATTGGGAAAAGTACCAGGTAGAGGCATTTCCCTCAAAGGTGTAGGGAGACAATCTACAGACTACGTCTTCATTCTCAACACTACGGAGTCTAATGGATAACATAAAAATTTTGATGTGATCTTCACTGATCTGTTTGGAGTTCAGGTCAAATTTAGGGAGCCATTTCTCTAGGTGGTTGGGTAAAGGATGTTGAGGCCCAAGTATGGCCACTGCATCTTGTTCAAGCCAGGGTCTGGCAGGATTGTTTAGGTTGGACATAGGTGTGGGTGGTGTCGAAGGCTGGGATGAGGAACTACCTTCGTTAGAGTATTCTTCTCCAGAGGAAGAAGGAGATGAAGGAGATAGTGATGGTGGTATTCCAGATCCTCCTACTGCAGGAGTGAGGATTGGATCTGTAGGGTTTAAGGTAAGGTCAGTGCCTCCAAGTTGTTCTTTGATATCAGAGAAGTCTAATGGTTGGTTCAAAGGTCGGTTTGGTTTTCTTATACGGGCTAAGGAATTGTGCATTCTTATGAGAGATTACCGAACAATCTCTTGTATGTCACCACCCGTAGGATTTGGAGTTACTGGTTCAACTGTGATCCCTAGATCATCGTTTGATGTGGTTGTTGTTTGAGGGAAAATGTTGTCATCTGAATGACTTCTAGTCACTATAGGTGAGTGGGTAGGTGGTGGAGGAGTCTTATGACCTCCTCGTGCCATTAATAGTTTGCAAGCCCTCCTTCTAGCGCCATTTGTTGATGGGCGAAATTGACCGCTCGTCAACTGGAGGAGTGAATCCAGTTCGGGGTTGTTTAATTAACCCAAGCTGTTTGGATTAATCCACTCCGATGGTTTTAGCAGCTCCATTGGCCGATCTAAGTCCTAAAGAAAGAGAAAAAACAAAACTAAAGAAAATGAAATAACTTGATGAATAACAATCGCTGAAAACTATAGATAGATCTAATATATATTTACAGTTTAACTGACTAATATTTATAAAATAACTCTACTTATTATTTGTACAATATATACAAATAATTCTAATTCTAAGATATATATAATATATACAGAATACGAATTTTAATCTAAATCCGTGAAAATCAAATATCAATTGATTTTTTAAACAACAGTAATGCTATTTAATCTTTTTGATTTACTTTCTTATAATGTTCATAATTGAGAAATGGAATACCAAATTGTCTAATTAAAAACTGAAATCACAGATAGTAGAAGATGTTTTAGCTATAGGAAATTTCCGTATTCATTAAACTAATGAAATTAAACTAGCAAACTGACCTGTTATCGCATCCAATATTTGTTCAGTGCGTAGCATCCAATCTCCCTATCTGATGAGGTAAACCTGCAGCAGATCCTACAATTGCTTCTCATAAATGTGAAGCAGTAATGATAGAATTCGAATGATATAACATATAAGAGATATGATCACAACAATCTCATAATTTCACAAGCAGCCACATTAAGATAAATCCTGCTGTGAAAACTTGTGTATAAGCATTCAACAAATGATGAAGATAAATCTCTTAATCCTAAGTTTGAACAAAATGATTACTGTGTGTAAAATATGGAGCATAAAATATGGATAACATATAAATTTATCATATCAACTTGTAGTAAACCATGACAGTGAAAGAAATCACAATCTAATTGCAAATTGAAACAATCATAACTTGAATAAAACCACAATATGGAAAAGCTAAAGCTGTGACCAATATTATATTTCATTCAAGTCTGTAAATGAAAAATCCATAGTCTTTCCCCAGGAAGAGATGATCTCATGTTTACAAAATAACATTCTTATATAGGTTCCAGGAACACAATGTTTCCTGTTGATAATAACAAATCTATTCCAAAAATATGGGGGATGCAACCTCTCTGATTTTACTTGATATCAAAATACAAACAACCTAATCTATTTACTAAAAACACCAAGTTCATATGGCTGGAAGATCTCAACAGTGCTTCATATATCTTTGAAAATCATGGGTTCCTGAAAACAAATAAAAATGGCAAGATTTTAGATACGTTTTCAATTGTGAAATCAAGCAATTCGAATTTTTCTAACTAGCTACAAAATCTTACGATTTTGTAGCTAGTTATAATTATAACTAGAATCATATTTTATTCAACAAACAAAACAAACTAAAGAGTAATCTATTCAAACAAATCGAGTATGCTAAATTGAGAGTGAAAAAATCATACTAAACTTTGAAAAAGATCATACCTCAAATCATGGGATTAAAAAAAATCAAGCAATCTTGGAGTTTACTATTGCTGTCGTTGCTTCCACATTCTTAAAAATGACAGATCTTGTAGTTTTTTGGAATTTGTCTTTGGATTGAGCTATGGATTGGAGTCTACTGTTCTCGTTTGTTAACGAATCCACCTAGTCTTCCAAAGATTTAAGCCGTGACTGTAGTAAGGCACATCCGTATAATACCGGTCGATCCAGGATCGACACTCATTACACTATGGCTGTAGGGATGTGCATTGGCACTGATAGCATTAACAATTGGAGAATCATCCATTTGACATGTAGGTTTGTCACGAAGTTGGATGCCAAGAAAAAAGAGGATTATCCTTTAGACACGAAGGCAAGTTACTAACATAATCGTAGGGTCTGTCAGGGAAAAGTTCATATGACAATAGATACTCTTCGTCCAAGAACCTTTCAATTTATGATTCCGAGTCTTCACTTAATTCAATTGTATTGTTTGTGTATGCAGATGGTTTAGATTTGTTTCGAGCACATCGTGAAATGAGATGACCAGTCCTTTTATTCTTATAATTAACATCGACGCTGCCCTTGTGTTTCTTCCCTATAGGTTTTTTAACGATGTTAGTGCAACTTTTAGGGTGAAAATCCAGTTGATTGTCCGATTGAGTAGCATCAGGGTAGGTTGAGGGTTCAATATTAGAGGCAAGATCACAGGACAAGAGAGGTGGAGGAGAGATGGTAGGTTTCACAAGGGTTTCTGTGATAACAGGCTTATCAACTTGTCCCAACTCACTACTGCCAAAGCCATTTTGTAACAGAAAAGAATCCCAACAATCGTTGTGTAATTGCAACTTATGCAAAAAGATAATCTTAATTAAACCATGATGAAATAAACTAGAATCAGACTTCTACCTCCTAAACCACTTTCCCATCTTGTATAGACTTCTAAGCAGGAAGTAGGGCATGTTTAATGGGAAGTCAATGAAACTCATAAGCAATCGAAGATGATACAGAAAGACTAACCCAAATATTCCTTCACATGTAATGAATTTTTTCACAATAGCAAGAAGATCATGCCACCTAGGTTTTAAAGATGAGACATGCATACCTCGATCGCAACTAGTAATTTTCCATGAGGTGAACAATAGAGTCTAGGGGACCTCTTCAACCTTTGCGTTCTTGAACCATTTTTTCCCAACAGCTGGTAAAACCGTAGCTTGACTTAAAAATTCTTCAGTCACCTCTAGCTGCACATCGCCTATCTTTTATCTGAAACAGTCGAAGGTCAATGCGAACTCTTGGGCAAATCTCAGATTGAAACCCTTAAATTTTTCAATGAATACACGCCAACCATTCCTTTCTGAATCGTCTCTGGAACTATCATATGATAACAATGTTTGGATGCCATTGGGCTCAATACTTACCACTGGATCCATGGATAACATAAGCGAATCAACATAGAACTCAGAGGTAGGGTTTGATAGAAAACCACAGAGCCATAGGCCTGAACAAAACAATGCTATGACAATTTGAAACGGTAGGCAGAGGTTTTAATCACCATGCATGGGAATGAAATCATGAAGCCCGAGGCCATAGAGGGCAATAATATCATGCTGTAATTCATATGGCACCTTGGCATATGGGTATGCATAAGGATCAAAACAGTTGAAAACCATAGTATGCACATCCATGACTTGATTACAAAGGTAAATGTATCAAATAAACATTGAACAATTAAAATTTTTATGAATCAAAACCCCATTGATATTAATCGAATATTAATGAGTGGAGGTTTTTTACTTATGTAACCAAGGCACGTTTAGGACCAAGGGGTTATAAACAAGGGAAACAATCAAGTTCATAGAAAAATATGACAATTCAATGATAGACCATATGAATAGTTTTCCTTCATAAAAAATCGAAACAAAGTGTCAATTCCAGCTGTGAGTTTTCATGCTTACAGTCATGAAAACAAAAATCGAAAGGAAGATGTGTAAAAAGCGACAAGTGACAAGTGTCGTTTAGTGAGAACGATCATGATGAGTAATGATAATTTAAAAACCCTGCGTAGGCAGCTTATAAAAAATAGAAATTATATTATTCCTGCCAACAAGTTTTTCCTTTAAATTATTTACATTTTATCCTTTTCTTAACTATCACTGATTTTTTCCAAATTATCCTTTCAGTTATCTCTTGTGATGTTTTTATTTTCATATTATACTTATTTTCCACTTTTCTATTCTTGGGTAAAATATGAGTATCTTATCTTTCATATGATGAGACTTTGTGTCTATCATTAGACTGAGCTTGCATGGGGTTCCCACTTGTTCATTTTCCCAAAGAAAATAGACTTTAGGATGGGTAGTTGATGAAACATATGAAAGTATTGAGTCATCTTACGTCTTTTCTCTTCATTCCTTATCATCGAGTCTTCTACTTCGAGTCATTCTCCCCCCTCATCCAACAATAGGGATATGGTACTTGTGTTTTTTTCATATTATATATTCATGAGTTATCACTTTGCATTGAGGGAAGAGAGATATCAATGCTCTTATTTTCAGTAGGTCATCATGTATAGACTCTGGCACCTTATCTATAGATGATCCAGAAGCAGAGCACCTTGGTAGCCATTAGCTTCATTTTTCAGTTATCTCGCATCTGATAAGGATGAGTATCATTGGGCCTTGATTGGATGATCCATGTCATTTTTCGACTTTAGAAATTATTTCACATTGATAGGTTATACTCGTACCTTATAATTCATTATCATTATTGGTGGTGTTCCTTCGCACTTGGACAGTGTTTACATTATTTACATCTTACTAAGTGACTCTCTCCCTTGTGTCTACATCAACACATTTATAGTAGGGAGGAGTGTACAAGTTGGGTGGAAGAAGGTAGTGGATGTGGATGTGATCCCTTGTTTTTCAATTTTTCAATGGGAGGTTTATATTGATTTGAATCCATTTCCCATTGGACAGGATTTGGTATCACAATTCATCTTACATGATCTTCTTGATCAACTTACAAGACCTTTTATTATTCCACATAGTTACAGGGGTCTATTGGATACATTATTTCAGTTCTCAAATCGTATCATTTACAACTTGCAAAGTTATCATAGAGAATCACTTTTACTTTTACAGACACAAAAAATCATATGGTTCTTGAAATCCCATAGTGGGATCCCAAGCCTCGGGTCACCATTGTTAACCCTTGGATTTTCACCCTTGCAAATCCTGAATTTTAAGAGCTAACACACACTATTTGGGATGGCATTCAGATATTTTTCCATAGTTTTAGCACTTATGTGAGATAGAGGTTGGTTCTAATCAAATATAGGTATAGGAATGGTATGTGGTTTTTTTTTCTTTAGAGTTAGCACTAGAATAGTTTCACATGGATTTGAGAGGGATGTCTATTTATAACATGTGACCTTACATTTTAAGGGACAGTGACTGGAGACTCATTTGATAGTTTTTAGAATAGAGAGTTGGTCCTTCCATGATACTAAGCCCGATGAAAATTTTCCACGCGACATGTGAGTACTTTCTATTTTTAGTAGGTTTTTCTCTAGGATTTAAATCAGGATTTTGAGTGTACCTTATTGATCCTTCAGAAAATTTGAGTCTATTAAACCTTTTTTGGGATGACATGAAAGTAATTTATATTTTTAGTAGGAAGAGATCGAGGGGTCGGATTATGATTCCAATCATATATCTGGGTCCTATTATCACACAATTTGTATTTTCCCAAATCCCAAGGCAAGTGAGGTAATATTGGCGTAACAAGGGGGTGACCTATCACTGTCACCTTAATAGGAAACCCCTTTCTATTTAGGAGTATATCAATATTACCCCAAGGGAGACGTCCCGAGTGACCTAAAGGTTTGATGAAACTAAGGTAAAGATGCAAGAATACCCCCCTCCCATTGGTCACTCAAGTCAAAAGGTTCTTAAGGTATTTAAGAGATGAATCAATAGTAAAGATGAAGTGTACCTAACTATAACAAGACAACAAAGAGAAATATGAAAGATTTCAAGTACAAAATGATGTTAGTGCTTCATATGACCATGAACCTTTGAAATATAAACTAGCTGATATAAAAATGAAACAATATGAAAGTTTTCAACAACAATAAGTATTTTATAATAGCTGGAAAAAATATGCCTTGGAATTTCTTGAAAAGAAAATGAAAAGGTAGCTTTAACCAGGCAGAATGATAATCACTTGTCACAAGCAATTTTTGCAATGTTTAGCTAGCATTAAATGTCAATTTGGAAGAGAATTTGTTGCAGTTAGATGGAGGTAGAAATATTTTGTGACAACAACTAGTATTAGTGCTCAGAATTGCAAGAGAATATCACGTAAACTTAGCATTTTTCAAGTAGATTGTTTGGAAATTATCACAAGAAATTTATGAGTGCATTAGATGCAAGTTATGTGGGTGTATGCAACAAATTAATGTAGATTAATATGGATGTAGAAGTGATTTGAAAAAGAATCAAGTTAACTAGTGAATTAGTCTAGTTTAGAGTTAGTAGAAGTTAGCAAAAGATTCAAGGAAGAGAGTTTGAGTGTCTTTTTGATCAATTCTCCACTAAATCAAGTTGACCAATGCCTTTATGGGGTAATGGAGTCAATAGGTGACAAAATTCACTTGGGAGTAGTAACATCAATGATTATACTTGTCTAAGTGGAGAATGGATCTTAGAAGAGTTAGCACTTGAAGTCTTCTGGGATCCAAACTTTAAGGGGGTGAGATACTAGAGAGTAGGAACTTCTAGGCCCTAGCTCCTTCCTCCTCCTTGGACTATTGAAAGATATTAAGAGGAACACTAACTAGATAATCACTTCTAAAGTCGTAGTATTTTAGGGCTTTAGAAGTTTATATAAGTCAAATCACTTTAGTAAAGTCTAGCAAATGAAGAGAAACGAAGTAGTATCTTAAGTCCTTTATTCGTAGGGTTTTCCAAGAAAGAAATCTCATAATATTTAAAATGAACAAGCAAATATACCATAATCCTTCAAAATCAAATGAAAATTTTAAATTTACTTACTTCACCAAGAATAATCAAGCAATAAAACCCTATATTGCCAAGCAACTTCACCAGGAAATGATCCAAGTTGCAAATTTTAGCCTCCAAGACAAGTGTGCCTCCCTATTTCAGGAAATAACTCCCAAGTAGGGTGCAAATTTAAGACACTCTCTCTTTTGAGAGGAGTTGTGATGAAAAAATCTGAGTAATTTATCTCTATTTATACAAAGCTTCGAACCTTAATTAATTTTAGTTCAAATAAAAGGATGACATGGCCAATTTACAAAAAATTCAATTTTGACATAAATAAAATCAATTAACACCTGAAAACATCTCCAAGGGTGAAATCATTCCCTTATAGGGTGACATTGATCCACTTAGGTGTAACGTTGAGCTCTTGATGCATAATGGTTGGCCTCCAAAGGCCCTAGATGATTCCCACACGTGCCACCTAGCTCACAACTGCCTCCAAAATGTAAAACCTAGCTCTGGATGATGTCTAGGGTTATGATGGTGACGTATTGGGCTCTCAAAGTTCAATGTATAGGTGGGAAGGAAAGACCCCTATGGGTCTAATTATTGTAGAGCATTTCCAAGGGAAATGTCCTTCTTTCTTCTTGGTGCAAATATCTGATGTCATTTTTCCCCTGGATAGGGTTACAACATCCATCTGTGGGATCCTAGCCCCATGGAGGTATGAGCTAGTCATTCCCTCATGTGTACCTATCCATCAAACAAGGTCCTGCAACAATAACAAATATTTCCTCTAGGGTGTTAGGAACCAATTATCAATATAGCATAGAAAAACCTCAGAATAAGTACTCAACGCCTTGAAAAAGAGAGAAATTCAGATAATAATCCTTTTCGAGGGGAAACCTCCTTATGCCCACATAAATGTTCAATTACAAGATGATTCAAAATGAAAATGTTTCCTTGGTATATATAGGAGACTATGAGGTATAATTACAACTAGTGGAATAAATCCAACATAAATAAAATAACATTACTAATGTAATATTCCCCAATTAAGGGGTAATGAGCCACTATTTAGGGATTAACATGCCACTCCCCTTGAGAAAAGGATTGTCCGCAATGCTTGAGTAAATATGGATTCTTTTGTATAAAAGACTCATCTTCCCAAGTGGAGTCTGCAGCCGATAGTTTCCTCCATTTAATGAGATACTCTGAAATGGATCTATTCCTCAGCTAGCGAATTCTTGTGTCAGTGATGGCTTCAGGATCCAATATGATTTTTCCTTCCTCTTCAAGTTCTGGAAATATAGTTTGAACTGGGTTCTTGTCCCCTATAACCTTATTTAAGCATGAAACATGGAAAACTAGGTGTACTCGTGAAGATGCAGGCAACTCCAACTTGTATGCCATAGTACCACTCTTTTGCAACACCTTATAAGGGAGATAGTACTTTGGTGATAATTTATTATCCTTCTTGGTTTGATTGAGGGACATCTGTTTGTATGGTTGTAGTCTTAAAAATACCCAATCCCCTAATTCAAAACTTCTTTCACTACGATGTTGATCTGCTTGTTGTTTCATGCGATTTTGTGCCATGGTCAGGCTGTCCTTTAATATTTGGAGAACTTGTTGTTGATGCTCGATGTGATATTTCACTTCTTGAGCCTTAGATTTTTATTTTAGATAAGAAGTGATGGAAGGAGGGTGGTATCGATAGAGTTCCATAAATGGTGTCATTTTTGTTGCAGTATGATAGGAAGTGTTATACCACCATTCTGCCAAGGGTAACCATTTGAACCATTTTGTTTGTTTATCAGAGACAAAGAAATGAAGGTATCCTTCCAGACATTTGTTCACTATCTCGGTTTTTCCATCAGATTGAGGATGATAGGATGAGCTATGAGCCAATTGAGTACCCAAACAAGAAAATAATTATGTCCAAAAATGTCTAGTGAAGATGTGATCTCTATCACTTACAATAAACTTTGGGCTGCCATGTAGCTTTTGAACTGTTTCCATGTATGCAGTGGAAACTATACTAGCTTTGAAGGGATGAGATAGTGCACAAAAGTGTGTGTACTTGGTCAGTCTATCAACAATCACCATGATGACACTCTTTCCTTCAACTTTGGTAACCCTGTGATGAAATACATGGAAGCTTCCTCCCAGTGCTGACTTGGGATGGCTAATGGTTGTAAAATATGCGAGGTCTTAATTAGAGATGATTTTAAGGATGGAAATTTATTTTAAAATGTAGAACCCTTGCCGAATCTTGCTAAATCCTTCATATGCCAACTATAAATGATTGACGATATTTTTGAAAAAATATCCAAATTTCTAAGGATTTTATATAGTTTTTATAAAATTTTGGCAATTTTTAAGGTGAAATAATTTTATCCTATAGAATTTGGGCGAATAATTTTAAAAATAGCGAATCTTGTTTTTGGAAAACCATGGAAAATTAGCCCATGAGCAAAATTTAGCCCCTAAAATCATCCCTAGTCTTAATTGTTTCCACCTTATTTTGTTGGCAAACCGAACATTTTGCCACAAACCTTTGAACATTAGTTTTAAGGCCATCCCAAAAACATTCCTTCTTGACCCTATGGTAGTTTTAAAAAAATCCTGAGTGCCCTCCTACTGGAGAGGTGTGCAATTCCAATAGTACTTTTTGTTTGAGTTGGGAGTTCTTACATAAATATAAGCAATCTTTGTACCATAGTGAATCATTTTTCAATGTAAATGTATCTGATGTACTGGAATCCTACTGGAACCTTTGAATCAGAGTCCACACTTTTACATCATTCTTCCATTCATCCTTTGCTTCTATTATCCAATCGGGTTGGATGATCGAGATCGCACAGAGAAAGGCCTCAACATCTTCATCCTTCGTTGAGAGTGCATCTGCCACAACATTTTGCTTCCCTTTTTTATAGATGATTTCAAAATCATAACCCAATAGCTTGGTTACCCATTTTTGTTTTTCTTCTGAAGATAGTCTTTGTTCCAAGAAGTATTTTAGACTATCATGATACGTTTTGACCTTGAAGTGCCTACCTATTAGGAAAGGGTGCCATTTCTTCAATGCATGTAGTATTTCCATCATCTCCTTCTTATAAATGGGTTTATGTAAGTCCTTTCCCTTGAGTGGTTGACTTTAAAAATCCAAGGGCCTTCCTTCTTGCATTAGGACAACACCAATTCCATTTCCCAAGGCATCAAATTCAACAATAAAGGTTTTTTTTTAAGTCTGGAGTGGTCAAGACAAGAGATTTGCACATCACCTCTTTAACTTGCTCAAAATATTTAGTTGCCTCTGGAGTCCATGAAAATGCATCCTTCTTAGTTAGTGTCATTAAAGGTGTTGTGATTCTTCCATGGTACCGAACAAACTTACGGTAGTAACCTGTCAAACCCAAAAATAATCTAAGATTCTTCAATATTTCGGGACTTAGTCAGTCCATCATGGCCTTAATCTTGTTAGGGTCTACCTTGAAACCTTCATGAGATACAATATGACCCAAATACTCTACCTCCTTCACTCCAAAGAAACATTTGGATGGTTTGGCATATAGTTGTTTCTCCTTTAGTAGTTGTAGCACCTTGTCAACATGTTTCACATGATCTTCCCAAGACTTGCTATAGATTAGTATATCATCAAAAAATACTAACACAAATTTTCAAAGGAAGGGCTTGAAAATGGAATTCATCAATCCTTGGAATGTGGAAGCTGCATTTGTAAGGTCAAAAGGCATGACCAAAATTCATAATGGCCTTCATGAATTTGAAATGTTGTTTTTGGGATATCTTCTTCCTTCATTCTAATTTGATGATACCCTGAACGAATATCCAACTTTGTGAAATAGATTGCTCCATGTAGTTCATCTAAAAATTCATCAATGACAGGAATGGGAAACTTATCTGTAATAGTGATCTTGTTGAGCTCTCTATAATATGGACACATACACCATGAGCCATATTTCTTCAATACCATTAAAACCGATGCAGAGTAAGAGCTTTGGCTAGGTCTAATAATGCCAGCCTCTAACATTTCTTCAACCATGCGCTCAATTTCACTCTTCTGGGAATAAGGGTATCTGTATGGCCTGATGTTAGGAGGAACACTCCCAGGAATTAGGTGAATATCATGATCATGATTTCAAGTGGGTGGAAGACCTTTGGGAATATCTTCAAATACTTTGGAATGCTTATCAATGATCCCTTGGAGATCTAGAGGAGTAGATGGCTTAGATGTTTGAACATCTATTGAGCATAGTTGTGCAATAACACCTTGATGCCCCTTTTTCAATAATTTTGTCATCCCATTGGATCTTATCACCTTATCGAGTTTCCTTGTGATACCTCCTAACTCAATTTCTTTTCCTTCCAATGAAAATTTCATGAAAAGTTCTTGAAAATTAAAAGCCATTGTTCCTAATGATTGTAACCATTGGATTCCTAGTACAACATCAGCACCACCCATGGGTATAGAAATCATTGGACTATTCATTACATATTCCCCCATAGTAAGATTGATCTTATTGAATTTTCTTAAGCAATTGATAGTTCCTCCATCTGGAATCATTACTTGAAACTTTGGTGCTGGATATACAAAGCAATTGAGATCTTTGGCTAATTTATAGTGAATGAAATTATGAGTACTGTCAGAATCAATTAGGACTATTACCTTTTTCTTTTTGATATATCCTTCGATATTGAGGGTTTGAGGAGTGCTAATTCTAGCCAATGCATTACACGATATCGTTGGAGTCAACTCTTCAGACAAAATTGATTCTAGGTTTTCATCTTGAGATGGTTCTTGTTCTTGTTCTTCTTCCTCTTCACAATCTATGTAGATTAATTTCTTCTCCCCACACTTATGTCCCTTACTGTACTTGTTGTCACAATTAAAGCATAAACACTTTTCTTTTCTTTCCTCCAATTGTTGAGGTGTCAACCTTGTAGGTTGAGGTGTTTTAGAAGAAGGAGCATTATTCTCTCTATAGATGTTAGGATTGGTCCTTCTTGTAGCAATAGCCATATTTTTACTTTCCACATTTCTTTCCACCCTAAATGCATTCTCCAATGATTTGGGTTCCCAAAGGCGAACCTCATGTTGAATGTTATCTCTTAAAGTTCCTATGAATACATCAATCAAGCTCTCATCTAGAATATCTGTTACCTTTATATTCAATATTTGGAAGTTCTCAATGTGCTCTGTAACTGAACCATTTTGCTTGAGATTTATCAATTGGCTAAAGAAGGTATTTCTCCTTGTATCCTCATAGTGTGCTATCATTTCTTCTGTGAAAATTGTCCAAGTGAAGAGTGATTTGCAAGAACAAAGCCATATATACCATACAAATTGATTGGGTTCTAAATATAAAGAAGCAATTTGTACCTTTTGTGTATGTGGCACATTATGTAGATCAAAGAATTGCTCCATTTGAAGTATCCATGTGATAGGGTCCTTACCATCAAACTTTCTCATATCGATCTTAGGAACATGGTTTGTGTTCAACCCAAAGTTGGAGTTTCTCCATTATTGATTCACCTTCCTTGTGTCCTCATCATGAATTTCATGGGATACATTTTCACTTCTAGGTGTCCTCTCTATTACGAGATTTTTCAATACTTCCAAGATCTCCTCTTTTAAACCATCCATCTTTTCCTCCAACTTAATTTCCGTCTAGGGATGATTTTAAGGATGGAAATTTATTTTAAAATGTAGAAACTTTGGTGAATCTTACTAATCCTCCATATGCCAACTATAAATGTTTGGCGATATTCTTGTAAAAATATTCAAATTTATAAGGATTTTATATAGTTTTTATTAAATTTTGGCGATTTTTAAGGTAAAATAATTTTATCCTATAGAATTTGGGCGAATCATTTTTAAAATAAAGAATCTCGTTTTTGGAAAAACCATGGAAAATTAGCCCATGAGCAAAATTTAGCCCCTAAAATCATCCATGCTTCTGTTTCTTGTCGTTCATCTTTTGTTATTGTCTTCTTTTGTAAATCATTTATGTCCCTACACATTTTTTCACCTTCATCAAGAGTCCAAGTAGGATTGTCTGGAGGATTATTTGGTGTAGAAGTTCCCTTTCTTGGTGGCATTTTGGCCAAGTATCACTTTAAACCTTGATTTTGATGTGATTCTTCTAGACAATATTGCTTTTATTATATCTCAAAAATTTCTGCCCTTCTGAGTAGGTAATTTTCTTTTTTGTAGTTCTCTAATATTTCTTCTCTGCAATGCCATGGGTCTGATCAAAATTGGATGTGCCAAGTGGAATTTATTGTAACTTCCCCACAACGTGTGGATTTTTGTCCTTTCTCGGAGATCTCAATTATATAGCGTGCTCCGCACAAAATAATTGATATAAAATTTTGAAACTCGTACCAGAAATAATGAAGACTGTCCAATATCCAATGCAACCAGTCTCACTCAATTTGGATAGTCTAGGAAGAATTTATGATTTTTTTACCTGGAACACCTTCTTGAGACTAGTCAATAGGACTACTCAGATACCCTATCTTCCACATGGTGTATCTACAAATGCATGATATACCAGAAGCTGCAATTTTTACCACATATATCTTACTACTTTCTGTGAATGTCCTCTGGCATTCAGGGTCTGAAATGTTACATAAACGTTTCTATAGAGAAAATTTAGCAATGAATCATTTCAGAATGATTCCAGAACCCTATCTTGCACAGGTTGTATCTCCAAAAGTATAAGGCCTCAGGAGATGAAATTTTAATTGATATGTCTACTAAATATCCTCCAAGCCATTCCTTCTGAAACATTGTAGAAAAAAAGTTATAGCGAAAATTCCAATGTGTGTCAGGTGTAGCAGCAAAACCCTGAGACCTTGAGGTTTGATACCATATGTTAGGAACCAATTATCAATAAAACATAGAAAAATATCAGAATAAGTACTCAATGCCTTGAAAAAGAGAGAAATTTAGATAATAAGCCTCTTTGAGGGGGAAACCTCCTTATGCCCACATAAATGTTCAATTACAAGATGATTTAAAATTAAAATGTCTCCTTGGTATATATAGGAGACTAGGAGGTATGATTACAACTAATGGAATAAATCCAACATAAATAAAATAAAATTACTAATGTAATATGCCCCAATTAAGGGGTAATGAACCACTATTCAGGGCTTAACATAGGGGTTGATAAGTCACAGGGATCATAACATGTAAATAACATCCAATAATTAAATTACCCAAACATGTTCATCAAAACCACCTTTACCCAGAAAAATGTTGAAAGACAAAATGAAATTTGACAAGTCAGATTTGGAAAAGGTCTCAGAGTGTTCTATTGGGATAATCTTCCTTATGTTTGGGTGTTTCCCAAGTGGGAGACAATCTAGGTCATGTAAGTGTATGAGGTGGCATGGGGTAAGTGTTTGGGCATGGGGTGCAGTGATAACAGGGAAATGTAAGTCTTACCTGTGGGTTCCTTTGTAGAAGGAGAGATGCACCTTGTCATAGATTCCATTATTTCCTATTCCATTTACTACATTTTATTCTTACCTTTATTATATTTTGATATTTTTCTTTTGTTCTTTAAGGGAAGAGTTGAGGGACACTTTCCTGGATTGGTGACCAGAGGTGACAACGTTATCCACAAAAAATTCACAGAGATGAGAAGGATGACTCGTGATGATACCCCCTTTCTCTTGTCTATGCCACCAAGAGCCACTGCCCTAGTTTGGTGACCAGATAGGTGGTAGTTTCATACCACTATATTCCAATGGTAATAATAGATCATCTCATGATGAGACCTCATATCCACCAAATAGTACCTTGAGTGTTTATTTATCTTATGGGTTCCCTTTTCTTACTAAGAAGATTTTTACTTCTTTCTTAGGAATCCCTAGGTGAAGCATCTCAAAGGTTTTAAAGGATTTTAACTCTTGATAGCTACTTTTAACCTATGGGCCTTTATCCCCTTCTTCCCACAAGGCAAGGTACAACCCTTCCTAGTGTGGCCAATCCCAATGCCCAAACAAATGTAGGGGGATATGGGAGGAATAAGGATGGAAAGTGGCAAGTATGGAGGGAACGAATGATGACCTTTCATAGACCAACCCAGTGACAAACTATCCTAAAGGGAGATCAACTGACTAGGGCACCATGTCACCCTTCTAGGTGTGAGCAGGTCAAAGAGCATAATTTCCAAGAAAACCATTATGATATGGAGAATTCAATGCAACATATTCAAGTGCTTCAAGAATCATAGTGACACATACCATGATACATGGGCTCATTACCTCATGGAGCAATACTTACCCTTTCAAAATTCCTATTATTTAGTATAATTATCCCTAACATTGTCCCTATTCCTCTATTTCCCATGTGTGCCTATTTTTTCATTTACTATTGTATACCCTTTCTTTAATTATCTCTCCTTTTTCCCATTAATTCACTTTCCATCTCCCCCTTTTAGCCTTGTACGTGCGCCCTTTCTTGGATTTAACCTCTCCTTCATGCATCCATTTATCTATTTTCTTTACCACATGTACTTTCCACCCTTAAATATTCCTTGATTTATAAATTTAGGGCACAACTCCTTTATTTTCCCATGCACACTCTTTATTTATTTACTCCACTGCACTTCCTACGTCCCTAATTCATGCACCTTAGTTCCTGAATTTTAGGGTGTACCTCCTTTTCACCTCACATATCCTCCCTATTTTTATCGTTTATCTCCCATTTTCCATGCACTCACCCTCATTATTTCTCCTCCCATGTGTTAAACCTATTTTCTCCCTCATACATGTGCATATTTATTTTCCTCCCACGCGGATCACCCTTTTATCATCTCTCACTCCTCTTTCACTCTCACACATGGGATTTTTTACCTCATTTCACATGTGTTATTCACTCCCGTTACTTCTTCATGAACTTTCCTATCCCATCTCCTTCTCTCATGCACCTTGATGGATTCTTTTTCGGAGAACTACACCCCTAGAGACTATATATTGGAGTGTTCGTCACATGTTTATGGTGGGATTTTTGTAGCAGTAGCATAAGATATCTCTCTCTCTTTTCTTATTATCTCCTAGTATAACTACTCTCTCTTTGAGAAAGGACAATCATTGTACAAGTTTTGGAATTTTCTATTGTGGCATAATCAACCCTTTGGAAAGACTTTTAATAAATATGTGTTGTGTTTTCATCGAACTTTCCTTGTTTTCAGTATTATGTTCTTACTTTGGTCCATTGATTAGAAGCTTTTAACACTTTTAATGATCAATTTCATTATTTAAATTGGGTTTATTTCCTTATTTATTTCATATTTATCATTATAACACTACAATATCCATCCAAACTACTTTAAACTATCATTTCCTAATGCTTTAGCAGAGTGTTTACACATTTTCCAATGCAAATTTGTTATTCTTTTTGTGCTCTTTTTTGTAGAAAATCAGGTTCAAATCAATATCCCAGTACCTAAGGATTCCCCATGAGGTTGGAATGCACCAAAAAAAATGGAGAGGAGAATTGATCATGACAATTTGGTGCATTCTTTAATTTAATTATCCACTTTTCCATCATTGATTTCTTAATTATAAGATCTGATTGGATGGTAAAAAAGACTACTAACAAATTGTTGCCATTGTTGGGGAATGCAATCCTTGGTAACAATAAAATTAGTGAGTTTTATTTAGATTTTTATAGTTTATTTTAGATCACCTGGAGACTCCAGATAATATAGGGACGACTTCACGAGGGAAATTATAAAATAAGATCATATGTTTTAGATTCCCTCACAAGGTCGTGTTCCGACCTTGAGATAAATATAACATATATTTTGGAAGAATACTATTCTTTCACCAGGATCTCCTTTCGAATTTGGTAAGCATATTGAGTTCTTTGATAAGTTGTATCATGAGAAAAATGGAGATTCTGACCACAACACCTTCATATTTAGTTTTATTTTCATCTCAAGACAATACTATGTTAGTAGCTATGTTTTTTTCAATCTCAAATTAACAATATGGTCGCAACTAAGAGGCTATGAGTAAGGTGGAGATTATCTACTTTTCACCCACTGAGTTTTGTTGCATTCCAAAATTACCCTCATGATTTCTTTGCAGGTCACTATCTTAAATGCTTACCTCGGTTCATAAAGAAGTTTGGAGTGTCAGTTAAGGATCACTTGGCTAAGACTTTAAAAGTGGTGGATGATTTTGGAATGGAATGTGAGGATTTGTTGATGAGTATGTTTGGGTCGACCCTCGAGGGGGAGGGAAGAACATGGTACAAATCCATTCCTGATGCCTCCATTGATGTATGGTATTCATTCCAAGTGAATTTACTTGAAATATGGGTGGATAAACTAGGTAGTTTTTCTCTAATTAATGCTTCTGATAATATTAAGAAGAACGGGGATGATACTTTAATTGATTTTACAGCTTGTTTTTCTAATACTTACTATAAAACTCTTGCTACTATAAGGCCTAATGTTGTTTATGCTTTGATTTGTTATAATGAGGCATTTGATGGAATTTTTGGTACTTTTCTAACTAGTGAGGAACCTCAAAATATGGAGGAGGCCCAAGCTGCTTCTATTAAGTTAGAAAGATATTTTCTTCCATCATATGGTTTCCTTTATATTCATTATTTTCAGCCATTGGTTGTTACACGAGTGCAGGAAGTCCTTGTTATTGAAGATGAATGAGAAATTGCATTGTTTCAGGTTCCCATAGATGAACATGATGATGATGGCTAAGTCTTAAATGACTAGGAACAAGTAGCTGCACCAATTGAGTCATATGCATAGTTCCAGTAAGATGAACATGAAAATTCGAAGTCTCAACAATGTTCATTGGTTCCTTCTATTATTGTTGATGAAAAATTTCAAGAGGAGGAACCACAAGTCAACCAAGTAGAAATTAGTCAACAAGAGGTTTCATCCTTTTCTAGAACAACAATGGTTCATGAATATCTTGATCAAATACCATTAAAACAAGAGGAACCAATTTTAGTTCAGCCAAAGGATATATCCCTCATATTTTTCCTATGGTGCTACATGTAGAGGTAGTTCATCATGATCCTAGGATTAATTAGTGCTTGGATATAAAGGTTCATCATGACTCGATTGAACTTAGGATGATAGAGGTATTTCGGTAGGTAGATTCAAAGAGTTTTGATTCTCATGCATTCATGTTTATTACTATTGAAATACCATACTCTAAATCCCAATTATCCTTTAATCAATCGACACCCTTCAGTTATGCCTTTACTAGAAGGTACAATAAGGAATCTTTCCATAATAGGAGATTTCATGGTGAGTTCCACTCGAAGACTAAATTTTTTGATCACTCCCGTTGGAATAATAGTTTGGCTCCATGGTTTACATTGGTACTTTGATTATGAGTATTTAAACATGGAAACTTTGAGGTAAAATATGTTTTTAGGGGTAGTTGTCACTCCTTTTTGCATGTTATTTCAATCTTTCTTTATTGGTGATGTTTAGTTTTAAGGACAACAATTTATGTTTCCCTTCAAATTTTTTCCTTTCAATTATTTACCTTTTATACTTTTCCTAAATGTCACTGATTTTTTCCAAATTATATCAGCATGTGGTTGTCTCTTGTGATATTTTTTTTTTCATAGTACAATTCTTTTCCACTTTTCTATTCATGGGTCAAATTTGAGTGTTGTATCTTTCGTATGAAGGTACTCTCTGTCCATCATTAGACCAATCTTGTATGGGGGTCCCATTTGTTCATTTTCCCAAAGCATTGAGAATTTAGGATGGGTAATTAAAGAGACATAGGAAAGTATTCAGTCATATTATGTCTTGTCTCTTCATTCCTTATCATTGAGCCTTCTTCTTTGAGTCAATCGTCCCCCTCATCCAACAATAGGGATATGGTACCTATTCTTTTTCTTCATATTATATCTTCTTTAATTATCACTTTGCGCCGAGGTAAGAGAGAGGGCACTACTCTTATTTTCAAAAGGTCATCATGTATCGAATTTGACACATTATCTACAAATGATACAGAAGTAGAGAACCTTCGTAGCCACTATCCTCATTGGAATTTATCTTACATTTGAAAAGGATGAGTATCATTGGGCCTTGATTGGATATTCCTTGTCATTATTCGAGTTCAAAACTTCTTTCAAAATGATAGGTTATGCTCGTACTTTATGACCCATTGTCATCATTGGTGGTGTTCCTGCAAAATTGTGAAGTGTTTTGCAAGATACCAGATATATAAAATATGCAGAACATAAATGAAATGCTAGAAATGGCAGAATAACAATAAAATATACAGCATAATCTTCACAATACACAGAAATGATATGCGAAATAGCAATAGAAATAACACTTTGATTCAGATAGCAATGTTCACAGGCCTCTTCGAGGGGGCAACCTCCAGTCGAGCAACACTCTGTTACAATAATCTCCAAGCTAGGTTTTTCATACCCTCGACCCTTATTTATACTAAATATGTCTATTAAGAGAA
>ML781699.1:290164-312123 GCA_009831015.1 Picea engelmannii | reverse complement strand
AGTAGTACTCGGCCCAATATCTCAGGGCACTAACTAAGGAGGATAGACCATACCCTTATCCGTACTGCCTGACTACCCAGGTACTAGAGAGTATCTTCCCAAGTGTTGTTCTCGGTGACACTATAGTAGTCCGACGACCGATAGGTTTATCTAAAGAGAGCTTTAGGAAATCTAGGCCAATCCGTACACAGGTGTTGTCTGATGCGGTACCACTCGAAGGGGTACCAACAAGGGTTACAAGGGTGGCCAAAAGATGTGCGCTTAAGAACCACTTGTATTTCCTGCATGTATGAATCCTTGAACCGCGGGTTTATGCGCGTAATGACAGATCTTTGTGGCTTAAAGACGTCGAAATACATATCTAACCTGGAAAAAAAATACCCACAATTTCTTCCAAGGAAAGTGCTCTGATACCACTTGCAAGATACCAGATATATAAAATATGCTGAACAGAAATGAAATGCTAGAAATGGCAGAATAACAGTAAAATATCCAACATAATCTTCACAATACACAGAAATGATATACGAAATAGCAATAGAAATAGCACTTTGATTCAGATAGCAATGTTCACAGGCCTCTTCGAGGGGGCAACCTCCAGTCGAGCAACGCTCTGTTACAATAATCTCCAAGATAGGGTTTTCATACCCTCGACCCTTATTTATACTAAATATGTCTATTAAGAGAAGCATCTAGAGGAAGATCCTTCTAGAAGAAGAATCTTCTATTAGGTCTTCTTGCATCCGCCTTATTCTATTTTATTGAAAGGCCTTATTAATATTGACCTTTATTACATCCGAATACATTGATCTACCTATGTGCGGGTTAGGACCTTAACATGTTTACATTATTTACATCTTACTAAGTGAATCTCTCTTTTGTGTCGACATCAACACATTTACCGTAGGTATGAGTGTACAAATTGGGTGGTAGAAGGTAGTGGATTTGGATGAGACCCCTTTTGTTTACATTTTTCAGTGGGAGGTTTATATTGATTTGAATCCATTTCCCATTGGACATGGTTTGGTATCACAAGTCAGCTTACATGATATTCTTCATCAACTTACAAGACCTTTTCTTCTTCCACACAATTACAAGGGTCTATTGGGTACATTCTTTAAGTTATCAAAGAACATCATTTACAAATTCAATATTTATCATAGATCATTAGTTTTAGTTTTATAGATAGAGAATCATATGGTTCTTGACATCCCACAATGGGATCCCATCTCCTTGAGTCACCATTGTTAACCCCTCAATTTTCACCCTTGCAAATCTTGAAGTTTAAGAGATAACACACACTATTTGGGTTTCCTTTCAGATATTTTTCCATATTTTTAGCATTGGTGTGAGCCATACGTTGGTTCTAATCAGAGATAGGTATAGGAATGGTATGTGGTTTTTTTTGCTTCATAGTTAGTGCTAGCATAACTTTATATGGATTTGAGAGGGATGCCTATTTATAACATGTGACCCTACCTTTTAGGAGACAATGACAAGATAATCATTTGATAGTTTTGAGAGTATATATTTGGTCCTTGTATGATACTAAGCCGAATGGAATTTTTCCAGGCAACATGTGAGTACTTTCTATTTTTAGCAGGTTGAGCTCCAAGGTTTAGATTAGGGTTTTGAGTGTACAGTATTGATCCTTGAGAAAATTTGAGTCTATTTGGTCTTTTCCGAGATGACATGCAAGTACTTTAGTTTTTTAACAAGAAGAGATCGAGGGGCCAAATGATGAATCTAATCATATATCTGGGTCCCTTACATAAAATCAAATCCAATGAGCCTATTTGAAGCGACATTCAAGGACTCACTATTTTGAGTAGGTGGAGCACCGAGGCTGTTATCGAATGAATCGGTAGGTGCAGACACTAACTGATCTCCCTAGATCCACCTAGATCTAGAACAAAACAGGACATGCCATGAATCTTTCTCTAGGTTGCAGTCATTGAATATACTACCGAGAAGGAATGAGTGACATACCTTTATATGACTTCCTTAGGTCTCTGTTGTTCCTACTTCACTCCAGTTCTCTTGTGAAATCAGGTCCAAGATAACACAAACCAACCAAAGTGAAGATAACAAAGTATATTCAATGTCAAGCTATGCATATGATCAAGGAGTTATGCAATAAAATAAGAGTGATTTTATGGGAAAGGGACATGCTATTGTATTATATCAAATGAAAGTAGAAGAAACAACCAGATCGCCTTGATGTCGCAAGCTTCCTTTCAGTGGTCCTTGGTTCAAACACACACACTTTCTCTACACTTGCATGAAGAAGATCTGGTACAACTTGATAGACAAATAGAGTCTTCAAGCTTCAATCCAAACAGGGTTCTTCACACAATTCTTTTATCAATTCTCCATTCAATCTTGCTTAACCTCTTCCTTGAGAAACCTTTCATTATATGGGAGAAGGAGAGATGGTTAAAGGAATGAGGATGATCCCACTAAATCTGAGAAGTCAATAAGATTCCAACCATGTGAATGCCAACTCATTTTCTAGAATATTCCCTTCTAGAACCTTCATAATCGCTTCTCTTTTCCAAGATTTGAAACAGGTTCGCACCCTACCTATAGAGAAGACTGCGAACAGTTCACACTCCAAGTATAGGGTTTCCTGTGAGAACGAAGGATTTTCGCACCCTATAACATAGGTAGCCTACAAACTCATCTTATAAATATGCTTTTTGGAAGAAGACAATAGTCATTTTTCTCAAGAAAAAGGTATTCATGAGAACCTGGACACATAACTTGTAGAGACATCACTAGAGTGACCAAAATAATGTGTAACATAATGCCCCCCAAAGTATGAGGCTAGATCTCATGACAACTGAAATACTTTGTAAAATGCATGTGTGTGTCATAAATAAGGAGCACACCTAATTGGAAACCTACAAACAACCAAGCATCTGCAGAATATAATACCAGTTCTGAGGCAGGCATTCCCATGCTCAGATCACAAATGAATGAAATCATAAACATAGGTCATGTCCACCAATCATACATCATGGATCCATGTCATTAAAATGCTACATAGCCACCAGGAATACACTATGGATCTATGTGAGAAGACTTGAATTAAGACATAGCCACACGACATACAAAGTGGATCTATGTGTCGATACAAATTATACATACTCCATTGCAACCTGGATAAAAAATATGAGACACAGGGTCTTCAATCCCGTCACCTGAAAATACGAATCTAGCCATGTGATTACATGTGTTGAAGTCAAACATGGTAGAAACCACTTGATTACCGGTCATTGATGAAAATCATTAACAAGTGTGAGGGAAATCATCATTGATGTCAATGACTCCCAAGGTATCAAAGTACAATCCAACTGAATATGAATGAATGTGTTGAAGTCGAACACTCGAAAAAATCTCTCGATCAGGGGTCAATGATGTGAAACCCCTGTCGAAAGAGAAGAGACATGCCATTAAGGCATGTAGGTTCTAAGGTACTAAATGATTTCTAAGTCTTATTCCCAAATAATGAGTTGGAGTTGACGGAAAAAGACTCGTCAGAGGAAGGCCTTGATGTATCCCCCATCAATGACATGAAATAAGTAACGGATTTTGAGGGTGAATCAAAGTATAAATATGATTTGAAATAGACATAGGGAAGGCTGACATAGTAAGAATGGACATTTACAGATGGCCCACTCAATGGAGGGCTCATTTGAACTTCTCTTGAACATATGAATGACACGACAAAGGACTTGGCAACACTGACTCAAAGACGGCCCAAGATATGACCTTGTAGAAAGTCAAACAAGAGACAAATGGATTTCCCAACCTGGATTCAAATGATGAATAGGGGGTTGTCATGTTCAAGAGTGACGCTTACTGCCATTAATACGAATATGAAAACACATCCCTTTCCTAAAATTTCCCCCACCATTTCTGGCAAGTACCTCTTTATTTTTACACAAGCTTGAGGAGGATAACATATGCTTGTTGATGTAAGCTAATCCTTCAAATGAGTCCCTTGGAGTATGTTTACCGAACCCTAAGAAGGAGTGGTTCGGTCCCATTATGGGTCTTTTTATGTTTGTTTAACGAGTCCAAGGATAGAAAACTCGGGGTGTTTTCATGTTTTGAGAGTCTGAAAAACACTTAAAGAGAACTCTCCCACTTCCTTTTTTGTAAATGAGTTCGACGAGACCGAAAAAGTGATAAACTATTACCCATCGAACGTTTTCCTCAAATGTTTTAATGAGCATGAAAAGAACAAGATCACTCAACGATCTTTTCATTTTTATGGAGCGTGAAAAGAGCTTAAAGGATACTCCCTCACGTTCATCGTTTTTTTGTTACCATGACGAGTACGAAAAGATGAGAAAAATTATTCTCATGTATTTTCGAGTGCGAGAACAAACGAAGACCAAGATCAAGGTTTTTCTTAAAAAACAAAACCCTAAAAAATTAGTCGTACATGTGACAAAAAACAAATACTCATACACCATCATTCGGACTTCAAAGTCACTATATCTGCGAAAAACCATACTCACAAGGCTATTAGGGTATTAGGTTTTTTTAAGCAAAGAAAATAAAAATAATATAAAAAATCAATAAGAAATAGTAAAAAGGGAATAAATACGGGTCAAAAAACCTTTTTACCATTTCATTGTTACTTTGCCAAAAACTTTTCCAACATACCTCATTTTTCTCCAAATTTCTTTGCTCGATTGTGGGAGGTACAAGCGATCATTCGGCAAACGGTTTCAGCCAACGAGGTAATCTCCAAATTTTCCAACTTTTCCATGGTTTACTTTTGATCTTTATTGGCAATTTTAGAGTTTTGAGTCCATTTTAGGTTCGGTATATGCGCTCAAGCATTCTCACAGGTGGGCCATTCGAGACCTGTGAGAATGTAAGATTCTCGTAGATGGGCTTCAGTGTACCTACGAGAATCTCGCACTGTGCAAAAGATTCACCTGTGAGGGCCGAAAAATAGATTTTGTGTGTGTTTTTTCTCAATAAAAAATTATGCAAGAGGTTAAAACAAGTTGTTGAATTCCTTCTCATGGGTCCATTTCAGGTGTTGACCATCACAATGTTGGAATGGAGGGAAAGAGAACACGAGGAGGATGATGCCATTGCCAGGAATGATCCTGGTACAATCACTGCCCTCAAGGAATGTGGGCTCTTAAAAAATTTTAAGATCCCTGGCATGAGAGCCCAACTCAGATTGTTAGAGTACCTAGTCCACATGTGGGATGTGGATCAATAGTTATTCCATGTAGGGGTCCACACACTGACACTAGATATCAAGGATATCTATTTTCTGACGTGGTTGTCATGACATTCATACCATGTTACTTTGACCGGAGGTAGAGACGACAGACTTCCTATGAGTGAGTATGTTCACCGATATTGTGTTTCCGAGGTAGAGAGAAGCAATGGTAAGGTTTCCATTTGGGGGGTCCAAGATTTGACCCTATGGACTATCTTGTTTAGCATTGCACACATGGATGGGAGTGCAGCTCCGCACATGGCTCTCTAGAGCTATTTACAATATGCAATAGAGTGTACAGAGCCTCGGGTTTTCAACTGGTCAAACACAGTTCTCCACAATATGAAGATGCAACTGACAAAGTGAAGAAGGGGTGACCTGAAGCAGTTCAGGTATGGGTCACTTTTGGTGTCATTCTTCCTTGAGAGGGACCCACTACTGCGACTACAGATATATTGGGGTTTATCGGCCCCACAGGATCCGAGGATACTGAGGTGGTGTAACCTCATGGCTCGGCACATAGTAGGGCCTATAATCAAGTATAATGATTCATTTTTTGATTAGTTGAGGCCCTATATGATGATCATTGATGACTATGCATATGATAGTTTGGATTTTCGAGGAGATCCGGATTTGGTCTTGCCTAAGGATGTTGAGTGGGGTGACTTAGGTGAGAAGTACACATTTTGTTCTTTTTTAATTTCTTTGCAAATTTTATTATATAAAATGTTTTTATGTTTATCCAATGACTAATAAAAAATTTCTTTTGATGACATAGATGTGGGGCCGTATCGATCTCCAGGAATGTCTCCTATTCAGAGGTAAGGAGAAGCAGGTCCAGTGGTAAGATGGGATGCCGAGGACTATGAGGCAGTGGAAAAAAACTTAGAGGGGTTGACTGCGGATGTCCCGAACATCGCTATTGGGGAGATCCTGAGACATTGTCAACGCCATACTGTTGGTGTGTCTGAGTCTCTCAGTCAACTGCTCCATAGGGTAGCCCAAGAAGTTGTATGTTATCATGAGCGTCATCCGTGATGCTATTTTGTAGAAGCTATGGGTTTCATATTTTGAGATTTTGATCTTTGGACAAAAATGTTTTGTAAAAACTTTTGATCGTTAGATACATATATATGGCTTCTACTGTCTTATTTTGTGTTGGATAATACATGTGATGTTTGATTGGTTCATAAATGTCCCAAATGTATGTCTAATACATAATTAGATAAAGCATCAGTCAATGTATTTAGACATATAGGAATGTGATGATATTCGATATAATCAAAATAATGTTCCAAGAGGTGAATTCGTAAATATACTCGTAATAAAGTAGGACTTCAGATAACATAGACATTACTTAACTTTAATAATACTAGTTGTGAATCGATTCGTATAACCAGGTGGAAAATATCAAGCAAAATAGCATCAATCAACAATTCGATGACGATGCTATATTCTGCGATATTATTGGTCGCACGATCGAGGCACACACCTCGTAGACTGATAAGTTCGTTTGTAGGTGCGTAAATTTCCCATGCAGTAGAAGCAAGGTTCTGAGTACTATGACTAGTGCCATCGACAAAGCCATTGTGGGGTAGCGAAGACTCCTACATCTAGAAACCAAGAAAAATGCAAGATAAGTGGTCGAGGGCAGAGACCAAATGACGAAAACGCATAATAAAGTAACACACAAAAAGTATGATATAATAAAATATAAGTACGCATGCACATGTGATCTTAAGCATAGTACTTCTTTAAGTACAACCCATTTTTGGGTTCACTCAAAGGGATACCATCGTATTCCACCAACTCATAAGCTCCTTTCTCCAACACTTGTTTGACGATATAAGGACCTTTCCACATAGATTCAAATTTTCCATCTCCTAGCATATCCCGATCTTGTTCGTAAAGGAGGACCAGATCACCTTTGGAGAAAACACGTGGCTTGACATGTTTTTCGTATTGGGATTTGACACATTTCTTCTTGGCTTCTATAACTAGGGTAGGATCATGATGGGTTTTGTCTAGTTTCATGAGATACAATAGATGCTATTCTTCAGCAGAAGTGTTTGGGAGAAGTTCGACGACTAGTTTTAGAGAAGGTATCTCATGTTCAATCGATAAGATAGATTCTATACCATAAACTAACTGGAAAGGTGTAAACCCGGTAGTAGACTTAAAAAATGTTCGATAATCCCACAATGATGAAAACAACATCATGTGCCAACTTGTTTTGTGAATCTCTATCATTCGTCGAAGCATGGTAATGAGAATTTTGTTTATTGATTCAACTTGGTCGTTGTCTTGTGGGTAATAGGGTGTTGAGTTTTCATGGCGAAGACCCAACTTTTTGGTGATTTCAGACATCACGAAGTTTCTAAAGTGGCTACTATGATTAGTAACGATAGATTGAGGAACACCAAACCAAGCAATGATGTGATTGAATATGAATAATCTTGCAGTCTTTTTGGTATTGTCGAATGTTGGCTTTGCCTCGACCCATTTTGTAAAATAATATACGGCTACAATAATGTATCCATGCCCCCTGACTGAGTGAGGGTGACATGTCATGAAATTGATACCCCATTTTGCAAAAGGACCAATGGAGACCACAGGGTGTAGAGGAGAGGGGTGTGATCGTATTTTGTGGTTTAGGTTTGACAAGCGTGGCATTTTTGGATAGTGATTATACAATCGTTGAATAAAGAAGGCCAAAAATACCCTGCTCATAAGATATTCTGGGCAGTAGCATACCCAGACATGTGACCACCACATGCTCCAGAATGGCAGTCATTCAGGGCTTTCTTGGCTTCGTCAAACATGAGGTAGCATCGAAAAACACAGTCAATCCCACAAAGATAAAGAGTTTCACCGATGATAATATACTGATGGTCCTGATAGCTTATGCGACGATAGTTAGTGCTAGATAAATCGGGCCAGAAAGTCTAGGTCTGGAGATATATGATGATATCCCCATACCAAAGGTCATCATAATTGACCAGGAAAAGGGATTCATTGGGTAATGAATCCTCTACTACATTTTCTGTCTCAGAACAGGAAAGGTCACATATCAACTCGAAAAACACCAAGGATTTCTTGGACTTAGCGTGTTTGAATTCTAAGTCAAACTCTTGGAGTATTACGATCCATTTGGAGTATTTTTCCCCTAGCAATTGACGTGTAAGAATGTGTTACATAGGGTTGCATTTGGAAATCACAATAGTCTTGCGTAAAAGGATATAGTGTCTGAAACATTGAACATCTTGGACGGTGGCCAAGGCCTATTTTTCAACATGTAAATACTTGGTTTCGGTATTCTTGAGACTCCGACTCAAATAATAAATGACATGTTCGTCATGAGAATCATCCTCCCGAACGAGAACCATAGTGATGGTATAGTCCGAGGCTGCGAGATAAAGGAAATAATCTCGACTGTAATCAGGTGGGAGAAGTAGTGGGGTACGGGTTATGGTGAGTTTTAAAGCGTCGAAATCTTTATTGGCAGTGGTATCCCATACAAATTCAGAACCTTTCTTGAGAAGTCGAGTAAAACCAAGAGTTAACTCAACATAGTTTGGGATGAAACGATGTAGAAAGTTTTCCTTCCCTTGCATACTTTGTAGCTGGCGAAGTGAGGAAGGAGGAGGGAGATTGAGAATCTCCTTGACCTTCAAAGGATTTACCCTGATCCCTTGACATGAAACAATAAAGCCTAGAAACCGGTCGGATTCTACACAAAAAACACATTTGTGGGGATTCAAGCGTATATGGTAAAATCGACAGTAAATAAAAATGGCGCGGAGGTGTGTTGGATGATCCACACGGCGCATGGAATGAGAGAGTAAGTCATCAAGATATGGCTGCACAATGTGCTTTATATCATGAAAGGCATAAGACATAGAACATTGAAAATTTGCGCCAGCATTCCTTAAACCGAATGGAAGTTTCCAGTAGGTGAAAGTGCCCCAAGGACAAATAAAAGAAGTCTTGTGTTGATCTACGGGTACGATATTGATTTGATTGTATCCAGAGAAACCATCTATTAGAGAGAATATTTCACTTCCATCACAATCATCGATGATCTGGTCAATGAAGGGGGTAGGAAAGTTTTCTTTAGGACAAGATTTACTAATGTCTCTATAATCAATGCACACACGGATCGTACCTTGTTTCTTGTTAATCAGAACAAGATTGGAAACCCATTAGTTAAAGCCACAGGGTAAATAAATCCATCTTTGAGAAGTTTCTCAACTTCAATCTTGATAGCGTCTGCTTTATGTGGATGGACCGGATGAAGTCATTGCCGAACAGGTTTAACTCCTGGGTATGTCTTAATATCGTGTACCATAATGTTGGGGTCAATACCCGACATTTCTTCATATCTCCATGCGAAGACATCACAAAATTATTTGAAAAGATACTTGTAGGTGACAACTTCGTCATGGGAACATGAATCTCTGATATGCACATTTTTGACAACTCCAGGTTTTATGGATATGTCAAGGAGGATGGTGGGTGAGATATTACTTAATTTCCCTTCATAGAACATATTGTGTGTAGACTCGAGAATGGTAGAAATAACGACAACAGTTGACGGGTTCGAGATCCATTGGTAACTCTCAATGGTGTGTTGTTCTAGGAAGAGGATGTAATGATGATGTCCATCGTCCAAAGGGGTATCTTCCATGGAAATAACAAACATAATCATCTTGTTTGTAGGAAAAATGATATGGAATGGATCTGGAAATAAATCACAAAGAAAGGGAATATAAGGGGTTGTCGATTGAATGGCTTGATAAGCAGATTCAACCGGACTCAAAGGCATTTGGTCACCATAATGAAGATGATTGTCGGGGTTGGGTACTATCCATGGGTTGTAAGACACAGGGGTTTTGTGAACAGAGGTGGAGATCATGTTGACCAAGGCGACAAACGGATGTGGAACATCGGGTGGTGAAATGGGGAAAGTACCCAACAAAGAGGAATATTTAAGAAGACTGACACTGACATTCTCATATCCAGGGGGTGTTTTTCCAATGAAAGGTACGTTGTCGGTATGTGCATCGTTGTGAAAGAAGGCCAATTTCTCCATTATAACTACTTTTCCTTGATGTGGGAAACGTATAACATAGAAAAGAGTGGACACAACTGCAGGCATGGAATTGATCCAGCTACGACCAAGTAGAAGGTTGTAATTGAGAGGAGCATCAAAGACCTTTACTTCGATGTTGACCATTTTGCCTTCTAATGTAATAGGCAACGAAGGGAGAACACCGTAATTCTTAAAACCAGATCCATTGAAGGCTTTGAGTGTGTTGTGGGATTCAGTTAAAGGGGGAGAGATGATAGCTTTCCAACAGGTAATAGACATGACACATGTTGAGGCACCCTCATCAATAACTGTTATACAAATGTTCTTGTCAGAGACAATAACTTGTATTTGGAATGCGAGTTGAGGGGGTAACCTTGGAATGTGATCTTCCAAGTAAAAAATTATTAAATTTGTATTGGTCGAGTCGATTCCACCAATAGCTTTCAACAGTGCCTTCCGTTGTATAGGAAAACTCTGAAGGACTTCGAGGGATGACATCGCAGATGGTGCTTGGGCTAGATCTTCGACAATACAGTAGCTCTGGGCAGTACGTGCATGAGGATTGAAACAAGATTTTCAGACAACACCCTTTGGGGGAGGGAGAAGAACTGTATCTAGGCTCGATCGTTGGATATTAAGAGGATCGTTGGTAGGTGGATTCGTGGGATATGGTTCGACCAACGAAGGAGGTATTTCATCAATCTTCTTGTTGGAGGAAGAATAATCTTTGGCTCGAGTGGTAAGTGTGATGTTATACTTATTTGAATCAACTATACACATTAAGACATAGGATGTATTGGAGGGCGAAGGTTGGTCATGAATGACCAATTGGGCCTGTTGTTGAGAAGGGAAGTGTTGTGACAACATGGCCAGAGTAGGAAGTTTCAAGGTCCCTTGAAGGAACTTAGTAACCTCAGCTCGTCTTGGACAATCCTTAGTGTAGTGATCACCACCACAAATAAGACAAGGGTATCGAGGTTTGCGCTTATCCTTATCGTCAACAAATTGTGTTTTTGTCTTCTCATATTGCGGATTATTTTTATCCTCCTTGTTCTTACCCTTCCCTTTTTTGGATTTATTTTTTTCAGCGGGGGTAGATTGAACAAAATTCACCTCAGAAGTCTTGCCGGTGGGAGGGGTAGGAGACAGAGCTTTTTGAACATTAGAAGCAATGGATTTGGGTTTGTTTCTAGAGGCTTAGACATAATGGGGTTGGGAATGGAAGGTTCCAGTCACACAGTCAACTGCATGAGAAGCAACAAGAATAGTTGAAGTAGCAGAAGTAGAAGGACAAGGTGCGTCAGGGAGTAATTCGTAAAGAGTACCTGTTTGTGAGTAAACAAGGTCAAGGTATTGAGCATGAATGATCACTTATTCTTCTGTGACAACTCCAACCATGGCGATGTCACGAGAGATGTCTTTCACAAATGATTTCAGGAACCACTCTGCTAAAAACTGATCGGGAAGTTCGAGTTTGATGAGATGTCGTCTCTATTTCCACTCATGAATGTGATTAGAGATATGAGTGGCTTTGGTTTGTTTGAAAGAACTCAAAATTTTGGTTCCTCTTTCGTAGTGGATTGGTAACTGGTAGTGGGTGAGGAAAGACATAGTGAGGGTGTTGAAGTCAGTGAAGAAGCCTCATGGTAATTCTATATACCACTTCGCGGAGGAACCTATTAGTTCACTGAAAAAGGCGTAAACGAATAGAGTCATCCATCAAAGAGTTGGATGAACACCAAAGGTGAAAAGTCATTACATGATTGTCTAGGTCCTCTCCTAGTTTACCATCAAATTTAGGGATGTCCGATGGTAGTTTGGCCGGTATCGCGGGCCATTGAGGAGAGTGATGGATCAGATCATTTAAAATTCTCGACAGATCAGGGAGATCTAGGGTGGCTAAGAAGGGTAAGTGTCTATTCACGTGTGGGTACTGGTGAATTTGGGGAGGGAGTCTCATTGGTAGACCAATAGGACCATAAGAAGTGGGCATATAATGCGAAGATCCAAGATGATTCGGTTGTTCGTGTGGAGGAAAATAATGTATAGGGTTGTATTGGTGATAGATTTTTCCTTGAAAAGGGGCATGGGGTTGAGCATTCGAGACCCAAATAGGATTGTACTGACCTAGATATGGTTGGCCTATACTAGGGGGTATGAAGGAGCTAGCTTGAGATTGTTGCCCCCCAGTCGAGTGAGGATTATTTTGGACAAGATAGTTCCAATACTGGGCCAAGGATGGAGGTATTTTTTTCCATAGGGTGGGGTAGGTGGGGGTTTCCCTCCAATTGGGGGTTGCATCCCAATTGGGATTTGTCCTGTAGAAGTGGATTGGGTTTGGCCTCTTTGGTGAAATTGTCCACCGACAGGAATCTGGTAATTAGGTGTGAAAGACGGGATGGTGCCACTAGGGTCAGTGCCTCCAATAGAGGATGGAAGAAGTCCTCTAAAAGGGGGTCGAGGAAGTTTCAGAATGAAACCAAGAATGAGATGGTGTCCAGAAGAAGTGGAAATGCCAGGAGTCCTGAATGGGATTTGTGTAGGAGCGGGAATAGAAGCATCCAATGCATGATATCCCGAGGGAAGTGTTGGGGTGAATCTAGGTGAAAGAGGCATTCCAATGGGAGTTTGGCTAGCCATTGTAATCCCTATGTGAGGACACGTAGTATCTCAGACCATTATGTAATGGACTATTTGTAGGGGGATAGTCAAGATGTGGTTGGCTAGTAGAGCGTCTAAACCAGGAAAATAATAGGCAACAGTAAAAGGTATTGCATCTGGATCAGATGTTTCGGGTAGCTCAGGTGTGACAGTGATATCAATGCCTGCTCCTGAGCCAAAAAGATCCCGTCTAAAAATTCCAGTAGTCCAAAAAGGATCTTGACCCTCCGGTCCTATGAAAGGTCCGATTGGTAATCCAGAAGACTCAACAACTATTTCTCTGGAAGAATTCACTCAAACAATACATCTCATAGAGTTGGGTGGAAGTCCGAATTCCTCTTGATAATTGGTAATTCATAACTGTTCTAAAGAGTTAGTTCTTTCCACTTGTGGAGTGGAAATGTCTTGGACTTCACTCTGTTGAGGAGATCCCTCTAGTGAGTTGGTAGGCAAGGGTTGAGAACCTTCCAGATCTTCTGGAAGTAGGCCTTGCATTCTATGTGAATGGCGTGGAGGGTCAATTGTGATTGAGTTAAAATATTACGAAAGAAATTCTATGGCCAACTTGGGTAAACAAATAGCATGTGCTAGTAAAATCTAGGAAGAAAAACCAAGCAAACAAGAGCTTCCAATTCCGAAGTCACTAGTTGGTGATGACATCCAACGTCACAACGACGAGATAAGAAGAGGCTAGGCGAGGGTGGAAAAGTTACGTTGACGACCTACTTAATGGACTTACACCCTGGTGCAAGATCCCACACATAATCGTGGGTATACCATCCGAGGAGCCTGAGTGAGTCTGGCCAAGGTCGATTCTAGGTACCGTGAAGACTTACCCCTTCATAGTCACCTTGTGTAAGACCCTAGGAAGATAGGATACTAAGGTTACCAAAAACAACAATGATGCCTCAGGAAACAGTCGACAGTCCGATCCACACACAAGGGCAGGGTATCTAGCCTGAAATAAACTTGAGAGGCTTCCACTCATCATTGTGGGTATATGTTCAGGTGACCCCCATAATACATGAAATATCTACACCAAGATCAACAAAGCAGGGTGAGTAACTCTGTCAATCTCAATGTGACCTCAGGTTTGACCCTTGTGTGAGAAGGTATTCCCAGAAAAAAATGATGCAAATGGAATTTGACACTCCTTATCACAAGATACTATTGTGTGTTTTGTGCTTTGGAGAGTGTGTCTCACTGCGTATTCCAAAGCTCTAGCCTAGCTAATGTTGGTGCAAAATAGTCCTAGAAAAGTTGCTAGTTGAATTTTAAATTTGCACAATATTATTAAAGGTTGTTGTTACGCAAAAAGGAGATGGAAATGAAACCAATTTTGTGTAAGACTCTGACCCAACAATGCGTAAATCGGGATGAATGGTACAAATTTTCATTCGATGAATTCTATCTACAGGAGGGAAAGAGGAGTTTTCTAGAACAATGCAAACTACGATGTAGGATCTTTCTTGAAATGTAATATCAAACAATAATGAACAATGCAAATTCCCTATTCGTTTCCTTCCAATATTTGAATGCCAATATTTTTCGAATAAATGATTGCTTAAAAAACAGAAAAGAAAAAAAAATCTTTAATTTTTTTATTAGAAACCAAGCAATAGGGATGGAACTAAGAAAAGGTAAGCAACCAATGAAAATGGAATACTCAACAAACACCCAAATCAATCTTTCAATGAAGATAAAAATAACAAACTGACAAGACCAGTCTCTTCAAATGCACATGGACAACAATTTTCCAAGTAGTTAAGCAATTGAAAAGGACAATTAATCCCAACTTTTAATCCAATCAAAGGCTCTCGACCAAACAAGCACTTAGATTTCAGAATCAAATATTATACCCTTGTTAATAAAAGGTCAAGAGGTAAAAATTGAGAAAAAATGATCAAGAAGAGTTTTTTATTTCCGAAAACTAATCATTCGCAAGATTTGAAGTCAAGAAACAGTCAATCAATGGAAAAAGATGTTCTTCCCAGATAAACAAACAAATATGGGCATCTGAAGACCGAAAAATACCTGACCCAAAGTTTTTACAGGTGACTTCACAGTCTGGTAGTGGGGTACAGTGCGAGAATTAGGGATTCTCGCAGACTAGCCACAGGCAGGGTGCGAGAAGGTCGCATTGAACTGAACACTCAGGTGCGAACTTTAGTGATTCTCGCATTCCACAGAAAGGTATAGTGTGAGAAGGTTTCCAATCAAGCAAAATTTGAAAAATGGACAAAACTTTTGAGTGAACTTCTAGGTTCAGAGAGTCTACCAGGGTCTCCTTCAGACTCAGAGACTGGTTGGCAATGAATAAAGTAGACCAAGAGAAAATGGTCAACGAAAAAACCACAAAAATGAGTTGTTTCCCTAGTGGAGTCACCAATTTTGTTATCGCATGAATCGGTAGGTGCGGACAATAACTGATCTCCCTAGATCCACCTGGATCTAGAACAAAACAGGACAGGACATGACTCTTTCTCTAGGTTGCAATCATTGAATCTACTACTGAGAAGGAATGAGTGACATACCTTTATATCGCTTCCTTAGGTCTCCATTGTTCCTACTTCGCTCCGGTGCTCTTGTGAAATCAGGTCCAAGACAAGATAACAAAATATATTCAATGTCAACCTATGCATATGATCAAGGATTTATGCAATAAAATAAGAGTGATTTTATGGGAAAGGGACATGCCACTGTATTATATCTAATGAAAGTAGAAGATACAACCAGATCGCCTTGATGTCACAAGCTTCCTTTCAGTGGTCCTTGGTTCCAACACACACACTTTCTCTACACTTGCATGAAGAAGATCTGGTACAACTTGATAGAAAAATAGAGTCTTCAAGCTTCAATCCAAATAGGGTTCTTCACACAATTCTTTCATAAATTCTCTATTCAATCTTGCTTAACCTCTTCTTTGAGAAACCTTTCATTATATGGGAGAAGGAGAGATGGTTAAAGGGATGAGGATGATCCCGCTAAATCTGAGAATTCAGTAGGATGCCAACCATGTGAATGCCAACTCATTTTCTAGAAGATTCCCTTCTAGAACCTTCGTAACCTCTTCTCTCTTCCAAGATTTGAAAAAGGATCTCACCCTCCCTATAGAGAATTCTGCGAATAGTTCACACTCCAAGTATGGGGTTACCTATGAGAATGAAGGATTTTCACACCCTATAACATAAGCAGCTTGCGAAATCATCTTAAAAGTATGCTTTTTGGAAGAAGACAACAGTCATTTTTCTCAGGAAAAAGGTCTTCATGAGAACCTGGACACATAACTTATAGAGACATCACTAGAGTGACCAAAATAATGTGTAACAGAGGCGCGCATGTCAATTTTGATCACATATTTGGAATCCTCAAACAAAATCAAATATAATCAGTATGATATCATTGATATGCGATGAGATTCTATTTTTGGCAGTGTCTATTTTTAGACATTTGACACATGGTGGTGGTGTCCTAGTCATTTTGGACATATTTGGTAGTTTCCTACTTTTTAGGAGATGGACCCTATTTTAGAAGTTTCTATTTATAGAAGGCGTGCTCTCCTCCAAATGTGACAAGTGGCAGGGTAAGATTATCAAATTTGGCACAAATGTAGTTGACATGTGGCAACTGGGTGGTGTAACTAATGAGGGAGTGCACTTTCCAAAGGATTAAAGAAAATATTTAAAATTAATTAATAAAGGGTGGTGTGTGGATGAGGTGGAAAGTCTTTGGGTGTGTTTGGGATAATTAAATGATAATTAACTCTTTTTTCCTTCACTTTCCATATATACCACTTTCCATGCATTAAATTATTTTATTCTTCAAACATGCACCTTATTATTCCCAGAATTCCCATTTTCCCTATTTTCTAGCATCAATGTGCCTCCATTTCCCCCTTTTTTAATCCTAACTTCTCTCCCTCTCTCCCTATTTCTTTATCTCATTGTATTAATCAGCCTCCCTTTCCCTTATTTTTTAACATTAATGTACCTCCCTTTTTCCTTGTTTTCGAGTGCATTCATTATTTAATACACCTCCCTTTCAAAATTCCTATTCTTTAGTATAATTATCCCTAACATTATCCCTATTTACCTATTTCCCATGTGTGCATATGTTTTCATTTACTCATGCACACCCTTTCTTTAATTATCTCTCTTTTTTCCCATTAATTCAGTTTCAATCTCTCCCTTTCAACCCCACATGTGTGCCCTTTCTTGAATTTAACCTCTCCCTCATGCATCCATTTATATCTTTCATTTACCACATATAGTTTCCACCATTAAATGTGCCTTGATTTCTAAATTTAGACTCGCATTACTAATTCCCTAATTTATCTGCCTTGATTCCTAAAATATAGGGAATACCTCCTTTTTATCTCATTTATCCTCCCTATTTTTATCCTTTATCTCCCCTTTCCATGTGCTCACACTCATTATTTCTCCTCCCATGCATTAAACCTATTTTAACCCTCACACATGAACATATTTAGTTTCCTCCAAGGCGTATCACTCTTTTATCATCTCTCACTCCTCTTTCACTCTCACACATGGGATTTTTTACCTCATTGCACATGTTTTATTCACTCCCATTATTTTCTCATGCACTTTCCTATTCCATCTCCTTTTCTTGTGTTCCCTCATGGCCTATTTTTCAAAGAAGTGCGCCCCGAGAGACTATATATTGGAGTGTTGGTCAAAAGTGTACGGTGGGCCTTTTGTAGCAGTTGTCAAACAATTGGATTAGGTTGATGGATTGTTGGTTTTCATTTATGTCAACCATTGGAGAGTGATATTATAGATTGATTTCAACCCTTCGTGATTGATGTCAACCCTTGGAGAAAGTCTGGTAGCGAATTATGGCAACACAAAGGTTTGGGTAAAGGACCCAAGTTTGTTTGATGTATAAAAATATGAGATTTAATATATTTGAAGGTAAGAGTATTGTATATGGATAGTACATGTCATTCCATTTTCAGTGGTATGTGGAACGTCACATAACTCCTCACGGTTAGAGAGTTATGACCATGTGAAGTTGGAGAACCCAGGTTTCGGTAATGGACCCAAGTTTGTTTGATGGATAATGGTATGTGTTTTGATATATTTGCAGGAAAGACTATTCTAGATGGATTGTACATGTCATTACATTTCCAGTGGTATGTGGTGTTAGCACTTTGTAATTTTCCCAAGTCTATGGAGGCAGTCACAAAGGCAACATTAAAACCGCTTTGGAGTCTAGGATCTAGCCCTCCAAGACCCAGAGAGGGATCTCTCTGTCTTATTTAACTTTGTTTTAGGTTGGATATTAGGCTATCTATTATTGTACATAGGTTTTTTTATGGATTTGGTATATTTTGGGGATTAAAAATTTGGATTTACATTGGGCCATGGGGTCTACCTTCTGAAAATGGATCTATCTCAATTTTTAAAAGTTTTCTCCACAGGGCAGGATAGAAAGACTATTGAATCTAATTGAATCAAATGAAAGTGAAGGAGAGGAAAAGAAGGGAAAGTCCATCAAGCAGAGGAGAATCTAAGAATTCCTATACTCAACTTCAGATGAAAATATGCAGATCATTAAAGACCAGAAACAAAGTGTACAAAACAAATTTTGTTCTTAATCTTTCTTTTAATGATTATATCAGGGAACACATGAAATGGATCCGCAAAGTAAGAAAACAATTACCCAGAGAGGAAAAATATCACTAGGGAGTCTAACACAAGAATATTGCAGATACAACTTCTTTATTTATGGAATATCATGTGGAAAATTACAAAGTATCCCCTGTGAAGCATGGATCAAAAACTCAACAATCAACCCCCAATACTTCGAATTTCGAAGTATTTACAAATGAGAAGTACTGAATTTAAGAAAATATAAACCAATTTTATTTTGGATTACAAAAAAATAAAGATCATGAGATTCATTCATAGATACGACATTGTTTTGATGGGATCTGTGGGTGATCTGTGCCTTTGAATTTGCCCGTTTTACCCTCTGTCCTTTGACTTTTCTGCCTCTGAAATTTCTAAAAAATATGGTCTCGTGGAGTCTCCATTTCTCCCAATATGAGATGTTTGTTTAAAAATGGGGGGATTTTTTTGTATAAGAGCATGTTTTAGACAACGACCTCCTTCAGGTTTTCCAAATTCATCTACAGCTCGTCGAAACATCTCCCGCAAAATCACGACTTAAACAATAAAAAATGGAAGCCTAAAAAATAACGCTCAAAGATGGATTTGATTCTCTCAACTGCTGACACCTATGTAAATTCCGGGAGAGATTTGCATTCTCCAGCCTGTGCTGAAAAAAAATCTCTCTTGGATTTTGAAAACTCATCTCCATTTTCCTGGAATCACCCTCAGAAATAGACTGGTCAAATTGGCAAAAAAAATGGTTTTTTGAAGTTGGGAGGGTAGTTTTGGAGGGGTAAAGTGGTATATCGAACCCCCCCTGAGGTGGTAAATTGTATTGGGAGGGGGGGTTCCGAGTTCACCATATGGTCACACCCATCCTCGACAATACCACTTGCTCAGACCCCCTTGGTGGTGATGTGACCTGAAGGGGGGGTCTGAGCCTGAGCTATACGGAAAAGGTAAGTGGGTAGACTTAGGATTAAATTTTTTAATTTATATTTATTTCGTTTATGTTATATTGTATATTTTTTTTTATTTATGATTTATTTTATTTTATTCTAATTTTTGTTTATTATATTTTTGTTTGTTTTTTAATTTGTTTTTAATTATATGTTTTCTTTAATTTGTCAATATTGTTTTATTTTTATTTTTTTTAATTCATGTTTGATTAATCAAACACTAACCTAATTACTAAATTAAAAAAATTAACTTAATTACTAATTATTAATTAATTAATTATTAACAAGTCTAACATAGCTTTATAAATCTAACTATACTAAATTTAATTACTAACATTATTAACCTATTGTCTTTTTTCCTAAGCTTGTTTATTCATGTAGTGATAAAATTGGCGAAGGAGTGAAGAAGCGAAGGGTGAGTGGATGAAAGGTGAAGCGATGGATGAATGATGCAGCAAGGTGATGAAGGATCAGGTGAAATGAATGGAGGGTAAAATGGAATCAACCGAGCCAGCAAGCCAGATGTCGTCATCACAGGAGCAACGCCAAATAAGTAGCGGAGTAATAATGTTACTTATGATTATGGGACCCCAACATAGGATCCACCTGGGGAAGGAAGCTCCTGAGGAGGTGTCAAGAATATCATATCTCTGGATTCGTAAATCAATGCTTTATCCATTGTCTTGATCCCACAACTTGTATCTTGATATGTCCTGCAACTTAGTGATTGGAAACCAGTTGATTATTCATTTTGACTTTGACTGAGTTTTTGAAATAAAATGGAAATAAAATAGACCACATGCTTTCCTAACAAGATTATTTGCATGTTATAAATATGATAATTAAAAGATGATGATCTGATGATCTTATTTATGTACATACATCCTATTATAACCTTAGAATGCATGACTTTATTCAATATGAAATATCCAATATAACCAATCAAATATTGGATATGATACCTTATCCCTTTCACTATTTCTCACCCACTTAGAAACAAAATTGTTAATGATATGTAGTAGATATTTCCAGCCTGATGTTCATCACAAGGAGCTTGATAAACTTGATGGACGACATAAATACTGGGAATGAATTATGTCTCTGTGATGAATAATTTCTCCATATAAGTAGCCACTGGATCAATATAGATTTGACCCATTACTGGATATTCTAACTCGGTCAATTTAACCTCATGACCAGGTGCCACACATGTGCTCTCTATGTATTCAAGTGACTCGGAACATGCTTGTATTTGATATGATGAGTTTTGTACTAATACTTCTACCGAACAAGACATTGGAGATGATTGTCTTATCATATCCATATCATAATATCTCTTCAAATCATTACAAGTAAATGTAAACTAACTTTGAAAATGCAAGCCATCCAACATATCAGCTATTGGGTCATATAATGTTTTATATGGCTATGGCATTGGCTCTATTGGCACCTCATGGTTTACACTGTTATTCTCAACCAGAATATGACTAATATTCCCTCTCACAATCTGAAATGAACTAAATCATAAGGGAAAGGAATCAAAATAGATCAATTCATTACTTGTCCACGGCTCTATGATTTCATCTGAGGTTTGACCTTCAAAAAGATTCAAGGGTTACACTTATGGATCAGCTTCTAAAGTTGATCCATGGTGTAATCTAAAGCAATTTGATTTTAGATTAAAAAGAAATAGAGATCATGAGATTCAGTCATAGATCCAACACTATTTTGATGGGATCTGTGGTTGATCTGTTCCTTTGAATTCGCCTACTTTCTCCTCTGTCCTTTGACTTTTCTGCCTTTGAAATTGCTGAAAAATGTGGTCCTGTGGAGTCTCTGTTTCTCCCAATATGAGATGTCTGTGTAAAAACGGGGGGAGGTTTTTGTATATGAGCATGTTTTGTACAAAATAGTTCTTCAATTTTTCCAAATTGATCTCCATATCGCCACAACATCTCCCACAAAATCATGACTGAAACAGGTAAAAATGGAATCCTGAAAAATAGGGCTCAAAGATGGCTTCAATTATCTCAACTGCTGACACCTATGTAAATTCTGGGAAAGGTTTGTGTTATTCATACCGTGCTGAACAAAATTGTCTCTCGGAGTTTGAAAAATCATATCCGTTTTCTCAGAATCACCCTTGGAAATAGAATGGTCAAACTGGCGGAAAAAACTATTTTTTGAAGTTGGGAGGGTGGTTTTGGAGGGGTAAAGTGGTATATCGGGACCCCCCCTGAGGTAGTAAATGGTATTAGGGGGGAGGGGGTCCGATTTCACCATATGGTGACACCTGTCCTCGGAAATAACACTTGCTTGGACCCCCTTGGTGGTGATGTGATGTGCGGGGGGGTCCGAGC